>JAOQMR010000003.1:12372215-12435430 GCA_027563865.1 Erythroxylum pelleterianum | reverse complement strand
TATCAGTAGAAATTGCTAAATGTATGAATAATAAGACAGAATTCAACTTATTAGCCTAAATATAAGCATGTTACCTACGAGCAATAGCTCACCCACTCCAATCCCGTCACATCCAGGTGAAGAGCACGAGCATGAGGATTGAGCATAAAAAGGGCATACTCCAAGATTTTGTTGTTCAGTCATGTTGTATTTCAAGTCATGTTTTTGTAACAAGTGCTTTAGATGCATTTTGAGCAAACAAATGTTTTTAGCAAGATGTAGTTTGATCATGTTGTAATTGGGCTTGAAATGCCCACTAAAGCATTGTAAAACATTAGTTTTGATGTAAATGGTATGTATTTGAATTATGGCATTCCAATGATCATGATAGCTTTTTAAAGATTGCATGATTAAGTTTGAGTCTAGCTTTGTGGTTGATGAGTATTGCATGAGTATTTTGGTTGTGAATGAGTTGAGTTGTCGATTAAATTGAAGTTGAGATTGAGGGTTGGCAAGTTAGACTTGGAGTTTGAGTTAGTATGAAGTGAAATTGCATTAGAATGAGTGAATCGTGCAAGATTAGAAGTGTTTATGTTGTTAAAATGGAGTTGGGAAAGGCTTTGGAAGGAGTTTGGACAGTATATGTCCGTTAAACGGACACGGCAGTCCGTTTAACGGACACATTCAGGTCATTTTGGACCCCTTGGCCAGTCCCTGTCCGTTAGACAGACATCCCTGTCCGTTTAACGGACACATTCTGGTGAAAATGGACAGTTTTCCCGACCCATGTCCCTTAAGCGGACATGCATGTCCGTTTAACGGACATGTTCTGGTCAGCTACAGTATTTTGCGATTTTGACCAGGTATAAGGCCGAATCTCGCTTTAAGGCCTCTAATACTATTTGTAGATATGGATCGTATCGTTAAAATGGCGCATGAACGAAGGCATTTGGATATTTGTAGAGAAAGTTATGGCATTCGCGCCAAGAGAGGTTGAGATTGATTTTGGGAATGAGCATGGTCCAGTGTTTAGGGCATAACTCCCTCATCTAACCTCCAAATGGGGTGATTCTTAAGCCCAGGAATTCATGAGACATGTAGGTACCTACCCATAAAATTTTATATCATTTGGAGTTAAATTGAAAGAATTTGCAAGAAATCAAGTGAAGGGTCAGTAGAGAGAGCAAGATGGGGATTTGAGCACAGTTAGGTATTTTGAGCATATCTTGAGTTAGGGAGCTCAGTTTGAGGTTATTCTTGTTTCTAATTAATTTAGAGACTTAGAGTTGCACTTTTATGAAGCAAGAGAGTTGGGTTCCGGGAACGGGATCCAACATCAGGATTAAGATTTCAGCCAGTAACCAGCGTCTCGTGGAATGGGTAACAGTCAGGCCCACAACTCGGGACAGTTGGGCTCCGAAAACGGGATCCGACAAAGAAACATTGATTGAAGTTCAATACATCCAAGTTCAAAAGCGAAGAAATTCTAGAATTGATTCACTCTGATGTATGGCAAGCACCAATTACGTCTCTAGGAGGAGCAAATTTCTTTGTATCATTCATTGATGATTATTCAAGGAAATGTTAGGTGTTTCCTATCAAGAATAAGGCAGATGTGTTTCTAACTTTCAAATTTTACAAAGCGCGGGTGGAACTCGAATCTGGTAAGAAGATCAAGTGTTTGCGCTCAGATAATGGAGGCGAATATACTAGGAAAGAATTTGATAAATTCTGCAAATAAGAAGGCATAAAAAGGCAGTTTACAACGGCATACACTCCTCAACAGAATGGAGTAATAGAGCACATGAATAGAACTCTGTTGGAAAAAAAAACAAGAGCGATGTTGAAAACTGTAAGCTTAGATAAGAAATTCTGGGCAGAAGCAGTTAATACCACCTATTATATGGTGAATCGAGCTCCATCAAATGCAATTAAGTTGAAGACACCGATGGAGATGTGGAATGGTAAACCAGTGGATTATTCCAACCTTCATATATTTGGAAGTCCGACCGATGTGATGTTCAATGCCCAAAAAATCACAAAGTTTGATCCAAAATCCAGAAGATGCATTTTCTTAAGATATGTTGAAGATGTGAAGGGGTATCGTCTGTAAGATCCCACTACCCACAAGATTGTTATCAGCAGGAATGTTATCTTTATAGAAGATAAGGATTAAGAGCAAGCAGAAAATGTTGTCACTGTACAAGAGAATCCAGAAACTACAACAGTACAAGTGGATAGGGAAGTTGATCAAAAAAAATCTTCTGAAGCTGTACCAGAGCACGAGGAGCAAGAACCCATTGAATATAATGTTCCAGATACTTGGAGACCAACTCGCATAAGAAGAGTACCAAGCTAGCACCCAGATTATATTATAGAAAGCAATATTGCATAATGTCTTTTAACTGAGGACGGGGAGCCATCAACTCTTCGAAAAGCAATGAATAGTTCAGATGCATCTCAGTGGATGGCAGCAATGCAGGAAGAAATTGAAGCTCTGCCTAAAAATAAGACATAGTAGTTGGTATCACTACCACAAAGAAGAAAACCTATTGGCAATAAATGGGTTTACAAGATCAAGCGGAGTGGTGATGATCAAGTGGAACGATATCGTGCTAGATTGTTGGTAAAAGGATATGATCAGAAAGAAGGTATTAATTTTAATGAAATTTTTTCTCCTGTGGTTCAACTCACTACAGTTCGAGTAGTTCTCGCAATATGTGCTATATTTGACTTGCATCTTAAACAGTTAGATGTGAAAACTGCATTTCTTCATAGAGGTCTTGAAGAAAACATTTATATGCTCCAACTAGAAGGTTTTGAAGAAAAAGGGAAACAGAACTTGGTTTGTAGGTTGAACAAATCTCTATATGGTTTAAAGCAGGCATAGAGGTGTTGGTATAAGAGATTTGATTCCTTCATCATAAGCCTTGGATACAGAAGACTAAATGCAAATCCTTATGCATATTTCAAGAGGTTTGAGAAAGATAATTTTATAATCTTGTTATTGTATGTAGACAACATGTTGGTAACAGGCCCCAATAATGATCATATCAAAGAATTGAAGGCACAGTTGGCTAAGGAATTTGAAATGAAGGACTTGGGACCAACAAACAAGATTCTAAGGATGCAAATTCATCGAGACAGAAATAATAGGAAGATTTGGCTTTCTCAGAAGAATTATTTGGAGAAGATCTTGCGGCGATTCAACATGCAAGATTATAAGTTAATTTATACCCTTTTTCCTATTAATTTCAAGTTATCCTCAAGTACGAGTCCTAGCAATGAAGAAGAGATGATGAAAATGTCTCGAGTACCGTATGCATCAGCAGTGGGGAGCCTAATGGTCGCTATGATTTGTATAAGACTAGACATTGCACATGCAGTGGGAGTAGTTAGTAGATACATGGCGAATCCTGTATGAGAGCATTAGAAAAATGTCGTAGTTGGAAGTTGTGTAAGTTAACTTACACTTACACGGCCATGTAAGCTAAGTCATGGCCGTGACTTACATGCACATGCACTTGTCTCATGCCTGTGACATAAGTGTCACAGGCGTAAGCCTTTTTTATTTTTAGTGTTTTATCATTTAATTTTAATTATACTTATTAGTTTAATAAAAAATTAAATTAAAATTTAATTTTAATTGTGCTACTATTAATTTTATAAAAATTAATATTAAAATGATAAAAAACAAAATAATTACATTCATTTTGGTTTGTATTTATGTCATAGACATGACGCTTATATCACATATAAATTATAGAAATATTAAATTTAAAATTTAAAATAATTACATTCATTTTGGTTTGTATTTATGTCATAGACATGACGCTTTTGTCACGTATAAATTATAGAAATATTAAATTAAAAATTAAAGATTGATTTATACATAAACAGTTAATACTAAACAACTAATTTTACAAAATATCTTTAATAAACAACTTATATCCGCTAGTTAAATCAGCTGATATAATCAGCTAATTGCTAATACAATCAGCTAATAATCATTGCCATCAACTGATTGTCAAACATGACCTTTTATCAAACGCAAATACACAGATTCTGTCACAAAAAATATTGCATTCTGTAAATGAAGAGACACATCTTTTGAGCTAAGATTAACTAAAGAAATGATTAGGAGCTCATATGAAAAACAGGTTAATGATGAATATAGCTTAACTAATCAGATTTATAAATTAATTAAACAAATTTAGTAAATTAATCAATTAAAATAAGTTCTTGAGATCAAAAAAAATTATTCCACATATGTAATATATTGTATAATTTATTTACATTTTACAAGTATTCTCTATAGAAAAAACTTTATCATAAATATACATTGCATTAATATGCATGCGGGCTAATATAATAATAATAACAAAATTAATCAATTTTTAAATTTAATTTAATATTTTTCTATAATTTATAAATTAATTAAAAAATTTAATAAATTAATGAAATTTTAAATTTTTATCTTATAAATTTTATTTAAAAATAAAAATAAAAATAAAAACAAAACAAAATGTATCACATGAGAGACTTAAGTGTCATGCCTGTGACAATTTTTAAAATTAAATTTTATTTAAACATTTTAAAATTTAAATAATAAGAAACAAAAATTGATTTTTTGATAATATAATAAAAAATAAAAAATTAATTTTAATTTAATATTTTCTATAATTTATAAATTAATTAAACAATTTTAATAAATTAATCAAATTTTTAATTTTATTTTTTATCTTATAAATCTTATTAACAAATAAAAATAAAATAAAAACAAAATGTGTCACATGACTTAAGTATTACGCCTGTAACACAAATTTTAAAAATTAAATTTTATTTGAAAATTTAAAATTAAAATAAAAAACATAAATTGATTTTTTGCTAATATTATAATACTAACATTAATCAATATTTTAATTTAATTTAACATTTTTCTATAATTTATAAATTAATAAATTAATTTTAATAAATTAATCCATTTTTAAATTTTAAATTGTATCTTAAAATTTTTTTAAAAAAATAAAAATGAAAATGAAAATGAAAAAATTTGTCACAACCTGTGACTCAAATTTTGTTTTCTGTTTTAATTTTATTTTTAAAATTTATTCAAAAATTAAAATAATGAAATAATAGAAAAATAGAAAAATTTGTCACAGGCGTCACTTAACTGTCACGCGCGTAACACAAAATTTGTTTTTGTTTTTATTTTTATTTTTTATCATTTTAATTTTAAATTTTTTATAAAATTAATAATAACATAATTAAATTAAAATTTAATTTATTTTAATTTATTTTTATTAAAATATTAATAGTATAATTAAAACTAAAATGACAAAAAAATAAAAGCTAAAAAGACTCATGGGCATGACTTAAGTGTCAATCGTAAGATTAGACAGAATATTCCCTCTCCCCGATCCTTTAAATATGTGACTTGAGCTTATTTTGAAATTTTGTTAGACTTAGCTTAAACCAAAATAGCCTTATTTTATCGAGTCAACTTTGATGCTAAGATGAGACCACGTCATCCTCTAAACCAAAATTTAACCTAAAGTACAATTAACTCAAACTTTACTCGCTAACTTCAAATGAGGCCTAATTGACTAGTCTCAGATGTTCTCCCAAGTTAAAGTATAGCTTTTTTCATCTTACTTTTAAATTTCTCTCAACATGAATCTAACTTTAACATTGGAATCTTAGTAATTATTGAGACATCTCTAACATTTTACATTCATATCATCCATATAATCTGTAGCTTTCAATCTCCACTTTTCAACTATTTTTCACATTCTTTCCAAGCACATTACAATGTAAATTAAGGCATGTTCCTAAAGTAGAGAGTGTAGACTTAAAATTACTTTTTTTTCTTTTAATGGAATAACTATGTTTTATTTATCAAATTTTATTCTGTAGAACTAAATTGAGCCTACATAATTTAATTAAATTATGATCAACACCTTCTTTTGTATTCATCTTGTTTTCCTAATCATCTTCTTTTAGTATGTGCAACACAACCGCTTTTCCGTTCGGACTTCGGAAGGAAGGATTAGATAGCGCAGCGCGACTTTTCAAAAGCTTTTAAAATTTTGAAATCTAAACGTTTTATAAATTTTGAAGAAAAAGTACTAAACTAATATTTAATTTGAATTTATTAAAGTATGTAATTTATAAATTATTATATTCATTTTCCCACTTTTTATAGGTAATTTCATTAATTATTAAATTTTCTTATCCGCTATCTTAAGAGATAATTAAATTCAAAAGTTGGTAAACTTCAGTAGTTTGTGGATTGATCTTTGGCATTTCCATGGTGGAAAAGGTCTTCACCCTTTCTTTTAAAAAGAAAATTGAATGACATGATTTGGACTTGCGCAATTCATTGATTTGCCGGAGCCGACCCTCATCCTCATGGCCGCTAAAAAAGTGAAAATGACTGGAATACCCAGTCAAAGCTCTTAACGAGTTAGTTTATTATATTATATGTAAGCAAAGGCATGGGGTAATTGGAAACAAAAATGAGTTTAACAAGAAATTAATAGGGACAATTAACAGTAACACTATGCATAATTTCCATAATTTAACAATAAAGTAATAATTAATTCATATAGTCAAGGGAATGCCTTGGGCATTTTGGATGACAGCCAAGCCAGTCCAAAATCATTCCCTATAGGTCCCACTGACCCGCGGCATATCGATCCAAACCGCGTTAAACTTAAACTCCCCTGGTAAATTAAATCCCAGAAATCCCAATTCTTCCTCTTCATTCTATTCTATGCATAAAAATTTAAAAAGAACAGACAAGATAGAGCGGAGTTTCCTACTCGTTTTCCTGTTTCCTCGCTGCGATCGGTAACCAACAGCAAAAGCCACAACCTTTTCAAGTCCCAAGGTTGGATGACTCCTTCTTTTCTTTGTCTTGGTTCGTCTTTCCTTTTATGTTTATGGGTAGTTTCAATCAATAGCTCAAGTTTCTAGCGTAATTTGTTACTTTTTGGTCATTACAGCGATTTATTCATCTGTTTCTTCTCCTGAAGGGAAATCTCTTGGTGTTCTTGGGTTCCTAGGGAAGTTAAGAGTTGGGGAAGAGAATGAGTGATCGCTTGGTTTTGCACGTTGACCAGCTGGTGACGCCGGAATCGTCGACGTTGGGTCCGGTGCGGGCGGAGACAGAAGGGGCTGCCGGAGCGTCTTGCTCTAGGGAAAATGAGGAAAGGAAAGATTTTTCGGAGGCGGAGGAGACGCCTTTGATTTCGGGGACGGAGTGTCGCATTTGTCAGGAGGAGGACTCGGTTAGCAACCTGGAGATTCCATGTGGTTGCAGCGGTAGTCTCAAGGTTTTGACTTTTATAGTTTATATTTGCAAATTTTAGATTTTAGTTAAGTTAAATGCTTCTTTAGGTGTGTTTTTGGATCTTGGTCAATCTGTTAAGGTCAGTTACGAGGTGGCTCCACTCTAGCAGTGGAGGGATGTGGCTGTTCCCTATATTAGTTAAAGCAAACAAGGTCATGAGGTCTGTTTTAATTGACGCAGTAGATTAAAACTAGGATTAGTTAATGCTTTTTGATGATGGGTTGCAGAAGAATTCGTTGCTACCTTGAATGCTGCAAGTAGTTTTGAATTTTATTTTGAAATTATTCTTACATTTTATCTTATGGAAAGGTTATTGATGAGATATTTACAATTCACATACATGGGAACTAGTTTGTAAGTTATTTTTCTTGAAGAAGACATAAGTCCTCTGTTGTCATGTCCGTTCATTGCCCAGTGGTCCTTCCCTTTTTGCTATCTTCATCTGCGTGAATTTTGGTTGTTGTTGTTTAATGGTTGTGATATACTTTTTGCAGTATGCTCATAGAAAATGTGTCCAGCATTGGTGCAATGAAAAGGGAGATACCACATGTGAGATCTGCCATCAGGTATATTCAACTACCAAAGTTGGCCTATAGTTTTCAGGCATGGTGCTGAATGCTTGGTATTTTATAGGAGGCCATTTGTCTTTCTTATCTGCATGAATTACACACATAAACCTGTGGCATGCTGAGAAACTTTTCACATTGAAGTGAAACTCCTGGAAAAGTGATGTATGGATGTTTCTGAAACCTGATTTTACATAAGTTATAAGCTGATATTGCATAACCTATCATCTCTCTTTAATTTTCTGGAAAACATCTTTGAATAACTAAATGGTACAATGGGAAAATTCACCAAATTATGAATCTCAAGATGCAATTTTGGATTATTTCCCAGAATAGTGAAGTTCATGCATCTAATTACTAGCTGATCATTTTGTGGATTTATCATATTCACGTATCTTGATATTTGTGCCTTCATGTATTTTGAGTGGTTGGATTGTATTACTGCTTGCTTCTTTGTTGACCTTTTGCATTAAATTCTTGTTTATGACTATCCAAATCGTGTTGCCTCAGATTAGTAGTGAGTGTTTTGTTTATAATTTGATCAACGAGGTAGATGGTTGTGGTCATGATTTTGCAAAAGCATGTCTGTAAACTCAGAAATTTGGTTTCACTTTATTTTCATATGCTTCTTTAAGTTCCTCTCTTGAAATTCATGGTTTAATCCATCTTTCTTTCATTTGATTTACAGCCTTATCGACCTGGTTATACTGCCCCACCACGTCCACCACAGTTCGAAGACACTGTTATTGACCTTGGGTAGGGTGCAGTTCTTCATCTGTTCATAATTTGTCTATGATACTGATTTGCTGTTTTTTAAGGACAAGTGTGTGATTGTAGGCTACTTTAAATGTTTTATACAAAAACAGAAATGTCCATTTGGCCACCGAGATATATCTTGCTTATTGGATTTTATGTGATTTACTTACAATTGGTGATATGATGTTCTCTTCATGATTCTTCTGCAGTGGAGGCTGGACAATCAATGGAACCCCTGTGGATCTGCATGATCCTCGCATTTTGGCCATTGCAGAGTCAGAACGACAGTTTTTGGAAAATGAGTATGATGAGTATGCTTCTTCAAATGCCAGTGGAGCTGCATTTTGTCGTTCAGCGGCTCTTATTGTAAGCTCTTAAATTTTAAACTCCTCTCATAAGTAAGTGCAAGAACCTAAACTATCGAACATTATACTGCATGCAATTCATGTGCAACTTTTGATTGGAGGGGCTTTTGTGTATGATTTCTTGTTTGATGGAGCAATCGACATCATCCATTTATGTAATAGTAAATACTGAAGATATAATCAGTGGAAAGTAGATATGGAAAATAAGAAACTGAATGACCTTCAGTTATTGGTTAGCATTTGAATGCTATTACCTTTACATATCTCAGTTATTTTCATCAGAATATTATGTAAGTTTTGTAATAGCTGAAAATTGTTACTGGTTTTAAAAAAAGGTATATTCGTAGTTCCTCTTTTCTTCGTTGTGGTAGTGCAACTGAGGTTTGATTTTAATGTGAAAATGCACATTGTTGCAGTTACTAGCCCTTCTACTCTTACGGCATGCTTTGACTGTAACAGATGCTGATTCAGATGATGATGTGTCTACATTCTTCTCTGTAAGTGATTTATGGTCATTTTATCGCGTTTCCACAAGTTTGGAGTATTACATCATGGCTTTTCTTAGTAAGAACATAATGCACTATGTTTACATTCACATTTCATCTCTGGCAGCTTTTCTTATTAAGAGCAGCTGCCTTTCTTTTGCCCTGCTACATTATGGCTTGGGCCATCAGCATCTTGCAGCGTCGAAGGCAAAGACAGGTAAATGTCATTTTCACTCATCATATTCTTATTCTTGCATATTTATTGTTCTGCCTATGCAATCTTCTCATCAAATTTGTGTATTCCTTCTAAAATATGTACCATAATTGGATGCAACAGGAGGCTGCAGCATTGGCAGCTGCACAAGTTGCTTTTGTGGTACAGGCTGGACAGCACAGGGGTTTGCAGTTCACAATAGCACCAGGACCTACTGCAACTCCACATCAAGAACCTGTTTAATCGATGCAAACATGGAATCCTCCATCATAAGCCATATGGCAAAGTGATCAGGGAAAACGATATCAAAGAATTATCGATAAGTGAAGTTAAATCAGCAAAGCCCAAATGACTGAGCAGCTAGATGCTTTCAATTGGGATGTATCTTGTCTTCCAGTTCCACATCTGTGTATATTATTTTTAACATCCTCACTAGGAGCTACAAGGAGATTGACGTGTATCTGATGTGGAATCATCTGTCATCCTTCACCTGTATTTGACACTTGCGTATTTACTACAATATCGATCTCCCAACCATCTCATTTGACAGTTGTTTTATCTTGGCAAGAATTAATTAATACGAGGACATCGTGTTTGTGCAAAGTTCCATGACAGGTGAGCTAGTGAAAGTACCCTAGAACTTTCTTTCCCCTTGAGTTGCCATTATCATCTGCAGATATTGATCCTAGTTAATGATCTTTCATTTTGTTTAGAGCACAATAGCTTTATTAACAATAAATTCCCTTCTTCATAATTCGTTTCTGAGCCAAAGCATATATTATTGCATGTTCTTAAAAGTAGAACAGAGAAGCATCTCTTGGATCGCCCTTTTACATGTCTTTCAACATTCTGTTTGCAGCTCATTTTTGCTCCCGCCTTTGTAAACCATATACTAATTCCTAACCCCACAAGTTCATTAAGAAACAGATACAAATTATTCACGTGTTTTTGCCTACCATTGTCTCCTGATTACAATTGAGACACTGCGGCTTTTTGTTTTCAAAATATCTTGGGAATGCAGTTGAAAACAAGGAACAATACTGGCATCTTAATGCCTCGTAGCTAGTCAATTCCTCAAAACAAATATTTGTGAAGTCTCTGTGAATCATCATTTTCATTATTTTCACCAATGAGCCTTGCGGTTCATTAACCAGAAGCTTTTTACTGTCATTAAAATATGACGCAAGATTAATATTTTTCTTTCTTAAAAATCTCTTGTACATATCGTCATCATACAGCTGTTTTTAAACAGACTGATTATGATTAGTTTCACTTTGAATGGAAGAGGAGACTGGCCGAAGAAGGAGAATATGATCTGTAGCTGTTACAACTTACAAGCTCAGCCTGCTACTTTATCTTTATCATGCTTTGATTCTTCTTTAGCTCTTATCTTCTTTGGCCTGTTTTATATTGGTAGCTTAGTCCTTTTCCATGGCGGCTAGGGAGTAATTGCTCTCAAAACATTAATTTCACTTCTGAATGCAAGTGCATAAGAAAAGTTGCAAACTTTAAGAGACCAGCCTCGAGAGTCCAGAATCTACAAGGTTTTTAGCTGTTACTCACAATTTTAGCTATAAACAAATACGAATCAACATTTGCTTTCCTTTGGTTACTGACATTCCGAAGCATTTTAATGGAAATAACTTTTCTTTTTTTCGGTAATTCTCTTGGCATCCGACGCCACAAGAACAACTGACTAAATCTGGAGTCAAGCCTATTTAGGACCCTTTCGGGCGGCTCAGTTCTCTCTCACGCGAATTTAAGACGACTCTATATCCAAGACTGAAGCTTGGACTTTGGCTAAGGATGGACAGCCCCTTATCACTCCCCCGTAGCCGTCGTGGGTAATGCAAACAACTTTTAATGTAAGATGAGGCGTCTCCAAACACAGACATTAATATTAGCAAGTACAAATCCGTACCAGCACAATTTGAGGAGAAATATCCTGTCGTCCAATTTCCTTTCCTAATTTGGGAAATCCTCTCTTTCAATTACTTTATTTCAATTATGTTTACGCTCTTAATACGACGTTTAACATAAAATGATGTTATATTGACGTCAAAAATAGGGTTGGAATAGAGTAATTAGAAAAAGGAATCTAAATCCAATTTGGGGGTAGTACTTAATAAATTGATTAATTTCAGTTTTTTCCCTTTTTTGTTGAAATTTACCAAGGATCAATACAGCCCTCTTTCTTGACATGTCTATTGAGCTAGATCATCAACTATTGAGTTTGAGATTTCATGAAACTCAAGTACAGGAGTTCTCAGTGAGTTTTAACCTAAGAAGCACGGACACGGACACGAGGACACACCAACTTCTAAAATTTGGTAGACATGGATACTACATATATATATATAATAAAATTTAGAATTAAGAAAAAAAATTCAGAATTCATAATATAATATATATTGATTGATGTGTTTCAAGATTTTCAATATCTTGATAGTTCATACATATTTTGTACTTTGTAAGCCCCTCTAAAAAAATATGGAATGTATATATGTACTCTTCGTGGGTGTCTGTGTCAAACATGTGTCCGACATGAACACGGCTCCATTTTACCGTGTCTGTGCTTCTTAGGTTTTAACTCAATTACAGCACTTGCTTTTTTTTCCCCCTCCCTTTTCAACAGCTTCTGTTTTGAGCTTTCCATATGACAAAATGTGCTATGAATTGGTAGCAAGAGAGGGGCGTGTATTTTTGTTGGGTGGAGGTACATGCATAAAAGACAGAAGTTATGTGTGGAATGAGGACATAGTCATGATGGCAAGTAACCTGTGTGAGAAGCTTTTTGAAATAATCAATTTGTCAATAAATCTGCAGACTATCCAAAATTAATTTTTCCGCACAGGTAAATCAACAATTACAAAAACAAAATATCAAAGATGCCGACGTTTAGTAACGCAGTTCGGCAAACTTGCCTACGTCTGCGGGGCCCTTACCCAGATTAATTTCTTCCACTGTAGTTCACAAATTACACAAGATTGATCTACCTCGTAAGACCCAATTTATGTAACCGACCCACAACCTAACTACTCGTGAAAGATCTTCACGCCCGACTCGTGTTAACCTCGTCAGAGGATTTTCCTAACTACTCTACTCAACCAAAGTAACAAATAAAGCTAGTAAAAATAAAACCTCCAGATCAAAAGTTTCCCACGTACATAAAGAGACCACTACATATGTTCACCATGCAACCTTCAGTATCAAAATCACCTTTGTGCTGCACTAACCAACCACTTCAAGAACTCAGAAAAATTCAGCAACACTTCAACTTCGTGGACTACTTGTTAGAGCTGAATTATTAAAGAGAGCTGATCCAAAATGTCAACACCATCAGCTCAATAAAGGATCGAAAATAGAACAAAGAACGACAACCCCTCTAGCAAAAACTTCATCATCGGTTTCTCCGAAAATTCAGAAGTAAGTTGACAGCCACACCAACTCCAAAAATCAATATCACGTGAGCTACAAAGATCAACCTCAAGCACGCACACAGCTAGGTTTTTCTTCCCTTATCATATTCAAACAAGGACAATATCAGATAAAGATCAACCCGACAATAATGCTTATTAGGATTATCTTTCCAAATCAAATCCCAAGCACCTTCCAATACGCAACCACCAATTTAGGCATATCTTCAAAAATTATTAAGGAAATTCCCATGTCCAATTAAAATGCCAAAAATAAAATAGGATATATTAAAATAAATCCTAACAATCTCCTCATTTTTTGGCATTTTTTGTCTCAACATCAAAACCAGCACACAAGAGAAGTAACTGGACATGGACAAAAATACATACTATTGATGCTCCCCCTCAGTTCAATATCCAACTACATGTGCCACTATAAGCAGATTCAAAAAGCCAACCAAAACACAAATACGAACAGCACAAGCAAACCAAACAAAAGCACAAATCCGAACAGCAACAAGCAATGAAAACAGCAACATAAGTTGTCTACCCCTTTGAGACAAGACATGACAAAAAAAATTAAGGAGCACCAGGAGACTATAGGACTCGGTGCTTCAATTTACGAACAGCCTTGGTTGTAGTTTGTAAAACACCTTCAATGCGCTCCAGCTCAGAAAAGAAAGCAGCATTTTGATTAAGGGTGGAGGGACCCGAAGCATCCGAAGGGCCCGAAGCAACATATGGCAAGTCCACCACCCGTGGTTTCCGAAATATCCTCGGTGAAATATTCATCAAAGGTACAGTTTTCAACCCTGGGGACTCCATTGAAATACAAATATTGTGAGATTAAACAAGGAAAATATAGTAGAGAGTGAGGCTTACTCTCAATAGACAGCATTGAATCCACAATGAATCGACCAAGATTGAATCGGACTCCCATGCCAATAGCATAAAGAAGCATGGCTTGTGCTTGATATATGGTCACTACATGAGTACTGGGCATCCAGTTTGTGACCATGAGCTTGAACAAAATAAAATATTTCTGGATAAGCATGGATGAGCGAAAAACAGAAGTCGACGGCCAAGCAATGAGCTTCCCACCAGTTAAAATCATGGCAAGTTGATCGGTGGTAATTTCCTAATCATCATCATAAAAAGAATCACCAACCACATTCTCGAATCTCAAAAACATACCATCGAAACGAATGACTCTCCCCCTCACATACACAACACCAAAAGTAGCTGCATTAATATTCAGAATATCACCAGACATATTTGAATAGAACTCCTTTATCAGGTCGGAGTCATAATGTTGAGGAAACAGGGAGGCATGAAGCAATGACTGTTCACTAAGAAGTGTGTGTGGACCTTGATTCCGAAATTCATCCAAGCTAATGGGTCGATCCATGACAACCCCGGTATCTGACAATGTACGCCATTTTTCCTCTGCAACTGACGTGAAAAACTTGAAAGAAATGGCTCTATCCACTTGCTATCTAGCACCAGGATGACATCTAGGTAGGCGGACTGATTTGGTACATTTCATCTTGAATTGCTTTCTAGGAGCTGGAGGAGGAACCGATTGTGGCACCGAATGTGGTGACGGAGGGGCATCAGATTCTGATAAAGACTCTTTAATCAAAGCCTCAATTACTTGATCAACATCAAAATCATGTTGATCAGGATCATTTGATATATTACTAGGGACTGTTGAAGAAGATCCGGCTCTCGTAAAACTTCTTCCAGAGCCAGGAAGAGATTGCAAGCGACTGGAGCGTCGCGTAGGAGCTGCTCCGAAGCTGAGGAGAGCACCTATTCCTTATTCTTGCCCATACTGCAGTAGTGAACAATTAGAAACAGTACAGTAGAGATTCTAATGCCTAGAAATCAGTCCACTCAATACGGAATCCAGCAGAATAACCAAGGTTCCAGAGTTCACCACAAATCACGCAACCCACAAATAGCCGGAACAACAATCAACAAGATTAGATTCTTCCAAAGGACTTTTGCTCAGATTCAACACATAACAGTTCAAGATAGGTATAGCTCACGAAATTAATCAAAATTTCGACCAGAAAACATAAGCCCAAGAACATCCAATGGCACTGAAATGCACCTTTAGCTCCACTAATAAACAATTAGTTGAGAAAGAGAGGAACTTTATTACCCGATGAAGAACAACCATCAAAGATCAAGGATGAACTGAGAAAGTTGGAGATACCGTAGCCATATCGAAATAACGCAGCTCACGAAGAACAACACCCACACCGTGAAGCTTCGACTAAAGGAGCTTGTTGGTAAAAAAAATTATGCAAGGGAGAGGCTAACCGAAGATGGAGTGATGAAGCAAAGATGCGTTGAGTGCTTGAAGAGAAGAGCCAAGATGAAGTATCGTGAAGGAGCAATGTCGACAGTGAGACAAAATACTAAAGTTAGGGATTTTAAAACCCCAACAGTGGACGCAACATTTTCCCCCTTTCTAATTTTTTTTTTAATTTCTTTTATTTTTCTTTTTCTTTTCCTTTTTTTAACAAATAAACAAATAAAGAAAACATAAATTAATGAGGGAGGACACATAATCCCAAAGCTCCTCTGAGTTGCTCAAACCTTACTGCATCCAGAGGTTTTGTGAAAATATCCGCCAATTGCTTCTCGGTAGACACATGAGATAAAATTACCATCTTGCTCTCGACAAGTTCTCGAATAAAGTGATGTCGAAGATCAATGTGCTTCGTTCGCGAATGCTGGACGGGATTCTTTAAAATATCGATCGCACTCTTATTATCACATAGAATTGTTAATTCTTTCTGATCAATCCCATAATCTTCTAACATTTGCTTCATCCAAAGCAACTGTGAACAACAAGTGCCTGCGGCTATGTATTCAGCCTCAGCAGTAGAAAGGGAGATGGAATTCTGCTTCTTACTGTACCATGAGATCAAATTGTTTCCCAAAAAGAAACAGCTTCCTGAAGTACTTTTGCGATCATCTAAGTTTCCAGCCCAATCTGCATCACTATATCCGGCTAGATAAGATGTAGAATCCGATGTATACCAAATCCCAAAATCTGACGTTTCACTCACATATCTGAAAATTCTTTTGACAGCTGTCATATTTGTTTCTTTTGGATTGGATTGAATGTGACCAAACCTTTGACACTTATGACACTGAATCCTTCTTGCTTTCCGTTTGCCTTTTTGTGCTTTGACTTGTTGTCTTGAATTGTTATTAGATGAACTCCCACCATATTGTCTAGAATCAGATCTGTCTTTCTTCATTCTTTTCAGCTATTTACCGAAATTTTGAGTGAGCAAGATCATATCTTCATTCTCATCTGACTCATCTTCCACATTATTTACACTCTTCCCTGCTTCCACCTGTAATGTCAATCCTTTGCTTCTTTCTTGCTTACCCTTCAAAAGATTCATCTCAAAATTTGTGAGAATGCCGATAACTTTCTCCAATGACAAATTATCATTATCATGAGCCTCCTCTATTGCTGCAATTTTTGGAATGCATCTCGGTGGCAACGATCTTAGTGTCTACTTAACAAGTTTCACATTAGATTACTTCTTTCCCAATTGATAAGCCTGATTCGTAATATCTCTCAATTTTTCATGAAATTCTCCAATTGTCTCATGCTCTTCCATCTTCAATTCTTCGAACCACACAGCTAGCATTTGTAATTTCGAAGATATCACAGATTTTGATCCTTCATGAATGGTTTGCAAAACATCCCATGCTTCTTTTGCTGTTTCACACGCCGATATCATGGAGAAGCGCCCTTCATCAACGGCACTGAATATCACATGCATCGCTTGTGAATTCCCCAGTGCACTTTCTTCTTCCTGTCTGGTCCATTTAGATGGATCTTTCTGAATTGTCTCTCCTGTATCATCAACAGTCATTGGATGAGTCCAACCGTGTACTACCGAATGCCAGGCTCTTGTCCCCTGAGTTTGAATGAAAAATTTCATTCGGGATTTTCATGATGGATAATTCGATCCATCCAATAGTGGAGGTCTGGTAATTGATGCACCCTCTCTTGTAGCCATATCTGCGAATCTCGGATCTGCACCAACTTGCTACCAAGTTCTGAATTGGTGACCTTTCTCTTATACCAATTGAAATAACCAATTTGTCAATAAATCCGAAGACTATCCAAAATTAATTTTTCCGCACAAGTAAATCAACAATCATAAAAACAAAATATCAAAGATGCCGACGTTTGGTAACGCAGTTCGGCAAACTTGCCTACGTCTGTGGGGCCCTCACCCAGATTAATTTCTTCCACTGTAGTTCACAAAAATTACACAAGATTGATCTACCCCGTAAGACCCAATCTATGTAACCGACCCATAACCTAACTACCTGTGAAAGATCTTCACGCCCAATAACACGATCGACTCGTGTTAACCTCGTCAGAGGATTTTCCTAACTACTCTACTCAACCAAAGTAACAAATAAAGCTAGTAAAAATAAAACCTCCAAATCAGAAGTTTCCCACGTACACAAACAGACCACTGCATATGTTCACCATGCAACCTTCAGCATCACAATCACCTTTGTGCTGCACTAAACAACCACTTCAAGAACTCAGAAAAATTCAGCAACACTTCAACTTTGTGGACTGCTTGTTAGAGCTGAATTATTAAAGAGAGCTGATCCAAAATGTCAACACCGTCAGCTCAATAAAGGATCGAAAACAAAACAAAGAACGGTAGCCCCTCTAGCAAAAACTTCATCATCGGTTTCTCCGAAAATTCAGAAGTAAGTTGACAGCCACACTAACTCCAAAAATCAATATCACGTGAGCTACAAAGATCAACCTCAAGCACGCACACAGATAGGTTTTTCTTCCCTTATCATATTCAAACAAGGACAATATCAGATAAAAATCAACCCGAAAATAATGCTTATTAGGATTCTTTTTCCAAATCAAATCCCAAGCACCTTCCAATACGTTACCACCAATTTAGGCATATCTTCAAAAATTATTAAGAAAATTCCCATGTCCAATTAAAATGACAAAAATAAAAATAGGATATATTAAAAATAAATCCTAACACTTTTAATTGTTATCCCTTAGGAGAAGCTATTTCCATTCAAGAGATAGGTTCTAGTGGACAAGGAGAAGATAAACAAAGCATAATTGGGTCATAATATTTTTAAAACTAGTCCTCCAATCAGTTCCCTACCCTAAAAAGCGACTAGGAAAAGAAATGAAGTGCTCAATGGCCGTTTCAAGCGTTTGACTGGTCAATGACCCCCAACTACTCCTGCTGGAAAGTTACAAACAATATGGATTTTATTTCTCAGTTTTGAGATAAAATGACCAATAGCTACCTGTCAGTGCTGATATGTCAAGTTTCAAAAACTCTTACAGAACCTATAGACTACAGTCTCACCCTTAATTTGACACTCTGTAATTAGTTTTGTATTTTTCTGCACATTCTTTATGCATGCGTTTGAATGTGATGGTATGATATTATCAACTAAAGATGGAGGAATGGTTGAATCAGGTACATATCATGGCAATAATAAATTGCTTGAATAGTAAGTGAACTTTGTTCGAAATGAAAAGAAAGAAAAAAAGGATAGAAGCAACAGTAACAGGAAGTTATCTTTTCCTTATTATCTGTTAGCTTGCATGCACAGACTAGACATTAGGAAGATAAACCCAGTTGCCTCGTGAAAGGATTTAAATTTAAAAGCTAGTTAGGGAGAATAAGGATAGAAAGAAACAACGCATTTACCGTTTTCCACTTTAAATGGAGGATGGAAAGCAGAGAATAAGCACATTCACAACACATTCAAGTTGAGGTTAAACCACCGTTAAATGAATCGGCAGTTTTTGATAAAAGTTGAAAGAACATATGCTTTAGAATGTTCCAAACTACCTGTGAATAATATTATAACAGCATATGCAGCAGCAGCAGAGTAAAGGAAAAAGAAATAAAGGGAAAGACAGTCCTCAGAAATAAACGGAAAAATTTTACAGCAGGAGAAGATTATTGAAACAGGAATAAGAAGTTGGCAACCAAAATAAGAGCAAAGAAAAGCATAAAGAAACACAAGAAGACAAGTACTGTTCTTTTTGTTGCATAGAGAATAGAGCTAAAGTGGAGAGGAGATCTTAGAATGGTATAAAGCGATTTTTTTTGGATAAAATTCTTTACCCTCTAATGTGATTCTTTAACATTAGATGACATTGGCCATGCTAGCTATCTTCTAGTCCTCCTAAAACTTAAAGAAGCAAAACCCACCTTTCCTTAATCCCAAAGGAATTATGCACATACATAGAGTATCTTTCTACCTAGAAAACATATTTTTAACTACCAACAGCAAACCTGTTGTCCACCTAAGCTTAAATTTAGGCAGACAGTCTCACCTAATAATTATAGGCTTGATAACGTACTATGTTGATAGAATTAGAAACTACAATAATCTCCTGACCATGTCCAGCTAGGCATCGGTTTGGTGATTTGGCACCACAGCTAAGCGTGGAAGAGACCGGTTGCCTGTTAATGTTTTGAATAGACAAAAGCAGTAACAAATGAGAGAGATGTTGGGGAACAAATGAAAAAAGATGCTTGGCTTCTCAAGGGTATTGTTCCAACCCCTTTATTCATCCTTGTCAGACTCTTCAATAACAGCCTGTTTTAGATTGCAGGCTTATGATCTGGGGTGAATCTGAAATTCCTCTAGGACTTCTGGGACCCCCTGATCTGCTTTGCTTCTTTAAAAGACTACACCAAATCTAACAGGAAATAAATACAAGACTCATGTCTACAGGGATGGGACCTGAAAATAGAAGGATCATATTAGACCTGTTTATCCACTCTGAACAGAAAGAGAACGTATCCTGTTCTTGTTTGCTTCAGAGCAGAAACAATGGTTTTGAAAAGTTCTTGTAGGTTACTCTTCCTTCTCATCTGTATTGGGTCTTTAGCACTTCAACCTGATAGAGCTTATTGCCTAACAAACGTAGACCTTGTTCTGAGACACTCTGTTAAAGCTCAACAGACGATGGCGCATAAGCCGCGTATTCTTCAAGATAAAGCCATGCAGAAAATGAAGGCAGAGAAGCAAGCAACAAATTCAAGCAAGTCATTCGATCCTAATCAATCAAGCAAAAGAAGAGTACGAAGAGGCGCGGATCCTATCCATAACAAGTCAGACCACAACTGAATTCTTTCTCATCAACAAAACCGTACAGCAAGAACAAGTAAGTTGAGACTAAACAAAGAAAGAGAAAGCTTCAAGCAATGCACAAAAATTGGAACTGTAGTTGCATCTCAAAGAGAAATCTAGAAATGACGGATTGGTTGGTTTTTCTTTCGTTTTCTTCTTTTATGTTTTTCAAGGTTTTTTTGTCATCTGTACAATAACATGTAAAAACTATTCTAGACTGTCATTGAAAATTTAGCCAGACAGACAGAGTCATCTCTGATTAAGTATTTAAATTAACCTTCAAGGAGGAGAATGGTATAGAAGATGATGTCAGCTTCCTGAAACAGAACAGAAGATTTTTTTCAACTTGACAGTTTCAATCTGCTTGGCCTTGGTAACATGATTTCCTGTAGATCGCAGCATATTCGTTTGTAATTCTTTCTCAATTCTCAAACACAATTCTCTTCAACAAGTTCCGTACTTGGAAGAACAATCTTCTAATCTTCTTGTTTCCGTTGCCTAATCTTTCCTGGAAAAGGTGTAATTTGGAGACAGATGTTTGCAACCTACCAGAGTTTGATAATTATGCTGTGCATAATTGCAATAATTATGAACATTAAAGTGCCACGACAATATAGCTAGTAGTCTAGTGTATAAAACCCCGATAACATCTTACCTGCGAAGTTGGAATACGAAGATCTGTTAAGCTTGCCCTACAATTCCAAAGAGTTGGAAATAGTTATTTGATGGATTTCCTTGTTGCTTAACTTCACGAGTTTAAATTATAGTAGTGGAGACGCCTTTGACTGGTATAATTATACCATTTTATGTACAAAAATGACGAGCAATGCTGTCTGGAAGGAAAAAGAACATATATTTGATAGTTACACCAAAGAGTTGTTACGTGCATGTTGGAATGAAACATTCATCTATATCGGTCGTTCCTTAAAAATGAAGCAGGATGTCTTTGGTCTCTGGAGCAAAATCGATTGGCAAATTCTGATGGAAGCCAGCAAAGTCCAGACATGCTGACTCTCGTAATTACGTAGTCTTTTGAAAACTATACTTATACCCTATAGCCAGTCAGTTTGTTGTCATTTGGTGACAAACTAATTTAAGGATATTCTTTATTTTACATATATATAATAAAATTCATGAGATAAATATACATTGCAAATGAAATTATGATGTAATTATAATTATGAGATTCATATTTCATTTATATATTATCTCTACATTGTTTTTAGTCATTTTTCGGTTAAGATTGGACATTAATAGAACATGAAAAGACTATCACACGTTATGTTTTTCTCTATGAAGGAAGTTATATGATCTCGTAGATTAAAGTATAAAGATACTTTAACAAATATGTGTGCGTTTGTTAAATAACAAGTTCACTGAACTGACCCTTATATGAGAAATCCACTTGGAACATTACTTGTATACCTATGAAAATTTTTATTATGATGATTGTATAAGTGATCCGTTGACTTGAGATCTCTAAAGTTATCTTGTATAGGGATTGCTATGTTTTGATACTACTTATAACATCTTCTAGTCAAGAACTCAGTTGGTAGTCATTGGATTCAGCATGGAGCATATGGAGGTAATTGAGTGATAAAAATAGGATTCATTACCCTAAACTATGTTTTCGATTAGTATTGATTCAACAAATCCATGGCCAAGGTAGAACGACGTTTTGTAAATAGTTTACAAATGTCATTAATTAATTGAATCAATAGCTAATGATGAAAAACTAATATGATTAGCCGTGAAATAGAGTAGACATTAATCCAATGCTCTATGTCTAATAAAACAAATTATATGATGAAATGATTGAATTATATGAAAAACATCATGCACGAAAAGGTTAGACAAAACCAATTTGGCATTCTTAAATATTTGGATAGTCATAATGTATTGCTAAATGTCAATCTCGATTTATGGATATAAAAGTTAGAGGACCAAAATAAAAATACAAGTTTTGGTCATTCCCAAATTTTGGTCTTAATTGCAAATTTATAAAAAATTTGGAGGGTATAATGGTAATTTCACATAAGCTAAGAGCAAAAAGGTAATTTCACCATATTTGGTCAAAGAAGAGTCAATATTCTAGACCTTTCTTCCTTATATTGTCGTGCACCCCACCATTAAAGATTATAAACATTTTCTTTTAATTGAAAGAAAGGAGAAGAGAGGTCGAGAAGAACCCATTCGACCATCACTAAAATTCTACCATTTCTTTTTATTCTCCAACCTAAATCAAAGTGTTCTAAGTTAATTTGGGATCAAGAAACTCAAATCTATCATTAGATTTGAGAAATTCTCAAAGGATTTTAAGATATCACCAAAGGAAAGTTTAGGTAAATTTTGTTTCATCTATCTCTACATTATGATTTTGAGTTTGGTGTTAAGATATGTTATTCTCCATGCTTGAATATGCAAGAAACATGGTTTAGATGAATAAAATGAGTCATGGAGAAGTCCCTTTAAGCCAAAACCGAAATGTTCTCTTTTTGGCGAAAGTTTGTGAATTTTTGAATATGTTTTGAAATTGATGGTTTAAATGAATTCTATGGTGTTAATTGTATATGTATAATAATATGAATTGATGAAAAATGAAGAAGATGCATAGTGGATAAGGCTTGGTCGAAATGATGGTAGAAGAAAAGGACTAATGTGATGAGTTGTAAAATTATGATGAATATGGCTTAAATGAAGGGAATTGGATTGAATGAAGTAGTCAAATGTGTAGTTGTTTGGAAGCGTTCGTTATAGGAGCATGAATTATTATGATTAAGTCTTGAAAACATGACTTGAAAGTCATACATTAGGTGTTTGATAAAATGATTAAGTGAACTTGGCTTAGGATTTAAGGATTCGCAATGATATGCACTGAAAAAAGGCTTTCATGTTTGCTTAGAGTAAACTTGAATTTTTGCTTAGATTGATTAGTAATGGCCTAATGTGCTTAGATAAAAAATGTGCTTAATTATGTTTTGAAATGAGTAAGTATTGGATTAAAGACATTAAATACCTTGAAAATGCAAAAGAAAAGATAATGTGAATAGTAAAGGAAGTAACCATGTGAGAAGCTTAATAGCCGAATCCTATAGCTTAAAGATAGTGATATTGTGTTTTATACACTTATGTGATGGTGTATAAATATGAGATACATGTTTGAGTAGCAAATATATTGTATATTTTTATGTATAAAGGCTCGGGAGCTATGAATCAAGGAGCTTATATCAAGGATTGTTAAAGTCAAGGGAGTGTACACCTTCTTTTGAGGTTAGTTGGGGAAACCATATCTTTCAAATAAGATTAGGACATCCCAATACATGCATGATGACTTATATATGAATTTTGAACCTAGGTAATGCATAGTAGAAATGAATCTCAAATGGATGCTAGTATACTTATGTATTTAATAAACGACATTGTTTTGAATAACTCTTTACAGTTGGTGTGAAACTGATGTTTTTATTATGTATTTTGAGAAATGATATTGTTTTCAATAAACCTGCACTTGAAGTGCAAACGACAATGTTTTATTTTCTGAAACTACATTTTTGAACAAATTTGCACTTGGAGTGCAAAAGATGACTTTTATTACATGAAATATTGTTTTAGAACTTTCATATACATAACTGAGTCATGTGTGCTGTGCATATGTGTTCTCTTTGGGCTTAGAGCCATGGCAAGGTTCCATTTTATCGGTTGGACCAACAAATAAAGGCATAGTGCCTTACTTGATTTTAGTACTTAATATTTGTATATGATTTTTTGTGAGTAGTGAGGTAACAATTGGCCAATCGTGTGCTAAGCACTACAGATTAAGCGACTCCCGTACCCTTGACGCTGGTACATAAAAGTCAAGTCCCCGTATCAACACCCTTCTATGGGACTTGTAGGTGATTCCACACCTGGAGGTCTGGTTACTGACGAGGTCATTATCTAAGGTCATGACGTTATTGTCGACTGTAGTCTAAACTCACCACAGATAAAAGTCAAGCCAACACTAGGAATCGGTGAGTGTGCACACTAGTTTGGCCAACTAGTGGCAACACACATGATTGTTTTGGCTTATTCTAAGATTTGTTTTCTGACGAGATTTGTTTTATACATGTAATGGTTTTTTACTTTTGTATACTGGAACTGGAACCTATGTTCACTGGATGAGTGATTAATAGGCTAGGCCGATGTGGTCCCCAACAAGTATATATTGAGTCACAGGCTAGGCCTATGTGTTTCTATGTCATGTATATTCACTTTATAGGTGGTTACGTGCATGCTAAATACGTGAGAAAACCAGTCCTTAAGTTATTTAGACCGCCTTGGTGTATATTAAGTGACATATGTTTTTCCTGCTCACTGAGTACATAGTGTACTCACCCCCTTAGCTTCCCATCCGTGTAGGTTAATTTGGTGAGCTTGAAGCTCTTAGTGGATTGTGCGGTTTTTTAACATTTTCGGGACATTACTGCACATGGGTAGTCTCTGTTTTGTACTTTTATTGTATAATGGCTCATGAACTATTTTTATTAGATTAGTTATGCTGATATGCTTTAGAATTTTATAAATTAACTTTTGACTATCTTGTTGTTTGTAAAAGACCTTATGTATAAACCTTTGGTACTATTGTTGGGATTGCTTTTGAGCAGACTTAAAAATCCAGAAGTTTTGGTAGAATTTTAATGTGAATATAGAAGTGCGTTTAAAACTGATTTGCAGGTATTTTGATAGAGTTTTTGGATTTTTAAAATATAATCGTTGTGTTGTTCAAATGTTTTTAAAAGATATTCAACTAGCCTTGCATAGTCGGATTAAGGGTACTATGAGTATCCTTAGCTCGGGTATGCAGTGATTGTCATGTGCCCGATGTGATACCGGGACGTGACAACATCAATTGACAGCTGGAAAGCATATTTTTTTTAAAAAAAGGAGATCAAAAGGAACAAAATCTAAATAACGAAACCTATAAGAGAAGTCATCCATATTCAATTCTCTACTAATTTTAAATATTAATGATGACCACCTTTTAGGAATTACTCTTGATTTATTTATTAAAGTTTACATTATTAATTTAATGAAATATACTTGTCATGTGTATTGCTTTATATTCAATTTGAATCGAGAGATTACATTAGATCAATTATGTTATATTGCACAGAGAGAGATGGTACCTCCATAGACCTATAAACATCAAATTAATATGAAATTGAAGAGAGATCTTAATTGTTTATTACTTATCCATAGGATTCCTTAAATCTAATTGTATAGTTAGGAAGAGTTTTGATAGATTGAGAGATCACAATTCAATTTCTATCTATTTTAACTGAAATATGAATAGATCTCGAGAGAGGGTAATCATAATTATTGGATATCTAGGGGCAAATAGTATTAAATCAAAAAGTTGAAGAGAAAATAAAAAAGGATAGAAGTAAATACTAATTTTCATCATTGATCAATCAATCAATCAATTTATTGCTACTTATTTCATTGTTTAATTATCAATTCTTTTTTAGTTTAATTTTTAGTAAATTATCTTATTGTTTACCTTAAAAAAATTTTACAAGAATTGTTAAATGACTAATCTATTTCTTATGGGATGATACTTTATATATTGTAAGATACTATTTGTATACTTATAGTAAAAAAAATTCATTTAAAACTTCAGCATGACTTACATAAAAATTTGTGTTATTTCCCCTACTTATTTAGACCAATGCAAAGTTTATAGACTTATTCAATATTTCATTTATCAAGGGTGAGAACCCTTGCTCACCAAGTCTTGTTGAGTGATTCCTATAAATATAATGTTATAATGCTATAACTTTAGACCTTATACAATTCATAATAAATCATATATCTTTTCCAAAGTACAAGATGTGGAAATTCACCTCACTAATAATCTGATTAATGATATTTTTTATATTCCCATACTAGAGGATTACTCCTATTATAGTTGTCTTGCAAAATACCAAGTTAGACCTCACTCTATGATAAGAAGTTTCAAAAATATCTAGAGCTATATAATAGGGAGGAAGTCACCAAACTATCCAAAAAATCTCGAGGCCTTAAATTCATCCCTTGTTTTCACCATCTCTTCATCAAATATAAGTTTGTCTCTTTTAGTGAACACTTCACTTTTCTAGGCCATGATGATGTTTAGTTCCTTTCCATTATAATGCTACGTGAAATAATTCATCATGATGGTGCTATTATGAACAATATAATCCAATTTCACAATACCAAGAAAAAGAAACAAAACATTCCTTATATCTTCATCCTAATTTGCATCTTTTAGCATTTAAATATCCCATATACTAACGATGAGGTTAATTTTAACTTTTTTCTTTAATTTTTTCACTTTTAACTACATGGGGTTACTAGTTGATTAATGAATAAATGATTAAACTTCAACAGAGATAATATATGCAGTGGTAATAACCTGATGATGAGGCTTTTATATATGAAGTTGGTAATAACAAGCATATCCCAAACCATTTTATTAAGTTTCCTAGAGATGAAGAGGCCAAAACCTTAAGACTACATCATGGCTTTACATTAGGTTCTTACTTAGTTGCTCTTATATGAGTTTGCTTTACTCTGAGGGAAACTTGATTCCTTTTAAGATCTCACAATAAATCACTTTAAAGAAATATTCAAATTAATTGGCTCTTGCTTCCTTCTCCAAATAGTTGATAGAGAGTTAGTGATATTAAAAGTGTTCAAGAGAATGACTGATGCATTTATAGGGAGTGGTTGATTTGTAACATATTTTTGTTTGATGTATATGACATTATACTTGTTCTTATTATTAATAAAAGAACAATTTTCAAATTTATTTATCTCCTTATAAGTTTTTCTGGAAGATGAAAGAAGAAATTATATTAAGACACCTCTAAGGGTGAGAATTAGCTTTTTATTCATGGCTTTAAAAGGTGTGATACCTAAACCATGATTCTTCTTTTGTTGCAAAATTAGTAACCATGTACTTTACCTTGAGCTAAATGCATGACACTCCCTAACTAAAGAAAATTCTGGAGAATTTTGTATATAAACTTGATCAAGGTAAGTAAAAGAGGAAGATAAGAACTCCAATGAACATTAACGTTGTTAAGAATGGAGATTATTAACTGTGCTTTTCCAGGATATGATACGGAGTTGTTCAACCAACAACCTACTCTTTTATGGATAAAATCAACGAATGGTTAACAATATCTTAAAGGAAGTTTCTTAGTTGTAATGAGTAAATATAGGTATTTCAATGGGAGCTATTATACCTTGAATCTTGTTACTTGATAAAATTGATCAACTAGTATATCTCCAATTACATAAATATAAAGAAAACTTTTAATTTTATTTATTACAAGTCCTTACACATATATGAAAAACTTCAAAGAATCCATAAGAATGGAGGCTAATTTAAGGATAGAACTATATAAGAGTAACAGATTATCTATAAAGAGAGATGAAAAATCATGAGTTTCTTACATTTGCTATAAAATATAAAGTCTTTCTCATGGTCACTTTTTTTTGGTAATCAATCTAGTTAAGATTTCTACGCATTAGTTATGATTATATTATTTGAATTTTTCACATCTCTTAATCGATTATATTTGTGCTTGAATAATAACTGGTTTAATTCTTAATCTTTGAAATTAATAAAATTAATGATTTTTATGATGCATAGTTCATATTTCCTTGATATAAACTAATGTGTACTTAAAATGATCAATTTCTGATTTATTGTTTTAATGTGACAATATGCTTTTTCATCATTAAAAAGGGGGATACTGTAAATCAAGGGAGGTTATAATATAAATTTTGATGGTAATAAATTATACATCTACTACTAATAGTTTATTTTTATGCCTTAAAAGATAGCAATATGAAGCATTTTCAAGTCATGCATTATAAAGTCAAATGACTCCTCGTAGAGACCATAAAGAGAAGTTCATGAACTTAAAATCATCCCATTTAAGTCATAGATAAAACAAAGACAAAGGAAGATCAAGGCACAACAACTTTATAAATAAAAATATAATTTTTGATGTATCTCTTTCTTGGTCACTTCAATGACTCAGGGGCTTTATGTGCATAAGCATATTATCTTTTTAAGTCAATACATAAATGATTTCCAAAAGGGATTAAGTTTGAATTTTAAAGAAAAATCTCTTAATATTTAAAACATTCTTTTGGAAATCTTTAAGAAGCATTAAATCAAACTTTTATCAAGAGAATGAGTTTGATAATTTAACAAACTTGAAAAATCTATAGAAACTCGTTTTTAGGTACACTAGTTTATCAATTTATCAATTGGCTAGTGATCGACAAATGCATGGTTTCTTTACTTTGTATGGTTGACCAAATTTGGCTTCAAAGGCAATAGGATCATGTATTATAAGTTTGTATCAGTCTAGCTGGTACATTGGTTGACTAATGCAACATATTAATCAATCAATGTCTTTGAGTGTATGATCAATGTAATTTGAAAGGCAAAAATTGTATGTATTGTGATTTTGTATCAATAAGAGTTGATATATTAATTGATCAATAGGACAAATCTATTGACCAATGTATCAAAATGATCAACCATTGTTATTGTTACTAATTATTAAATGTGTCATAATCATCAACTAATATTATTATTATTAGTCGTTACAATGGCTACTTTTTGTGTCAAATGACATCTTAAACTAATATGTATATAAATACTTGGGTTTTCAATTATTAGACAACTTTATGACCTTTAGATTTAAAAGAACACATTTTAAAAGAGTTTTATAGCATTTTCTAGCATTTATACATTCATTGTAAAGTGAATATGAGGCTTAGAAGAGTAAGAAGTATTCAAATTGTGAAGTAGAATAAGGGATTATTTCTTGTATTTAATTGATCCAAAAAGAATTTGGTTTCTTTTCACCTTTAAGAAAAATTGTAGAAGTATTACTCTTTACTTGGGATAAATAGAGATCATTGTAAAAAGGTTCCTCGTTAGTTAGTTTGAAGTAAAAGCTCAATAGAATTCTAAGAGACACTTAAGGACTAGACATGGACAAAGATTGTTTATCGAATGACTATAAAATTAGTGTATAATTTATCTTCTCTATACTCTTTACATTTTTTTTGTTTGATTGGAATTAATTAAATTGTTATTTCATATAATCCTTCTATTTTAACTTGCTCAAGTTACACTTTTAAGAAGAAAAAGATTATTAAAATTCATCAATATGCCTTAAAGGACTAACAATTAACAACCAAAATTGTTATTTCTATAAAGACAATGTTTACTGTAAATTTAAATTACTTAAAAATGATTTGTATGAATTAAGTCTTGAAATGTTATTTTTAATATAATTGATAAGAAAAGAAAATTAAGTAATCAAAATTCTTCTTATTCATGACATTATAGGTTAAGTGTGTCAATGTAATTATAATTATAAAGTTATATAAAGAAGAGATTTTAATTTTTCCTACTATGAAGTATATGAAATTATTGGTAATTTTTTTTCTTAAATAAGATGATCAAACTACCTTTTAGTATAGAGGGAGAATGTATTAGTGAATTATTAAAAGTTATACATTCAAATGCATATGATTATATACCTACTCATATTAATGGTAAATACTTATGTTTTGTTATATGTACATATGATTACATATATAAGTTTATGTATATTTAAATCATTTGAAGGGTTAATAGAATTTACGCTATGAAGGTGAATACTCATATTTACAAATGATTATATATATATATATATATATATATACACATGAAGTGTTAATAGAATTTGCATTTGATATTGAGAAATAGACTGATAAAAGTATCAAGATATTTAAATATTTTTAAAGAGGTGAAAATAAATTCGTAGTTAAAAATACAATGACGCATTACTGTCTTAACAACTTTTCACACACAAAAAATAGGTATACCTCCTGTCCTTTTCGATTCTTTTGCTTCTTAATCTTGTCACTGCAGTATTTGCCGAGCAATAAATATTAAATTATTTCCTTGATGCTCACCTATTACCGTAGATAATTTGACAAGGAAAGCACTCGTTCATTCCGAGTTCGGCTATATGTGGGCAGTTCTTCTTCTTCTGCATATGGTGGACCCCCGCAACTATATTACAATGGACCTGTGGAATCTGGCTCTTTCAGCCGAGGGCTACCCTTTCGTTCTCAACTCTTTCAATCGGGCCAGTGGACAGCACCAAGCAGTAGGAGCGATGCCAACTTTAGCTTCTTAGTGGAGGAAATTTTGTATTTTAATATTTATATTAGAATAAATATTAGATTCTGTTATTTTAAAATAATTTAAATTTTAACTTTAAGTTAATAATTTATTAATTAGATGTCCCATAAATATAATATAATACTCATTCTTATTTTTTTATTATTTAAGTGAATCTCATATAAAAACGTTTGATATTGTAATATCCACTCATTTTAATTAAATATTAATTATTTTAATTTTTATTAGTCATAATAAATTCTAATTATTACTAATTAACTTTAATACATCATAATAAACTCCAATGTAAAATTAGTTCTAATTAAATTTAATTATACACAAATAGTTTTAATTTAACACTAAACTTAATTTTAACTTAAATCACCCTAATTTTAAATGAAGGTAATTTTTCCAATGTAAATTTCTAAAATTTTAACCCTAATCCTTAATATTTTCTTACCACAATCTGAAAATCATTGTTGATATTTTTTAAAATATATTTTTGCCTTCTCAAGTTTTTCTTACATTGTGTATATACAGAAGATTCGCATGTGATTCTTTTTTTTTTTTTGGCTACAAAGGAAATAAAAACCAAAATCCCTAGCTAACGCAGGGCTCTACGATATTGGCTGCCTTGCTGGTCCCGATGGAGTAAGTCCATAATCGACACCGGAGGCTCGGTAAGCAAATGAAAGCCCGGACTGGACAGCTCTGCTAGAGAGGCTAGACGATCAGCACATTGCTTGCCTTCACGACTGTCATGTTGCATCTGCACCTCCCAAGGTCGTTGCAGAAGGCCACGGATACCTGCCACCAAAAAAGGATCGTAAGTAAAAACCAGAGTGGAGGAGGAGAGAATGTTTATAACCTCGAGAGATTCCACTTCCACTATCACTCGACGGTACCCCATTGTCCATGTAAGGTGAAGACCAGAGAGAATTCCCCATAATTCTACAGTAATAGGAGAACCGCTGCCAATGAGTTGTAGAAACCCACCATACCAGCTCCCCTAGCAATCCCTGATTAAACCACTCGCAGTGGCTAGAATCGAACGATGCTTGACTGCACCATCTGAATTAATTTTGACCTAAGAGGTAGGCGGTGGCGTCCATCCAACTAAAGTGCTTGGAGGGATTCGAGAATTCGGCAGGATGCATCGCTCCACTGAACTTGCTCAACCTATCCAAGCTACATACTCCAGAACAGGTCGAGACCCATCATCTGGCCAGACAAAATTAGCTTCGAACAGGCTCCGATTCCTCCACTACCAAAGGAACCAACAGGTGACCCCAAAGATAGTAACCCAATTCCCCTGAGGTGTCTGTGTAGGGGTGCTGAGATTGTGAGCTAGCCATTGGACTATATCTCGTTGGAAAAAATCTGGATCTGCATATTCTGGGGTGAGTTGACGCCAAAAAGCTTGAGCTCTCGGACAATCACAGATAGCGTGTAAATTAGTTTCCTCTTGGCCACAAACCTAACAACTGCAGTCCGTAGTGAGCCTACGGGCCACTCTCTGCTAGTTTGTCAGCAGTTTCCCTTTAGTCAAGAGCCACAAAAAGAGAGGAAGGGAACTCGGCCTCCTGTCCCGTACCTGAAAAAACTATGTTGCAATTTTTATGAGTTTTGAGAACTCAAAGAGTGAACCATCATTGATAATTTCACCGGATCACATACACATAATACATATTTTACAAACACTCATTCAGATCATAAACTCATTCTAGATGTTCACACAATATGGTATATCATAAGATTGCACAGTTCACATTACTAAGTATAGCAAATAATTCACATTATTTTATCATCATTCAACTTTAAAAATCATTGAATAAATTTCAGTCTTATAATGTTATATGCATGAGACTTACATTCTTTCTTATTGTTGTGACCGAGTGCCTATCACAACTTATATAAATACCGGCCCATAAGGCTCAGTCAAACAGAATCACGGAGCATAGCTCTACGTGCAAAATCAAAAATCACGAAGCAAAGCTCTATGTGGAAGCGCTTCATACTAGCAACTCAAGTCACAACGCCTTTATCTAAACATGCATTTTATGAAGTGCAACAATTTCTGCATATCTCATATATCGAAATCTTATACAAATGCTCATACAAGATTTCACAGTCATCGGACTTAAGTCCGACATTCAACTTTCATTGAGAATCAAATGTCAAATTCATAACAATTCAAAACACTCCCAATACATACCTAACTATTAAACTCCTGGGACCTTAGGTCCGAAATCCAGAAACAACTCACAAACATTTTTTTTTACACGGAAATAAAACAAAAGGAGACTAGCTCCGATAATCTAATCCCCTACGAAGGGATCGAGAGTACAGTTGTCCTTGCTTATCACGGTGAAGATCATCCAAAATGCTCCAAGGAGGCTCGTGCAGTAAATGAAGGCCCGGAGCTGAGAGCAAAGCTAGCGAAGCCAAATGATCTGCACATCGGTTCCCCTCTCGAGGCGTGTGCTCCAAACGAACATCCTAATCACGACGAAGTAGGTCCCGAACACCTGTCACTAAACCAAAAAGCTCAGTTAGAACAAAAAGGGAAGACGAAAGGAGATTAATTACCTCAAGGGAGTCCACTGCCAGCAACACGCGTCGGTAACCCCAATCCCAGGCCAAAGTCAACCCATAATACACCCCGTTGAGTTCCGCCAGAAGAGGTGTGCTGACTCCTAGACGCTGAAGAAAGCCCCCACACCAGTTCCCGTGACAGTTGCGAAGGAGACCTCCAGCAGAAGCAAAATTAGAGCCCAAGCGAACGGCCCCATCCGTATTCAACTTAATCCAGCCGTCGAGAGGAGGAGTCCACCTAACCAACGATCCCATAGGCAGACCCTGAGACGGAAAGAGCCTAGTTTCCAGCGCACTTGCGGTACGGATTGAATTCGTGTAAGCAAAGACAATAGAATGCCCAGTAGTGGGCCAAGTAAAACCCGGCTAAAAAATACTGCTATTCCTCCATTTCCACAAATACCAACAAGCCACCCCAAAAATAGTGGCCCACGGAACCTGCTGGACGTGAACATGATGATGAAGATTAAATTAGAGCCAGTGGCCGAGCTCCTGATGAAAAAAATCCCGACTAACGATAGTAACAGGGAAGTGCTACCAGAAAGAGTAGGCCCGAGTACAATCCCGTAAAACATGAATAATTGTTTCCTCGTGACCACAGTAAGTACAACCCGCCTCCATGGACAGATGCCGGGAGACACGTTCCTGATTGGTAAGCAACTTCTGCTTAGTCACCAGCCAGAGAAAAGAACGAATACGTTGAGGGCCCGCCCACTTCCATATGACCTCCCAGTGACTATTAAAATCCTCAGTATTGACATGCTCAAGCAAATCATACGCAGACGCAACGGTAAAATGACCATTCAAAGCCGGGCCCCAGGTCAGTCGATCTTCCTCATCAGTACAAAGAAAGACCGACGCAATAGACAGACAAACAGAAGCGGGGAGATAAGTATGCAAGACTTGCCAATGCCATTGGCCGTGATCATCATGTAAATCCTGAAGCGTAGCGTACAGGAGAGTCTCAGGGAGGTCTGTTTGAATCAGTAAATAGAGAGGGCCCCAGTCAGCTAACCAGTGGTCCAGCCAGAAGAGAATACGTCGCCCATGTCCAACTTGCCATTTAACCCCTTGGTGAATGAAAGGCCAGACGGCCGCAATCCCCCGCCAAGTCTTGGAAGCGCCAGAACGTGCTAAAGTTTGAGGGATATGCGACATATCAACCTTATATTTGGCCCGCAGAGTCTGGACCCAAAGAGCTTGGGGTTTAGTAAGGAAATCCCAGCTGAGTTTTATGAGAAGAGCATCGTTCATCGAACGAATACGCTTAAGGCCGAGACCCCCAGCCTTCTTAGGCTTACAAACTTCCTCCCACTTTACCAGATGAATTTTGTGGCCGTCCTGCTGACCCCAGATAAACGTTCTCATCACTTTTTCAAGATCATCACACAGTTGACGGGGAAGGCGAACCGTTTGCATGGTAAAGATAGGTAGAGAAGCAATGACAGATTGGGTGAGAGTAACCCGACCTGCCAAAGACAGCATGTGGGCTTTCCACCCATTTAACCTTCGCTGAGCGTTATCAAGAATATATTGGTACGTATTACGATTAATATGCTCGTGAATCAACGGGACTCCCAAATATCTCCCAAGATTGTTAGTTTGCATAACCTGAAGCGCTTGACTCAGGTGACGAGCCGTTTGGGTGGGAACATTCTTAGAGAAAAAGATCCTGGTTTTATTGAAATTAATGCATTGCCCAGAAGCTTGACAAAAGGTGTCCAAAATCTGGTTGATAATTTGCGTCTGCGCAATAGTGGCTTCACCAAAAAGAACTAAGTCATCGGCGAAAAAAAGATGAGATAGAGGAGGACCCGAGGAGCCCAAACGGATCGGATGCCACTGTCCTTGAGTAACTGCGCGGGAGATGAGATGCCCTAACCGTTCCATACAAAGCACAAAAAGATAAGGGGAAAGGGGATCCCCCTGACGAATACCGCGGGAGGGAGTAAACGGATCAGAGAGATTACCTTGCCAAGCGACCTGGAAAGAAACTGTAGTCACACACTGCATGATAATCCGGACAAGATTCAAAGGAATACCAATATCCGTTAATGTATTATGTATGAACTGCCAGCTGAGTCTGTCATAGGCTTTCTCCAGATCAACTTTTAACGCAAGATAACCCTTGCGACCGGTTTTCCTGCGCATAGAATGGATAACTTCTTGAGCTATGATGATATTATCCGTGATCTGACGACCCGGAATAAAACTGCATTGGTTCTCCTGAACGAGATACTCCATATGAGGTTTTAACCTATTAACAATAATTTTAGCAAGCACTTTATACATCACAGTACAGAGGCTTATGGGCCGAAATTGGGTGATGCAACGAGGAGTGGGGATTTTAGGAACAAGAACCAAAATAGTGTGGTTTAATTCCGGATCCCATTGACCCTGATGAAAAATACCTTGAATCAAATTAACCACCGTAGGGCCAACCTGTTCCCATTGGTTTTGGAAAAATAACGCATTGAACCCATCCACACCCACTGCTTTATTAGGGTTAAGGGAAAAAACTGTGTGATGGATTTCAGAAGCAGTGATAGGATGGTCCAGAGCGTGGAGCCATTCCGGGGAAATAGGAGGAAATTCTCCAGACAAGGCCAAAGGGGTGCACACAGTTGGAGCAGTAGTGTACAACTGGAGAAAAAAATTCCGCACAAGGGTGCGGATTTGAGCAGGACCCGAAACAAGAGTCCCATTAGTATCCAAGAGATGATCGAGATGTAACTTCTTCCGTTTAGTAAGAGTGACAGTATGATAGAATTTGGTATTCTGGTCACCCTTAGAAATCCAATCACATTTAGCACGTTGATGCCAGAATATTTCTTCTTCACTTAACACACGAAGAAGATCATCGCTCAACCGTTGTTCTAAGTCCAAAAGCGCTGGCGACGTGTCCGTCTGCATCGCTCGCTGGATCCCCTTCAGACGGGCTAGAAGACGTTTTTTCCGCTGGAAAATATGACCAAACACCTCATGATTCCAACGCGAAAGGTGACAAGCGAAAGTCTTTAAAGAGGTACTAAAAGAATCTGCCACCGGCAGCCAATGCTCCGTCACCACTTCATTGAAACCCGGATGAGTAAGCCAAGCGTTTTGGAAATGGAACCCAAAAGAGGAAGCCATCGGAGGAACAGAGGTCTTGAGATGAACCAACAAGGGATGATGATCGGAACCCAGGAAGGGGAGATGTTGATTGACCGTGAGAGGAAAGGCATGAAGCCAAGAAGTCGAGCCAAACATTCGATCTAAACGAGCTTGAGTCAAACCACGGCGCCAGGTAAACTTAGATCCCAAGAAACCCAAATCATGGAGCCCGCAGTGGTGAACCCAATCCTGAAACTGATGATTAACAATACGAGAGGTAAGAGCGCCCCCTTGTTTGTCAGAAGCCGCCAATTTAGCATTGAAATCACCTCCCACCAGCCAGGGCTCAGAAGTAGTAGAACCGATCCAGTCTAACAACCGCCAAAGGACCTTCCGAGTGGTCGGTTGGGGACTGGCATAAACCGGCGTAAAAGCAAAAGTGCGAGTATCAAATCGAACCCTCGTATGGATAAATTGACGATGAGAAATGACTACAGAAACCTCAATACCCTCTTTCCAAAGAAGCCAAATGCCCCCAGAAAAACCAGCCGCCTCTACCCGGAAAGAGAGATCAAAACCTAGTTTCCTAATAACAGAGTTAGCCCTCTGGCCACTAATACGAGGCTCAAACAAAACCAGAATACCTGGGTGATACATACGTAAATAATTACGTAGTATGGCCTGGCTATTCAGCCCGCCCATGCCTTGACAATTCCATAAGAGGATAGACATCATGGACATGGCGTTGCCTCGGGCATCAACACATCCGATTGAACGACAACAATTTCGGAGAGTGATCCCGAGCAGTTACTCTCCAAAATTTCCATTGCATGAACCTCTATCTCAGTAGTAGGTGAAGGCCCCACAGAGACACCGGGAGGCTCAGTAGGCGGCAATAATTCCAGAGCCGACACACTGCCTACCCTAGCAGAAATAGGAACGTCCTGCAAAGGGCAAGTGTCCGGAGATATACAAACTGAAGGAGTAATTAAATTAGTATCACAAATCATTTCAGAGTGGGAATTAAAAGTAACAGCAATATGGGTGTCAGAACCAGAGGGGATTAGGGATACCTCGGTGTTGCTGATCTCGCCTACCTGTGTACTAGGAGCTGCCGTCAGACAAGGGGTAAGCACAGAGGATGCAGTGGCCTTAGTTTTACCTTTACTAGTAGCCCGGTTACGACGATGACTCGAATGGGAAGTAGAAGTGCCATGCTGATCCTTGGAACACCGCATAGTAGCCAAATCAGACAAAGTCCAACGGGCCCCTGTCCCCGTCAAAACTGGCGGAACTGGTGCAGTCGCCGCAGTAGCAGTGTGCTGCTGGTCTGGCTCACTTTCTGACAAGGCTGTAAACCTTGAGCCACCCGCTTGAATAGGTAACGGTTGCTTGCGCGTGGAACGTTGATGGGATCGTTGAAGAGAAGCAGAAGGGGGGCGACGTTGCACCACCATCCAAGGCCCGTAGCTGCGGGCGCCGGACACCAGCAGAACGCCAACTGCTGGCTCCGCCGATGCGTGTGAAGCGGTTGGAACAGATTCCTGGCGCTGATTCGCCGGCTGGAGGGAGGAGGCGTCGGACTGAACCGAAGAACACTTGCTGGCGTCGTGACCCACCATGCCACACGAAAAACACACTTGAGGAAGACCTTCATACACCACCATCACCGGCTCACCATCAAGCTCCACCGAGGAGGTTAAAGGGACAGTAAGATCAATATCAACAGCCACTCGCGCAAACCGACCGCGCTGTGTTTGCATGGTCGGTTCATCAATGCGAACCGTCTGGCCCACTTGGTTGCCCAACGCGGAAAGAATCAGAGGATGATAACGAGAGATAGGCAATTCCGGGAACCTAATCCAGGTGACTGCTCTGGTAACCTTTCCTTGGGAGGGACGGAAGCTGGGCGTCCATGTCTGGACGGACAGAGCATGCCCGTATATGACCCAAGGGCCGTTGGTTAGAGCATTGAGATAATCAGACTGATCAATGAATTTCACTAAATAATAATCATGGTCCAAGTCTATGACTTTCGTAGGACCTTTCGGCCGCCAAAGCAGATCCAAACGGTTGCAGAGTACCTGGTAGCCAATCCTCCGACCAAGAAGCTTAATAACAACTGAGTGAGTCCACTGTTGGTCCAACTTCTCCTTAAATGTTTGAGAGAGGAAGACACCCGTCCCTTCATCGCCCATCAGCTGGATAATGTCTCCTTCCACTGTCGCAATCGGCTCTTCCACTGGCCAAGCATGGGACACAAGTTCCATTTCCACCGTGGAAGCACCTAATATCGCACTATAAGAAGGTTTGGGGTCCGGTGGAGGATCCTCGTCACGCGCACGAACCCTAACCTTCTTGGGGAGATGTCCGTCAGGCAAGGGGGAAGCCATGAGCCCCACAAAAAGCAACGAGAAAACAAGAGAGCTCTATAACTCACAAACATTTTAATAATAATGGAAGTGTAATAAATCAAATTAAATTCAAATCAAATCAATCCTAGGAAATCATCTAGGTTGACTCACAGTACATTCCAATAAGTTATTTCCTGGATGGTCCGGCAATGTCCGACTGAAGTCCGATGTGCTTCTCTAAAACATACACAACACATTCACAAATATCACATTTTTGCATAAATGTACAAGTGTTCTTTTATGCACATTAATGTATAGAAAGTATGCACAGTGCATGTTTAATGACAATTCTGAGTATCTTATTGAAATTCTCATCATCAAATCAATCATATATCAAAGCCCTCATTAATATCATTTGGTACCTATAGTTTGGTCCAAATTAAAACAATGTGAAATCAATTTCATAACCTAATTGACCACTTCAGATTTTCTACCCATATAATTTCGGGTCAACTTTGCATAATTAATCTGATAGGGTAAATGACAAAATTAGGCAATACTCATTGAAAGTTGTTTCTACAGTGTCTTAAGTTTCTAACAACTCCAAGATCATTCAATTTGATTTAGTATTCAATGAGTTATGCACAAAATACCTCAGACTATGCACATTTGAACTTTTGGCTAGAACATGATCATTCTCTCTTATTGTACAACTCATATCTTTCAGTTCAGATATCCAAAAATTACAAACTTTATATCAATTTAAAGATAACAGAATAAGCTAAAATTTGATGAAGACAACTCAGCCTAATTCGGCCCACATCAATACAGTTTATTCAATAACCTCAGAACATGATTTCTATCCCTGACAGTGCTTCAGCTTAAGCTACAACTGACTTACATGCCAATTTTGAAAATCTTAGAGACAGAACTAAAATTCGAACTCTTTACAAAATTTGTAGAAATGTGTCTCTAGTTTAATATGAATCAAAAATCAACTCATTCAGAAATCTACAGCTCAAGGTATAATTTGAAAACCGAAGCATGATCATGAAAATTTCCAGTTTATAACATTCCAGCATACTTCTACACTTTCATCGTATCAATCACTTTCAAATCAAATTAGATAACTCTAAATTTTTATGATGAGAAAGAAAAATGTCTTAGGAATCTATTGGTCCAAGTTTCAAGTCATTTAAAGTTCGGATGAAAAAGTTATAGGCAAACGACTGAAGGTTGTTTAATGAAAAACTCTAGTTTTTAACCCATACATGCAACCAGAGCCCTTTTCTCTCTCTAACACGCAAAACTTCATCTTCTTCACCGAAAACCCATATTTTTTTCCCACTTTTTTCACCTTATAACTACTGCATCCATTGTATAAACTAGCTTTCCTATCCTCTTTTCAACTCAACAACTTACAACAAACCAAGAATCCAAGATTCAAAATTCAAACTTCAACCTCTATGCTCTCTTCACCGAAATGCTTCCTCTTACAACAACTCATGCAAGCATTTATTTACAGCCATGAAAACATACACCATTCATACATGCATCTATTAAAACATTAAAACATCAATGTAACTTACTTGTTTGTACTTCAGCAAAATTCCATAAATGGGTAGAGCAAATAGGAGGGAAAATGGGAGTGGATGGTTTCGGTGAAACCAAACAAAAATGGTTGTAAAAACTTTTCTTTTTTTATTTTTTTTGCCTAGGTGTTTTATTAGTGCTTCGACACATGTCTCCAATGCATGTCTTCCACTTGTCCACTAGATAAGCTACTATTTGTCTCATAGCTATAGGTCCACATGTCACATGTGATTTTATCCATTTTTCACTCCATAATTTGACAATTTGTCAATTAATTTCTAATACAATTGTCACACTTCTATTTATCCCTTATTTCAATATTTTTCTAGTCTAAAATACCTCAAATTTTTTTGATAAATTTCTAAAATATCCGAAATGTTTTAAAAAATGCAGAATAAACTCTAATACACATCACATTTAATTTTCAAGATAATTAATCCATAATTCACCAAAAATTCTGAAATAATAACTATTATCACCAAATAAATTTTCAGTTCAAAATAATTCACCAAAAATTGCAAAATATCCGAAATATACAAAAATTGCCAAATTACATTTAATACACTCCAATAAAATCCACAATTTCCATTTATAAACCAATTTACTCGGAAATGCCAATGAATACATATACAATCATATGAATGTGCAAAATAAATGTGTACGTCACAATTAACTTATGCATGACGTGCATTTTTCTAATTTCACAATATTTTCACATAAATTACTATTCCAGCCTTAACATGAATATCGGGATGTTACATTCCGTACCTACTACTACACCATCCGCCACCCTTATATTGATAGAGATATCAGAGGTAAACAATTTGATGAATGGTAAAATTGTATTCATCAAGGGCAAAAATATATACAACATCACAGGGGCATACCCCAGGCACAAAAATCACAACAGAGCCCAATTCAGAAAAAAAATAAACCACCAAATCACAATAGCGGAGGTCGGGTACATACAGAGAGACCCAAGCCAACAAAAATCCTAGTAGCACCAGATGGCACCTAATATAAAACATAATCATCAAGTAAAAGAACAACAGCTTATAGGAGCAGACGATAGCATCCTCACAGCCCTATCCTACAACATGGAACACCAAAGCCATCCCTCATTTGCCAGAATGAGGATTCAGAATGCCACATCACAATACATACACCCCTACCAACAAAACCACCTCCAAATGACCAGTATTGGCGTACTAAAGAGGAGATTAAAAGCATATAAGATCCGGAGGATAGAGCCTATAGAGAACCCGATACATAGAAGTTTTAATCTCTGCCTCCATAGCCATCCTGCTTACCAGTACGCCTTCCATTTGTACCAAGTTGCGGCATTTCCAAATGGTGTAAACAGTCGTCATAAGAGCCAGGCGAACCGCTTTGCTCTTGATTAGTGCACCCGGATAGTCTTTGCGAATCCATTTCAAAGCGCTGGAAAGTGTGTTCATAGAACGCGATACTCCCAACCAGCAGCATATGGACGTCCAGAGCTCACTAGTGATCGGGCAAGCAAAGAAAAGATGGTTGATAGTCTCCTCCTCTGACCTACAAAACCCACAATATTTGTCAATGTCAAGAAAATGCAAATTATCCTTGGTTGGAAGCCGTCCACGAGCACTAATCCAAACTATGAAAGAGAACTTGGGCGGGATGTAGTTTTTCCAAATAAGAGACATCCATGGTTTGTGGGAATGAGCCACTCGCAGCATGTCATAGAGCTGTTGAGAAGAAGGTCGATCATGTATACAAGCTTTGTGCACCCCCCCCCCCCCCGATGGCTTCAGTTACACCACCCCATTTGTCCACTAACTTGTCACTAATACTCGCTAATTTTTTCATCAAAGGTGAGGCCTGGGGATATGGCTGCCACTCCCATATGGACTGTCCACGAAGATATTCCTCATGGACCCAGCGAACCCACAATGAGTCGGCTTTAGCATGAATATTCCAGAGGACTTTGGCCAGAAGCGCATTGTTCCATACCGGGCCATTTTTCAGACCCAAACCACCCTCCTCTTTTGGAAAACACACCGTATCCCAGGCTACCCGGAAATGCTTACCTCCCCAAAAGAAAAGGCAGCAGATCGCCGTAATCCGGTCCATGACAGCAAGGGGGAGAGGAAAAGATTGCAACCAAAAAGCAAGAACTCCCTGTATTACGGAATTGATCAGCTCACATCGCCCCACATAAGAAAGCGACTGTCCTTTCCAAACCGTGAGGTAGCTTTCAACCACATCAATTAAAACTGAAAATTGTGCCACCGACACTCTCAAAGGGGCAAGAGGGACCCCAAGGTACCGAACAGGAAACTCCCCCGAAGTATAGCCAACAAGCTGCCGAAGGCACTCCTTTTCATAGCCATGCACACCGGCAATATAGATAGAAGATTTCTCAATGCTCATTTTCAAGCCAGCCACAGACTCCAGGTGTTGCAAGGCATCAACAAGAGTACCCAAGGAGGTGCGATCAGCACGGCTAAAAAGCATCAAGTCGTCCTCAAAAGCAAAGTAGGAGAGCTGTAGCTTCTGACATTTCGGGTGGAAATGAAAGTTAGGAGAAGCCGTCTTACATCGCAATAGGCGGGAGAAGTACTCCAAGCCAAGGAGAAAGAGAGTCGGCGACATGGGATCTCCTTGGCGCAAACCTCGTCGACCATGGAAATGGCCATATAGAGAGCCATTGAGTGAAACTGAATAAGTCGCAGAGGAGACACACTCCATAACCCATCCGATGAACACCTGTGGGAACCCGAGGCATACCATCATATGTTCTAAGAAATGCCAATCAAGAGTATCATAGGCTTTGGTAATGTCCACTTTCAGCATACACCGTGGAGAAATCCTCTTCTTAGAATAACCCCGAACCAGCTCTTGGGCCAAAAACACATTATCAAACATCGAACGTCCAGGAATAAAGGCAGCTTGAGCATGGTCAATGATAGGTCCCACAACTTTCCGCATGCGGTCATTGAGGATTTTTGTAATGATTTTGTAGACGACATTCAAGCTCGCAATGGGACGGAACTCCTTAACTGTTGAAGCAGTGGGGGCCTTCCGTAGCAGAGTGAGGACAGCATGGTTAAGTTGTTTAAGAAGACACCCCGAAGTAAAGAACTCCTGAACTGCTGCTAAAACATCTCCTCCCATAGTAGCCCATTGTTGCTTAAAAAACGCCGAAGAAAAACCATCCGGCCTTGGGGCTTTATTATCGCCAATGTCAAACAAGGCACGCTTAATCTCCGCCGCATTTACTAGTGATGTAAGAAGAAGCCGTGCTGAATCATCCAAAAGAGGGCCTCCCCTAGCAATATCTTCATCAAGTCGCTCTAGAGGGCCAGCTGATCCAAGAAGGTCCTGATAATACTCAACAAAGCATTGTCCAACTTCAGCTAAAGAGGTGGTAACGGAACCATCATCCTTTACTAGATAGGTAATAGTGTTCTTTTTGTTTCGCTTCTTTGAAACGACATGGAAGTATTTAGTATTTTTGTCCGCCTCCATTAGATGAGTACATTTGGCTTTCTACTGAAAGAACAGCCGCTCAGCTTCCATGAGGAAACCCGCAACCTTCCTCTGCCTTAGCATGGCCTGATTTGATTCAACATTATCCGGTTGAGCAATAGCTGCCTCATAAGCAAGCTGAAAATTCTCTTGGGCAGTCCGAGCTTGATGAGTGATGTTCGCAAAAGCTTGCGAGTTCAGCGACCTTAAAGATACTTTCAACCCTTACAACTTCTTGCATAAGATAAACTGAGCAAACCCCAAAAACTGTCGACTCCATGCAGTGGCCAAAACCGAAGGAAACCTTGTGTGGAGCATCCACATATTGAAGAATTTAAAACATTTCCGTCCACCAAACTCCATACCACTAATGGAGGCCACAAAAGGACAATGGTCGGAATCGGGCCGCATTGGGAGAAAGTGGGCTGAACAGTGTAAATCAGTAGAATTCCAGGTTTGGTTAAAGAGAACGCGGATAAAGGAGGTGGCCTCCAGCCTGGAGTTGATGGAAAACCTTACATCACAATTGTCAACAATCTATAAGTGCAAAATACATGAAACACCATATGCTTATAATTAAGTTATAGGTTTTAATTTAAAAATGATATAAAATTGTTTTATATTAGGATGATTATGTCTAGACCGTACTAAAAAAACATGAATCCAAATTCAAAGAGAAGATTGATCTTGAGAGTTATATATGGTAGAATATCTCTCGGGTGATAAAGGATTTTTATTATCAGGAGTTTGAGGTACACAAAATATATTTTTTGTATTTTTAATTAGATAAATATTGTAGGTTATAAGTGCTTATCATATGTTTTGTCTTTTTATTTCAGAAATTTTTTTAAATTATGAATTTGACGCTATTATTTATAAGGTATGCGAGAGACGAGCTCGTACATATTATAGATACTTTATTGGTGTGATACACAAGATTAATGTACGACTTCCTTACATTTTTGCATAAATATAGAATCATTGGCAGCAGTATTAGACATCACCCAAGGCAATGTCTATTTTAGAGCATAATTCTACTAACAGACGTGAAGGATCGGAAGGAGAGAGTCTTCTTGTGCACACTGGAGTATTTATTACCCACCACAAGCACAGAGAGACTTGTAAGTATCTATACTTTACACTTATATTATGATTTTTTTTACTTTGATGTATGTCAATTTAATTTGATGTGTGAATTTTGGAATGAAAATATGTGTATTATGGATAATGATAATGTTATGAATGTTTGGTGTCATATATGACTGTGTTATTCAGTTACTTTCTTTGTTCAACAGGAGGTAAATATCATAAAAATAAAGAAAATTTTACTGAATTTTTTGTAAATTTTAGTTCACTTATAACATTTTATTTTGATGCAGGAAAAGTTTATAGGCAGGAAACCTACACTCCATCAACCCTTTTTGTACACTCACACTAAGAAGCATGACGGTGTGACCTTCGTTAACACCCGATGTAGAGAACTAAATGTAAGTGAAATTTATGCATTAATATTAATGCTTAATAATTATCAATTATTAATATAAACATTGCCTTCTAATATGATCAAATATAAGAAAGCATTCAATGACAATCTTAGTGTCTGAAGATGTTGAAGAGAGTCAAACATATCTTCATGCAGTGGGTAGTAAGGATCGTCGTGGAAGGATATTCAGCTTAGGTTCATTTGCGAACACATGTTATTCACAATCCTTCAGATCTAGTACAGCAGTATTTAGTAGGCGATCCGTATCCAATAAAGTCCATGAGCTTCGGAGCACAGTACAGGCACTGACAACTCAGTTGTAACAATCGATGGAGTACATAGCTCAGCTCCGTAATAAGATAGATGAGTTGAAGGAGAAGGATAGCACCTCATCGCAACATTCAGAGCATCTGCATTCACTAAATGAATAACGTAGTTGTAGTCATTTTGTATGAAATAAATACTTATTGTTGTACAAAACATTTTTTATTTTCAGTTAAGATAACTTTTACTTTATATCATCAATCAACTTTCTGTTTTAACAAATTAAATGTATAAACAAATCAAAATATTATCAACAAATAACTGATAACTGTATAAATTATACATCAATCATAAGATTATCAAGTAAAATTAAATGAAGTGAAAATAAAAAACAATATCAGTAAATTTACCGATGAAAAAACAAAATCTGTCGGTAAAATGTAATGAATTTACTGATGGATAACTAAGTTCTATTGGTATAGTTAGTTGTGAATTTACCAACGGAATTGTCAACTCCTTCAGTAAATTTACCGACAGAATTGCCTTGTCTGTTGCTAAATTTACCGATCGAAACAAATATTCTATCGCTAAATTTACCGATAGCGTGACAGAACATAAAATATACATTGGTAAATTAGCGACGGAAAATCTATACTCCGTCGCCAATTATTACCTATGACCGTTTCTCGGACGACTTGTTCCGTCAATAAATTTCGTCGCTAACTTAGCTTGCCAATGGAAAACTTAGACATTGATAATGTCCGTTGCTAAACCTCATTTTCCTTGTAGTGAAACTTGCTTTTGGTTACCATATTTAAAACGACTACTAGTTTAATTAAATATTTGTAAGAGTTGTGATTTTTTGCTTTCTGAAAGTGTAGAATTTAATGACAATAACTTTGACTGGTGGATACTTATAGAAATCAAATCCCAAAACATGCTCTATTACTGAAATCTAACGAGAGGACAAGGCAGAAACCACGTAGGATGTACAGTTCTCAAACAGTGATCACGCCATTGAAGATCCAAGTCGTAATAAGAAACAAGTGCCTTACACTTTTGCTTCAGTTTCCTGAAACGAAGGGTTCAGAGCTGCTTTTGTGTGTCATTTTTTTCACATCGCGCATGCTTTGTTGATGATGACATGATTGTCAGAACATTGTTTCGATCCTGTTTAGGACCAAAATCTGTGGCTTTAGGGCTTTAGGATTAGCCATAGCATTTACTTAGGCACATCCTTGTCACCTTGTGTTAAAGAGAGTGCCTTATCACGCCAGGAATTGCCAAACCGATTAATCGTAATCCAACTCAGCTCCAATCTCGCTTGTCATGTCATATTTTTTAATCAGAATTATTAATCTCTTTAAGTGAGATTAGAGACAGAAACCACTCTCTTTTCTCTCTTGGATCCTATTAAATCATAGTTAGTAGAGTATTAACCTAAACAACTCGAAGCGCACAAGGACAAAACATCACATCCCCAACTCCTGTTAAAGTGTTAAATGTCAAAGTTAGTGTTGGTTCCTTTTTCAGTTTTTTTGTTCGGTTGCGCTTTAAACACGGTAGGATTATCTGTTAGATCTCAAACGATGGTATCCGGTAGAAACATCCTGACGCTGACGCTGAAATTCCGTTTCCCTGTTTACTAATGGATCCTCAAGCAGCCACGAGGATTTGAATTGGCCGACAGAATTTGACTTCAATTAAATCCCCCAAAAACCATGTTCATTTCTTCTCTTAGCACCAAAGAATGTCAAACTCCCTTAAATTCTTTGTATCTGGACAATAACAAATGTCGCATCTGTTGTCACCTTGTACAAAATCAGGACTGGTTTTAGAAGTAGTCTGCAAGGTTGAAGGTTTCTAGCCAAAAGGAAGATTAATTTTGCTTCATCCTTGGCATATATAATACTTGGCAGATTTCACAAGCTTCTAAAAGAATAGGAAGCCAAAATAACAGTGGTGAACCAAAAAAATACAGGGCGTGTCGCCGCATTAAGATCAGTGGTTTGATTGACTACAACACGTGATAATGGAGAGGAGATGATGATTAAGTATTGGCCTTAATCAACATTGTTTGCTTCTTTGTCCACAAGTGTCGCTTCTAATGCACATCCTTTTTTCTTTTTCTATGATAAGATTCTTTTCAACCTTTCAATCAGAAGCGTGAAAAAGATTCCTGTTTGATTATGTTAACAACTTGGACACATGGTCGGTGTAGAAATGTCAGTTCACAATTGTCATTAGCTACTCCCTAAAGCAAAAAAAATCAACGAAGATTATCAAACTTTTGGGAAACTATCTACAATTTCATTTATTTTATGCAACTAACTGAAAATAAATTATTAGTTCATATAGTCTCGATCTAGTGAAAGCTAAAGATATCGAGAAGTAATTTCCTGTCCTGAAAGAATATGTAAATTGACTGATCATGGAGTAATTGAGTCCTAAGTTGATTTGAGAACAAATTCCATTGTCTGCAAAGTGAAAACAACAATTCGTCTCCGTAAATATGATTCCAAAGCATGCTAACAACAATATTGGTCTGATGAGAAAACACAAGATTGATGAAATCTTTCACCTTTGTGTGTCAGATAAAACCTGTGGTTTCTTGTGATCCAAGCATAGGAATTGTATTTTGCAAAATTGATGAAAGAGTGAACGTGGAGAGAGGAACGGTGGGAGGAGGAGAGATACTGTGATAGTGGAGGCAAATGCTGTGAGCAGGGAGGAGAGAGCTACAACATGCCTGCCTTGTCGTGGAAATCACGTGTGCACTGTAGGGTGCGTGAGGTGTGATTTGTGTCCTTTTGGGGTACTATGTTACACTGTGTTGGAGCCACGTGTCTCTTCAGGACTCCATTTAGGCCGATGTCCCAGGAGTCATGACCTCCCATTGGTTATATTCTATTCTTTTAAACAGGCATCCAACACTAACAAAAACTTTATTGTTTTTTTTTTATATCTGCTTAATCTTTAAGATGATTCTCGTATTACCTTTCGTTCTCGTGCATTAATATGTTTCTTCGGTGGATAAATCATCTAATTTCATGTCTTAAATATGAAAATATGAAATTGCTGCTAAGTTGAACATTACTTTTGTTAAATTAGATATAATTTTGCTATTTTCTATAATTATATATCGTATGTGATGACATCTTCTAAGTAATGTTTCAATCCACTCAATAACTGCGCTAAATCTACTTCTTTTTGACAAACAAACATTCTTGGCTTCACAAGCCACAACTTGAGAAAATGTGGAGGAGAGGGGAATGAAATCACACACAAAGACTGACCATATTAATTGTCATGAGAGGTTTCATTGGAGGAGTAAGTGAGGCAAAGGTTTGTTGGGATTTGAGGTGGGGTGGCACCTTTCCACAGTTGTATCTCTCCATCTCTATATGTAATGGTTGTATTCATTTAATTATATCATCTTCAACATCATAATACCTTCCCCTCATATCCTACCATATCTATCAACATTCTTGTTCTTTGATTCTCTCATCTCATCATTTCACCTATCACAAAAGGACTAAATACATCCCTCAACGTGCTTCCCAACAACGTATGATTTAAGCCATGGCCTTAACCACACACAAAGCTCCCACCAAATCCCCTCCTCACGAGTCTGATACAGATACTGAAACCCCACTGCGAACCCACCTCTCCAAAGCCTTATCTCTCACCAGTGCCTCATTAAAAAGCCACCACCACCCAGCACCACCTCCGACACAACCCCTGTCTTTGCTGCCAACCGACCACCACCACATGGTGGTGTCCTACAAGGAATGTCTCAAGAACCATGCCGCAACTCTTGGTGGTCTAGCTCTTGATGGTTGTGGTGAGTTCATGCCTGCTTTTGAACCCACCTCCCTCAAATGCGCTGCCTGTGGATGCCACCGCAACTTCCACCGCCGTGAGCCGTACCCCGGCCACGTCCCACCGCAAATGTTTCCCTGGACCTCGAGCCCAAGTCCCTTAAGCTCAGGACGAAGCCCAAGCCCATCCTCACCCGCTTCACCAACCCCACAAAATACCTTCTTCCCGTCAACACCCAACATGTTGTTGGCTTTATCCACACCGTTGGATGAGAATCATCATCATCACACAAGTTTCAAACCAACGGCGACGAACCCCCAAGTCAGAAAGCGAGCAAGAACCAAGTTTACCAAAGAACAGAAAGAAAAGATGCAAACTTTTGCAGAAAAAATGGGGTGGAAGATGCTGAGAGGCAACGATGAGAGAATGGTGGAAGATTTCTGCAATGAAGTGGGTGTCAAGAGGAATGTTTTCAAGGTGTGGATGCACAACAATAAGCACAGAAGACAAAATGGTCAAAGCTATGATTTCCACAGCAGCGAGTTTAATATAAATGGTGCTAATGGTGGGGTTGGGTTTGAGACCAAAGCTACCAATGGCGACAACGACAATGACAACAATGTGAACAGCAGTAGCTATGATGACAGCTTTGATAGGTTCCAGATTCGGACAAAAGTGGATGATGTTCATGATCCTACTGATGGGTCTTCACCTTCATCGTCAGAGCATAAAGATTGAAACTTTGTGGGGGAGGAGGGAAACTGGAGGTAGAAGACGTGGAGAATCTTTTCTTTTCGGCTTTTTAATTTGTTTCTTTGTTCTTGCACTGTGGACTGGTGATTAACCATTACTGAGTTACTTGTTAGTTACTGGTTAAGAATGGCGATGGAGAAGAACAGGCGAGGCAGGGGGGTAAGTGGAAAAGAAAAAGAAACGACTTTCCTTTTATAATTAGTTGGTAATGTTTATTAACTGATCTCAATTTCTCATTATCATGTTCCATTCCGGCCTACTATATTTTATCTCGCTTTTGTGTCGAGATCCTCCAACCTTTCATTACATGTTCAATTTCTGATTCATCAAAAAAGAATGGACAGATGAGTATAATTTCAAGCATTTGGGTCGATAATTGTTAAATGACTGCAACATTTCTAATTAGTGTTTATTATAAGTCTGTTTTTCATTTTTAATGTTTGAAGAAACAGCCCACCAGCTAACCTCCTCCTGCTTGCTTTTTAGGTCGATGAATGAAAATAAAAACAAAACAAGCTCCATACTAGGTTATCCATTACTAAAGCTTATCAATTTCTTTCTGCGAACACTTGTCATCTACAATTACGTCATTTATCTTTTTGTTGTTCAAGTAGAGAAGACATTTGTATTTTCAGTCTACATAGAAACATCTATGCACAAGCAAGTACTTTCCTTGCAAGGGATGATGGGCTATGATGGAGTTTCATCGATCTCGGCTCTGCAGTTCCCAGAATCTTCTTAATAAATATGTTTGTTTACCTTTCTCAAGTATACTTGTTATGAAAGTGTGGTTAACCCAAAAGCATTAAGCTCCATCCATTCGTGGCGTTCATGACAATTCTATATGTTATCTTACGATCTGATCAGCCTTGAAAGGCAAGCGGATCTTTTTGCTTAATGTATTTTGGGTGACTTATGCATGGACCAGGAAGAAGATTGCCCATTTTTTGTTATTTGGTTGCTTGATTAAAGTGGCAAAAGCTTTGCAATCTTTTGTTCCTAATCAGGACGAGATAGCCGTATTGTAACGCCGCCTAATTGTGAAATCGGCAAGCATTACGAAGAAGATGGGAGAAAATACTCTTATCATTATTATTTGAAAAAGACCACTACAATTTTTTTGAGGAAAAAAAAGGACGATTAGAATTGTATCTTATACAAGAATGTATATAGCCAATATTGGTAAATAAAATAAGATAATTATAAATTTTACAAATTTTATCCATCAAATCGTTCCTTACCACAATTACAAGAGATATTATAAAACATCTCATTTTACAATACTCCAGGGAGTTGACGAATGTACATCGTAAATGTCCAACTTGCATAATAAGAATTAGAATTGTGGTTGTGCAAGATTTTTAGTAAGTATATCTACCAATTAATATTGTGATCGAACATGTATCATGGCAATATTTCATGCTTGAAGTTGCTCTCACACTTAATGACAATTAAGTTTAATGTGTTTAATTCTCTCGAGAAAAATTAGGTTTGCAATTATGTGAATAATTGCTTAATTATCACAATGTAAATTCATTGCTCCATCATGAGCTATCCTCAAACAAGCTAACTGTTAGTTCCTTAAGTTCAGAAGTACGGGATCTTGCGAATGTTAGCAAGCCTTGACCAATGCTTGGCACGCAGGTTGGCACGAAGAAAGTATGTTGACGAGAGAACAAGGCGAAGTCTTCCAAGTTGAAGTTATTTTACATCATAATAATTTGATAGTCTGACATTCATGTTGCTCTAAGCTTCCTGTATTCTCAAAGAAGAAATGTGTGTCAATAGAGGCCAGAGCGATGACACAACGGCCTATAAACGATTTGGTAGATCGATTATTGTGGAAGATTCGTCAATTCCTCATACAAGGTCTGGACAATCACGTATGCATTAATCTCCAATTTTGCTTTGTTTAACGGTTTTCTAATAGAACGGAATCAAATGTTAATAAATGTTTTTGACAGTTTTAGGTGAAACTGTTTCCCCTTCTAGTAGTTTATCTGGACAATTCGTCTTCCACACCAAGAGCGGCGACACATTAACTGTTTCCTCTACAAGTATGGCTATAGCCAGCACGTTATTGAAAGAAGGTGTTCCATGGCCATCACCTGGTGGAAGAAGTCTGACTATTTCCAAAGCTTCGTTTGAACATGCTAGGACTGTTCTAGGAAATCCAGACATCGGGGACTCATTTATTTTTACCGACTCCCATGTCACATGGAATCAAACAAAATAATTATATCATGCATTACATTATTAGACTAAGCTTAAAAGTTGTTGTTGTATCTGTATGAATTTGTTAAACAAATGCATAATTATATAATTGTTGAAGTTGATTTGTTGTTGTTTACTTATTTGTTGACCTTCAATGCCATTGCCTTATATATAAATATATTGTGTAAAAGATTGCTTTAAAATTGTTATATTTGTACAGAATTCGATCAACATTGAATTTCAGGTTACAATATGGGACTAAAGAGACAGCGTGAAGTTATGCGACCAAGGTTTAGAGGGATGTTCGGCGGACAGGTGTGTCAAGGTGGATCGTCACAGTATGCAACTCGCACTGACTCACCTCCTCCTACACATCCTCCAGTTCCAGATGAGCCATCACCTCCTGCTCCTCATGTTACACCATCCCCTTCGCCAACTCATATATCATTCAATACCTCTTTTGGGGATGGAGGAGAGGTCCGCCAGCCTGGATCTGTGGGAGATGATGGGTGAAAGTATATCACTGTTAACAATGACTAGTAAGTGAGATAACGTTAATCACTATTTGTTGTTGATTAAGCCTTAGGTTTTTTGGTTCATTTCTAGACTACAATGACTTTTTGTTTTAGGTTCGTTCCATCTGGAATGAGTTCCAGACATATGACTTCCACTTTTAAGGAAAGGATTGAACCCGAGGGATATACGTGGAAGAATATATCTGAAGCTACAAAACAATTTTACTTTCAGGAGTTCGAGGTAAAATAAATATTTAATTCCTTTTTATATTTATATATATAGTCTAATGATATATATAGTTTTACATTAACTAACATAGTTTTTTTCCTTCTTCAATCAGAAAGAATTTTTCTGAGAGCCTTCTTTGGACGCGAGCATATATAAAATATGGAAGAAGCGATCTCGTATACGTTATCGTGACTTCATTAACGCTATACACAAGGCTGGTGTACGACCCCGTTATATTGTGGAGGAAATTTGGAGTCGTTGGTTGGAGTATTGGGCATCACCAGCGACAATGTCCATCTCAAGATGTAACTCGGCCAACAGACGTGGAGGCCCAGATAGAGAGAGTCTTCCCGTACATACGGGAGGATCAATAACCTACCAGGAGCATGCACATAGACTTGTAAGTATTTGAACTTTACACTTATTTTGAAAATATTTTGCTTTGTTGTATTATAGATAATGATAATGGTATAAATGTCTGGTGCCACTTATGGCTGTATTAAGTTATTTTCTTTGTTCAATAGGGGGAAAATATCATACAACTTGACGAAACTCTGCCGAAATTTTTATAAATTGTAGTTCACATCTAATAGTTTAGTTTATTCATGTAGGAAAAGTCATTGGGCGTCAAGCTTACACCTATTCAGTTGTTTTTGCACATTCACATAAAGAAGCATGACGGTGTAACATTCATCAACAACCGCTGTAGAGAGCTGAATGTATGTCAACTTAGTGCATTTTATATATTTCTTAATATTGATCTCTTTCTATTAATGTAAACTTGTCATACCTTATAAGATCAATTGCAACAAACCATTCAGTGACAGTCTCAGAAGGAACAACCTATAAATGAGGCTCAGACGTATCTCGAAGCTGTGGGTGGTAGGGATCGTCGTGGCAGGATATTCGGCCTAGGTTCATATGGGAACACATGTTATTCGCAATCTTCCATGTCCAATACAACAACGTTCACTAGGCCAATGAACAATAACGAAGTCATCAAGCTTCGAGCCACAATGCAAACATTGATGGAGAAGATAGCTCATTTGGAAGAGGGGCGGACAGAGCAGATGGATCAACAGATGAGAGAGCAGGATCAACAGATGAGAGAGCAGATGGAGCTAATGGCAAAGATGAGAGAAGGGATGGCGCAGATGGCTCAGCTGAGACAGGAGATGGAACAGTTGAAGGGAAGTTCTAAAGAGGACCACCCGCGATCACCACAACCTTAGATAGTCGAACTCATTATGTTTCAATTACAAACATAAGAATGTATGTACACTTTAATGTGTTCATTACCAATAAGAACTAAATTACATTCTTTTAACTCTAAATTATCATCTAATTTTTTGACTACACAAATATATACATATATACAAATTAAGTTAGTATGTACAGGTAAGTGAACTCTTGAAAATATGCATTTATCAAAAGATGATGAAATGGGTGTAGTTTAATAAAACTTATTACCGACGGATAATCCAAATACCGTCGGTAAAGGCAACGTTTTGCCGACGGATATTACCATACCGTCGGTAATCAAAACTGATTTACATTTGCCGACGTCCACTGTACCGTCAGTAATGCAATGCAATGATTGACGGATTAATATTTCCGTCGATACCTTTAACAACTTACCATGTCATTGATCTAGACGTACCGACGGTTGTTCTGTCGGTAAAGTATACCGACGGACTTCATCCGTCGGCGATGTATACAATCCACCGACGGAATCTTTAATTAATGTCCATCGGTACATAATAACAACGAATTATTTTCCATCCGCTGGCCTTTGATAATACACCGACGGTCGTTGCTCCGTCGGTAAACAATAGCGACAACCTTTTTTCGTCTATCGTCGCATTCCGGCGGCATTTATAGTTTCTGACGGAAAGAGCTAGTGTGCCGACGGAATATTCCGTCAGTGAACGTATATTTCTTGTAGTGAGCATGACATACAGACATAGGCTTAATGACTGTTCCTTCCACCACTATCAATGGTTAAAATTAAAGATCTGAAGCAGATTCATATCTAAAGAATTGAAGCGGATTCTAGGACTCTCCGCTAAACCGTGGGATATTGACGGAGAACATGTCATATAAGGATGGGTGACTTGTCATTCATCATCTCTTTATACACGCAACCTTCCTTAGCAGACATAAATCGACGTGATGATAAATCTAACAAATTAAATTATTATATTTTCGTTAATTTAGGAACTGCTTTTGATGTAATACACATGACTTATCTCTCTCGTCGCCGTATCGTAGGGTTTGGATAACTTTTTACATTATTGATCTACAAAGGAGGCTTCTCTGATGACCTGACCACATCCCAATTTCTAATTCTTTTTTTCTCTTTAAGGTGATTAGGGTTACCATTTTAATAAAATGACATTAGATTTTTATTTTTGGATTTACCATCATCAAATTTTATTTGGGAAGCTATATATTTGAAAGATTAATTTATGTACATTTAGCAATCCTATGCTTTATATTCAATAGGTTGGCATCGATCTCGTACGTGTTTCTTCTGGCTGGTTCATACCTTTCAGTCTTTTTCAATCCACGCAATTAATTCACATCTTCACAAGTGTTATGATTATGAGGCCTTTCATTAATGATGTTATTACAACCAGAAAGTGACTCGAGCCGCCGGCGTTTAAACCATTTCCATTTGGTACCGACAAAATTGGGGGTTTAGGTCAAGAACAACGACAACTTGAATGGAGTCAGTCCATGAAACAATCTATCACTCTCTGGAAATAAACCACAACCTCTCAAATTAAAAGCTCAGATATTGTTTTGTTTTAAGTATAATAAAGCAGAAATTAAGAAAACTTGTTTGTCTCTGTGGCTAATGTGTGCTGTTCACCAACTACTAGATGATAGTTGTTAAGCTACCATTAGAATTCCGTTTACTGGCAGGCATGATAAAAAGTAAAATAAAAAGGAGCACATGTTTCTTTATCTTTTTAGTTAGTGACGGGCAATTATCTTTTTCTTGTTTCTTGGTAAAGAGAATTGTTATTTCATTTTGAAAATCAGATATATAATTTCTGATATTTGTCGGTGGAGTGAGTAATTAACCGATGGAAAAAGTTGAAATGACGTGTAAGATGTTGGAAACTCGAAATCAAACCACGTATATGATATAGCACGGAAGTCATATCATAAACTGGTTGTGGAATTTTATTAAACTCAGTTCTCAATATTAAACTGTTGGTGGTTTTATGCGCACCAACTGATTGTGGAATTTTATCAAACTCAATTCTGAATATGAAATTGTTGGTAGTTTTATACGCACCAACTGATTGTGGAATTTTATTAAACTCAATTCTAAATATGAAACTGTTGGTAGTTTTATCCGCACCAACTTCCCATACGTCACTTGTCTAGCTTGAGCAAGTTTTGGTGATCATTGTTTTGCCCGGATGAATTTTCACCTCGTATTATATATAATTATAATCTTGATGTAAATTAATACAATATAACCCTCACTCTTCTTCATATATATAACTATATAACAGATTGAGAGCCAGACGAATATTAAGTTTAGGAAGGGATTAATGGGTAAGGAATAAAAAGTGAGTAGTTAGTTGTTAATTATCATTATAGGAGTAATAGTTTGATATCTCACTTTTGGAGAATCCTCCGAATCTTCTATTTAGTAGAGGAATGAAACTCATTCCTTAACAGTGGCTCTTTTTTTAAAAATATTTTTAATGCTAATTAATTAAATACAATTAATTAATTACAATATAATTAGTTAAATAATATAATATAATATAATTAACTACAATATAATTAATAAAATTAAAATATAATTAATTACATTACAATTATAAAATATTTTAATTAATTAATATATTATAATCAATTAGTTACAATAAAATTGATTAAAATATAATAAATAAATTAATTAAAATATAATAAATTTTTATTTTTCAATATTTTTTACAAACCAACCATATCAATAGTAATGATAATCATTTCTTCCTTTTAACCAACTATTATAAGTCTAATGATAATATTCATTCTCATTTCTCACTATATTCATTATCATTCCTGTTATCATTCTTCCATGCAAACAACTGCTCCCTCAGTCTCATAGATAAGAGACAAATGTCATTCTCAACAGGCAACCGATGGTTATGAAGAGTACAAAATATATTTTTTTTAAAAAATATTCTCATAATTTTCATTTAAAATAACATAAAATATATGCAGCATAAACATTATTAATATAATAATTAATTTAAGTTAAATTTGATCTAATAACTGAGTTATGTCAATTGTTGATATTTATGTTTTATGTTTCATCATTAATGTTTAACAATGAAGAAATTTTTATAGAAAATTTAAAATTATAACTTTTTAAAAATTACTAAAAAGTAAATAAAGTTTTATTTATTTTACTCGTTATGTTTTACTCTTGAATTATGTGATCTATGAATATTTCTAGACTCTCTCACTTGCTTAACACAATGGACTCATTTTTAGAATTACAGATTTAATGGTTTCTGTCCCCCATATCTAATGAAGTAAAGCATGATTCCTGTTATATTAATCAGTGTTAAACGACACTAATCATGTGATAAACGGGATCACAAACCCTGATCTTTTGTTTTGTTTTGTTCTTTTTTATAAACGCCAATTTAAAGGCCCCGGAATCACCGACCAAGTCAAGTGTATGGCTATAAACAGAAACGAAACACCTTTTCTTTTTATTTTTTTTGTCCTTTACACGTACAAGTTCGCAACCAAAACGTAAATAAGCTAAGTTTAGATGTTGACTCCTACAAGTCCAACTACTTAGAAACGTGTCACTTCACACGCAGAATATACCAAAAACTGAAGTATTGGGAATTCCGCATACCGGTAAATCTGCTGCGAAATCAGTGCAAAACTGACACCTGAAAAGACCAAAAGCTAAATAATAAATTATTCCATACATCCCCTTTCTCTTAGAAAACGTAGTTTTCTTTCTAACCAGTCCCGGCAATTTGGTCTCACTCTCACGCATAATCACAGATGCCTGTTTTTGTGTCCCTAAACCTCGCTTTCTACAAGTGGAGAGTCCACTATCTTCAATGAATCCTCATATCGATCTTCTTATTTGTTTGCCCGTTATGTCACTGTGTTAACTTTGCTTAGAAATGAAAAAACCTCGGAGGCTAATTCAGCTGATGGATACTGGGAAAGTTTTTGCAACCGAAACCCACTTCGGTCTGGTTAATAGAAATTTTGTTTATGGGAATGTGCACAGAGTCGTTAGTTGCTTCTGGGTTTTAGTTTGCAACTACATCTTTTACGTTTTCGGGTGGCTGTTCAGACTTGTCTTCAGGTATGCTTGAATTTTCTTGCCTGCTTCTGTTCTTGGGATATTTGTGCTGCACGTATTACATGGATTGTTTCTATTTCTGGCAGAAATCAATCCAATAAACGTTCTGAGAAGAATGATTTCAGTTCCGGTATGGTCTGTCATCGAAAGGACAATCATCAAACTGGTTCGAGTTCGTCTCATGATTCAGGAATTGATAAAAGCGAAGGGAAAACAGAAGATACTCTTGTTGTGGAGGCTGCTTCATCGGCCAGTAGTAACAAGTATCAATTCTTGTCTGAGAAAGGTATCAGTGGATTTATTGAAGAAGCGAAAACTGTGAGCTTTACCATTCATGAAGTCGACGTCAATTCTAATGATGACACCGAGCAAGATCCTTCGGTAATTGAGATGTCTTGCTCTACCGGTGAGGATGCGGAGGAACTCGAATTGGAAAAGGAGGCTACTGTGGAGTTCGAGAAGGGTTTTGTGGTTGAAAAGTTACTGAAGCCAGAAGTAGAACAAGGCTTCATGGAAGAGGGCAGTTCGGAGGAGAAAGGAATAGTTGTGGACCATAAGACACCCGTCGAGGCTTTTGAAGAGCGTGAATTGAAAGCTGAGGTCTTTGATGCAGAGAAAGTTGAGAACGGTGTTAAAAGCTGGGTAATTGACAAGGTTTGTGGTGCACAGAAAACAGAGGATTGTTCTAAAAATCTGATCGCTGAAGACTTTTGCGAAAAGGAAGAAGAATTGGAGATAGTCACCGACGAAAGGAGGTATAACATGGAGGAGATCGTTGGCCTAATGAATAAATTAGAGGATCATCATAGTTCATCAGATGAATCTCAATTGCCATATGACGAAAAACAGGAGTCTCTCTCCGCAGATAGCGAGTCCTCTGGGGTCAACACAAAAGTCGATTCTTTTACTTACAAGTTTTTTGCTTATGGAGACGCTAGCAAAGGACTAGTGTATGGAAATCAAAGTCCTGTTAAAATTCATGAGCACAAGCTCGAATATGACGGAGACACAGAAACCGAGGACAATTTCACTGATTCCGATGAAGAATATATTGAACTGGAACCCCAGAGACAGGAATCAAGTTCGTCGTTCGAAGAAGCGCAGTTTGAGGATCATCTTGAGCAAGAAGCCGCGGGCTCTGGAAAAGCAGAACCTGAGACGAAGCGTCTGGAAACCTGGGAAGTACCTAGCTTGCAAGAAAAAGAACGCAACTCCTCTAACGTGCAGGATAGTGCAGATTTCTCATTAGAGCACGACGACTTAATAGAACAGCTTAAGATGGAACTAAGAAATGCAAGAAAAGCTGGTCTTCCTACAATTCTAGAAGAATCAGAGACGGAGGAATTGGAGAGTCCAAAGCCAATGCCAGAGCTTAAGCCACTCAAGATTGAAGACAGGATTGATCACATGGAAGAGTTTCAAAAGGTTTACAAGGGCTACTTAGACAAGATGAAAAAATTGGACATCTTAAACTTTCAGACCATGCACACCACTGGTGAGTTTCATTAAACCACTGGCTCTCGTAGTTAAATCTCTTCCCATCCACAATTATCCATCAGGTTTCTATTTTCTACAGTTCTTATTCCTGATAGAACATTAGCATGTTAAAACTACTTAATTACATAATTATTGGTTCGATATGTCCCACCTGATAATGTTTCTTTTTAACTCGGAAGATCTTTTAAGAGAATTGGATTGCTTCGTCAGTCTCCATCTTCTTTATTCCCATTCCCATACATACTAATTTTACGCCAATAATGTTCCTGAAAAGCTTGCAATATCTTTTTGCCACTCCCGAAATTCTAGATGCGTCAATTAGGTGGAATTCCATATCCTGGTCCTTCTTGCTGTTAAAGCTTGTCTTTCTTTGTACCTTAGATCCACCAACTTACTTTCAATTTATGAAATCTCCTCTTACTCTGTTTCTTTTCTTTTCTTTTTCTTTAGTTCTCAATATATCATAATATCATAAACTATGTTTTAGGCCTCAAATTGAACTCTTGATCTTGAATATACTAACCTCGGCTTTTTCCTTTTTTTATATAATTATATTTTCAACTTATAGAATCCATGCTGTTGTATAATAAATATATTTTACTGATACAATTATTTCATATGAATAAATATATTGTTTAGTTATTTAAAAATTAATAAAAATAATACTTTTAAACTGTTCATCATCCCCGTTATCATTGATGCATATCCTCATGCTACAGATTAACACAGGAGAAGTAAAAGCTAGAAATTTATGCACAAATTAGCAGTCCAGTTCTCTTGAATGACCTGTTTACGTGCTTTGCCTTGTTCAACTTGAAGGTTTATTTCAGCTGAAAGACGCAATTCAGTCATATACACTTCGAAAGTTTTCAATTCCAGCCAAAACATCGGGTATTCTACAGAACTTGTTGTCATGCAAGCCAGGAACTGCTGTTGTTGACCCAACAAAGAAGGTCGTTGCAGACATGTACAGGGAATTTGAGATGGTATATGTTGGACAGACTTGCCTATCCTGGGAGATTCTCCTCTGGCAATACTGTAAAGTCCAAGAGATGCAAATTCATGAATTTCAAGACCTTCATCGATACAATCAAGTAGCCGATGAATTCCAGTTATTTCAGGTACTTGTGCAAAGGTTTATAGAGAATGAGCCATTTCAAGGTCCCAGGGTTCAGAATTATGTCAAGAATCGATGCGTTCTTCGCAGTCTTCTCCAAGTTCCTGTCATTAAAGGTAAATTAGTTTAACAAATTACCAAGAACCTTGAAGTGATTATGGACTATACTAAACGATGTCATTGCATTGCAGATGACAATTCTAGTGGTAAGGGAGAAAGGAGAGATGAAGATTATGCAATTACAAGTGAAACGCTAATCAAAATCATCGAGGAGTCCATCAGGGTGTTCTGGGAATTTCTTCGTGCCGATAAGGATGAAAGTAATATGGCCTTACATGGTCGTCAGTATTTTCAGGACGATGTAAATTCGGAGCTTTTGATGGAAGTCCAAGTCAATCTTCAAAAGGTTTAATCTTGAGAGAACTCATCCCTGCACGTTCTACCCTAAATGTTTGACATGCTAATAATCTGTTCCATGCTTGCAGAAAGAGAGAAAACTTAAAGACCTACTGAGGATTGGAAACTGCATAGTCAGAAAGTTCCAAAAGCACGAACAAGACCCACTGCATCAGAGTTTGTTAGTTGCGCGGGTCAATCTGAAATTGGTTTCAAGGGTCCTGAACATGTCCAAACTAACAACAGATCAACTAATATGGTGCCATGAGAAACTAGAGAAAGTAAATTTTCGTAATAGGAAAGCTTTTGTAGAACAGTCGTGCTTGCTGTTCCCATGCTGAGATGGTGATTATTGCCACCATCTTCTTAGAATTTGTCAGATACATACTTTTTCAGCGGATTCTTTTGTATCTGCAGCTGTACATAAAAGTTTATCATCTTTGACACCTGCTAGCCAGCCGCAGATGTAAATTATTCATCCCTTGTACACTTCTATAAAGACATATATACTTCAAACTTTAGCTGTTGCCTTTGTTTTCGGGATCGGTTACTTTTCATTACCTGAGATGCCAAATTCGAACGGAGCACAACGTGTGCTTTTAAAAATTTGCTGGAACGAATGTCCCGGCCATTTCTTTAAATGATGTTTGAAGTCGTTTAAAACTTGGGGTCAGAGTTTTGTCTCTCGCAATGAACCTATCCGTCTCGAGCGGGGATTAGTCTGAATGTAAATAGCTTAAAGGTGTCTTCCTATAATTGTGACTCACCCAAGACACCTCGTGGGCAACCAAAAATAAAAAAAAAAACTCTCTTAAAACATAGCACGTAATTCTATTAAAAAGTTGTGTCTGGATTTATGGTACCCATTAGTGATCAATTAGGGAATAGAAGGAGAACATTATTATTTAAAACAATAACTTTAGATATAATTACTAGGATTTAGTTAACATAATTATACTTTTCAAATAAAATAATGAAAATGATATAATTGGCAAATTCAATTGGAAGGAATTCAAAATTCATAAATTTTGTAATATTTCTTTTACGAAGAAATTGACTACTTATTGCAAATTAATTATATAATTACTGTTTGTATGTTTTGGCATTTTTATCCATCTCTTGTAGTTAATGTTTTGATAAGTTCAGTTTTATTTGTATTTAAGATAAAATAACTAATAAACATTTAATTCTCTTAACTAAAATTTGAGAAATTATATTAAAATAGAATTAAAGACATACAATTACTTAATGCCTGTTTGCATTGACTTTTGAGAGGTTAATAAGTACTTTTTTCTACCAAAAAATCCTTTTTAAGAAACATAGGTGTTTTGCTGTAAAATAAAACAACACTTCTTTAATATATACGATTTTTTTGGCAGTCAAAATACAGATTTTTAAGATGTTCAAATTTAGAGCTTTTAAAAAAGTATTTTTTCAGATAGATTTTTATATCAATTAATGAGCCTATTTTTTAATCCTTTTTGTCATTATATTTTATACATAATTCTCACAAACCCATCTATATAAGGAGAATAGAATTTTCAACTTCAAAAGATAATTTTAAAATTCAATAATATCTTTTTAGATAAAATGCGAGAAAAATTTAACTTTATTTTATTATAAAGGTAATTATTTATGTACTTATTATATGATTAGATTATAGAAAAAAAAAGTAATAGGTTTCATTTTTAAAATGCTCAATTTAATCCAGGTTCTGAAAATATAATGCTATCCAGAGTTATAGTCAAATATCATGTTGAAGACTTGAAGTCTTAAGATCCCAGGTAGGAATGACAATGGGGCGGGTTTGGGGCGGATTATGCGATCCCCGCCCCCATCCCCATTTATAATTTCGTTCCCCATCCCCGCCCCATCCCCATCGGGT
>JAOQMR010000003.1:12315092-12328486 GCA_027563865.1 Erythroxylum pelleterianum | reverse complement strand
TCTTCTCCGTTTGACCTCCGATTTGCGCAATTTTTGAAGCAGTAGTTAACTAGTGAATTTTCTATCCCTTTTTGGTCTTATAAGAGTGTCGGGTTTAAATTATGGGCCTTAAGCAGATTATTTCTAGTGGGAGGATAATTAGGCTAAAATTATTAAGGATTATTCGGATGAAAGTGAAATAAGCTCATTTGAGGTTCTTTTGTGGTGAGGAATCCCTTCCTTGTGACGCGCGCGTCCAGATGTCACGTAGGACGTCGGACACGTATCGCACCAGGGAGGGGTTCCAACAATTGGAGGGAATTTTGAGTTTTAGGGGTAGTGGCATGGACATGGGTTTGCAATCAAAAAGATTAGATTTGCCTAATATGTTGTATGCAAAACGACATTGTAACATATGCAAGCCACTATTATCCCGTGTGATCTCAACTCCCAAGAAGTGATGAATTTCACCAAGTTTGTCATTTTAAACTCTGAATGTAGAGTGTTAATGAAACTATTGAGTAAGGACGAGATTGATCTTATCACCAGCATATCATCAACGTATATAACCAAAAAGATTGAACCTGTGACAATGGGCCTATAGGCCTATACGAAGAGGAAAGTTAGACTACACACAAGTTCAAGTGAGGTTTCATCCTAAAATCAATTGGCAATAGGTGAAATAGCCTACTAAGCTTATATGTTAGTCTTTTTTCCCTTTTTCTTCGATATAGGACACTCACATATGGGTATTCTCAATACTCCCCCTCAGTTGTGAGTACCTTTTTTTAACATAGGCAATCTAAAGAGGTACTGTCACTTGCTCCATGCAGATTTCAAATCCTTCTCCAGTTGCTTAAATGATGGGCCCCCTTTTGAGGCAAACAATAGACCATGATTTTCATGGGCTTTGATACCATGTCAAATTTACAATGAGCCTACGGGCCCACATGAGGAGGAAAGTTAAACCACACACAAGTTTAAGTAAGGTTTCATGTTAAAATTAATTAACAATAAGTGAAATAGCTCACTAGACTTATATTAGTCTTCTTTCCCCTCTTTATTCGATGCAAAATACTCACATGTGAATATTCTCAACACTCTCCCTGAGTCCCTTTTTAACTTTGGACTGAACAACACGTCTCTAAACTATCCTTATTACTCCTAATGTAGCCAATGTAATCCAGACTTAGCTGAACTTGATGGGCTTGCCTAATTCAGACAACAAGAATAAGTAAAGTTGAAATAATAAGTTATGGAATAATAAAAAGATTATCCTTAATAGAAACACAAATATAAGAAAGAATATATTTAGGTTTAATGTTGTAATTATTTTTTAGGACCAAATATAATGAACATAGGGTACATGGAAAAAGCCCAGATGTTGAAAGTTCTCATACAACCATTTTTTTGGCTATATGAATTTTCTTTTATAAAAGGAAAGTGAATCCAAAATTACACAACTAGACGAGGGAAACAAAGTCCCAATAAGTCCTCCAAAAGGAGCATGTGGCACTCGATAGGTGTAGTGCCAAAGTAAACAACGCCAACGTCAAAATGACCCGCATAAGTAGCAAGCCAGTTGGCGCATCTGTTGCTCACTCGTTATATGTGTTGATGAACAACAGTCCAGTTCCTACTGAACAGTTCATGAATGCTGCGAACTATAGAGCTGTGTGATCTGGCTCGGAGTTTCGAGGAAGAAAGGATATCAATAACTTCTGTGGAATCCACTTCAAGCTTGATCCGTCGGTACCCCAAATTCCACGCAAGGGTCAACTTGATGTAAACCTCCCAGAGTTCCGCTGAGATCGGAGTGCACCATCCAAGATTTTGAGTAAATCCAACCCACCAATTGTCGTCGCTGTCCCGAAAAAGTCCACCTGCAGTAGCTACTGCCTCAGCCCGGTTGCATGCACCATCGATATTTAATTTGAACCAGCCCGTGGAAGGTTTGCTCCAATCGACAAGTTGTTCCCTTCAAGGCCGATGCCCCGCGGGCATCGCTTGATCGCACTACACTCCTGCTTAGTGCAGCAGACTTGCATAAGACAAAATAGGAAAAGTAGATGAGGATAGCCAAAAGAACTGAGCATCGAAGAGGGATTGATTCCTCCGTTGCTAGAGAAACCAGCAAGTAATATGTAGAGTTTGATAAAAATATAAAAAGAACTTGTTAAGTGGGAAAAAATGGGGTAGATCTTCTGTACCCCCCTAACCTGTACCCTCTGTCCCCTTTTAATCTCAACCATCTAATTTATTGCATTGAATGATTGAGATTAAAGAGGTATTGAGTAGGTACAGAATAAGGAGTACAGAAGATTGTGCCCTAAAAAAACAGTCCAGTGCTCTAGTGTGGACAAACTATTTGACAGCATCTGCATTAGGTTTTGTGAATATGTACAAAATAGTTAATTATATATCACAACTGGTTCCAAATACTGTATTATATGCTTGTTTGAACACTATAAGCTCGATGACCAATAACCAATGAAGTATCGTAATGCATGCAATAAAAGAGTCAAACTTTCTGACTTCAATTAATCTGTTTCGTACCATTTCTTGAATTTAAAATTGCAACACATAGTTAATAAGCACCCATAACTTGGAAGACCTTGCTCTGTTCCAAATCAGTGACACAGATGGAAAGCACAGCATTAAGACTGGGAGGGAATCAATAAATAAATTTTATCGAATTGTTGACAATCGAATAATAAAGTAAAAACATAAAGAGCCTAAAATTGTATTATAAATCGTTAGGCATAAGCAGCCTTCCTTTGTGTCTATTTTTGCTGAATTTAAAGCACAAGAACTTCTTATAAAACATAAAAGGGCTTCTCCACCGTGTTCAGAGACAAGTAGCAAGTAGTGTCCTAAATTATTAGTAACCATCGTAATGGAATGAAAGATAAGTTTATACTTTACTTCTCTCATTTATCATGCTACTCTTTCAATACATAATTTAATATTAATATATATATAATTTAAAATATTAATTAAATTTAAATATGATACATTTCTTAATCATAATAATTTAAAAAATAATATAAAAATGAAACTATTAATCTAATGATATCGAAAAATAATTTCCGATATATTAAAATTTTCTTGAACTTTCTTTACTTTCCTCTCCTGACAAAAGAAAAATAACTTGTAAGTAGCTTTTTTTTTGCATTTTTATAAAAATATTGTTTCTGTTATTTGAACTGTAATTTTTTGTCACAAAGAAATAACTTTATTAATTGCTCCGAAGCTTGCCCTCTAGCAGTTGAATTTATTACTTCTAAAAATAAATGAATAGTACATAAATACTTGCTTTACTTGTCTAAAAAGTCAAGTTGCTTGCTCTATTTTATTACGGGGTTTGGAAAAATAATTCTTGCCTTTTGAATTGCAAGATTTAGTGGTTTACTTCTTCCGTTACTTGTATTTGCTAGCTATGTCTAATGGCTGGTTAGCAATAAATTTAACGGTGAAGTTTCACTGAGTCAAATGCAAACTTTGGGACTCCAAATTCAGTGAAATTCCCAAAATCTAGCCCCTCGGTTGGGACCCTTTTTGTCTGATCATTGACCTGGGGACTAAAAGCTTAAAGTAAAACAGCCAAGGATCAACCCCTCGTTCATCAACCCCAGCAATCACTATCATTACTAGTCCTCTTTAATTAAACGTCAACAGTCGGCATTAGATTTTACATGTATGAATTATATTTAATTGATATGAAGAGAAGATATAAATATAATTCAAAATATTTGATTTTATATTTATTAATGTTAAGCTAACAATTTTATACTTGATAAGAATAAACTATTAATAACCTTTAACTGATTACTTCCAAATTTTAAAATTTTTTATATATGTTATTCCCTCTCGTGTAGTATTTAAAAGGCATTGAATAATTAATTAATGCAATTAGATAGAGCTACTGTTGAAGTTAATACATAAAATATTAGCTTCCTAGGTGTTGGAAAGCATCACTTTTGTCTTCATTACTTCCCAAATTGCTAGCCTTTCGAAAATTGAGACTAACAAAGTCCACTTAATTCTCATGTTAAACACTTCTAATAACAAAAACTGTTCAAAAAACTTCTATGGTCCCGTTTCAAGTGTTAAGCTCTTCTTCAATAGCCTAAACTGCTATGTTGATTGTAAATAAATCGCTCTCTAGGAAAGAAAGGTACGTTATCTTGATTTTGCAGTATAATAATAAGCAAGCTTCTACTGTTATTTTTGTGCTCTAATGAGCTAAACTCGTCTAATTTAGAGAAGGGATTGTTAATATCCATCAAAACAAGCACCAGCGCCCCATTAATCGATAGAATTTCATTGAACAACTGTAGCGATAACGAAACAGAGTATCTAGCATTCGACTTGTACTCCTTGGCATTGCCACAATTTGCCCGTCTAATGAAGGATACCACAGCTTGCATAAGTCCAGAAGAAATCAATCAATGACGCATAATCGTCGTTAGTTGCAATCCTGTCAAACTGTCTTAGGACAACATTCCCTGGATAACCTTGTAGGTAAGATGATGAATCAGCTTTACAACTTTATGTAATTCTGCATCCACTCTCTTGTATGCAACACTTGCACTCTTTAACAAGCTAACACTCGTCACTCGTCAGGTTGCTTGCAATATTTCCTTGAGATCATAACCTTGGAGCTGTGCACATAAACAACAGAAGAACCAATCCTATCATACTTGTAGAAACAGCAGTACTCTGTTCTTGATTTTCAAAGAAATCCAGAGTTTTTATGGCTTTGGAAGCTCTAAAGCTAAGGCAACATACCTGAAGAAAGGTGAGAACCAGAATCACTCCTGAGTTCCAAAAGGCATGAATTGTTATTGGAGTTAGAAGGTTACGAGTTTGAGCGTATGAAAGTCCCAAAGCAATTCCTATAATGAGTAATAAGTTGTTTAAGTGATATGGATTTATCCATGGCACAACATAGTTAAACTTACAATTTTAAACGATAAAACTAAGACTATAGTTAGGGTTCTTCCCCTTCTCTAACATTCCATAAGAACTTCTCAACTTCTAGTGAATTGTGTTGTAAGGATGTTACCTAGCACGAACAGCTGGGGAAACTCTCCAGGAGTTAGATGTGCTAGAGCAAAAACTGCTGCACTGATTAGGACAGAAACCGGAGTAGGTACCCTGAGGAATTTGGTGGAGTTAACGAGATTAATAAGCAGATTTTACAAAAATTTATAGGCACTGATCACCAATTGGAAATTTTATAAAAAAAATAACGTAAATGACTCCATCATCTTCAAATTTAAAACATCTAACAAAAATCTGCAGACCTAGTATCCAAAACAAAAGTGTGATGTCTACAAAAGGATAGCATAAGTTCTTATATTTATGATAAGTGACAAATATCTGAGCTGTAATTATGAAACATCTGAGAAAAAGAAAAATACCACTTTGTTAGGGACACCATGAAAAATCCTCGAAACACAGTCTCTTCTAGAAGTGGAGCAAGGACACCAGTGATGCCTACCAAGTAAGCAGTGCTACAATGCAGTCTTTGTAGTCAGTGATTCAGTCCAACAATGCGAACACTGTAATAGACAAGTACCATTGACAAACTAAGCAGGTTCAAAAACACAATTCCCCAATTACCTCACACTTGAAGATCCAATGAGTGGAAGAAGCTTAACAAGAGCATCTGTCTGTGAACATGTCAGATAATTTAATGAGATGACCTCATATGATTGAAAGTAACTGATAAACGATCTTAGTTTCTCTTTAACAAAAGAAACGGAGGTGCCTCAAATATATAGTTTCACTACGTAGCAACCATACAGAAACATGCAGTTTGGTGTGGATTGCGATCCACCGGTAGCTCAATGGTAAGAGGCGTGGATCGCAATCCACCAAATCCTTGAGGTCACGGGTTCAAGGAACGAGATCTCCGCCCGTCGCACCAAAGAGGACAATACCTTTAGGGTGGATCGCAATCCACACCACAGTTATATACATGTTTTTGTAGTGGTATATAAAGAGAAAATAAGAAAACAGAAAGATCAGTTCTCAAGGGTGTAAAGAAAACGGAAGAAGAACAGGCCAAGCTTAAACAAATTCCCAACCTCTCTCTGAGGTGTCTCGCCATTCAATGCAGACATGGTGAATCCTGCCAATGCAATAGCAAGTATGGCTCCAAAAAGACCAATTCCGGCCCATAGAAGCCACCCTTTCTGTAGATTGAAAGGTTGTCTCAAATCTGAGATAATATTATTCGATTAAGACATATCCAAAGTTAGTAATCTCGAATTCAAAGTTCACAGAAAATCTATTAGACATTATTCTATGGTCGAACCAATAGATTGATGCAGATGCACAAATTCACGCTACTTAACAAGAATCTGCATTTAATTTAGTAGGGAACAACTCATCAAAGATAGGTACCATAACGAAACACGTCTTCTGGAAGTGGTTGGAAAGTGTTCGTGATGCTATAAATCACTCCAAGTACGGCCGCAGTTGTTATGCTGCCAAAAAATAACAGTTGAACAAGTTAAACATATCTGAGCCTCTAAGTGGAAGACAGGTCATTTAAGCATAATAGTTAGATGCTCATACATCCTACACAGTTTGCGAAACAAAGTCCATCATAGGACCGAAGAGAAGTCATCCATACCTTTGGTCCAGAAAAAGTATCCCCGCCTTCTCGTCTAAACTTAACTCCTCTATATTAATCCCTAGATATGGCAAAGCCGCTGCCTCTACCAATCCTGTCAACACGAAACTGCCTGGCGAAAAAATTAATTGGCCCCGCAAACCAGTACCAGGATCCAATGCATTCAGAGATGAAACTCTAGACATTAAAACAAGGATACAATCTTCTTGGGAAGCATAAACCATCTAAGACTTCCATTAATAGGAAACAAGAAATCGGGAACAAGATCTCAGGGTAAAGAGACAAGAACCTAAATGCGCAAGCCAGAGATGTTAAAGAAGCAGTTTGCCATTGCCAAGGGGCGTCCCATCGTTTGAGTATTGGCCAATCCAATTCACTTTCCTGAATAAGTTCCCTATTATCACAAAGTCTCAATTTGAAAAAACAGAAAATCAACGATCAGGAACCGGGCCTTCAAAACCAAACCTTTTCCTTCACGTTGCCTTCGGATTCCTTCCCAGCATTAAAGCAACATATTGAACGTTCCCTCTTAGAAAACCGGTACAATCTCGTACCACCAAATCTTGTCAAAGAGCTTGGTCTACCGAGGAGTACGGCGCGTGCCTGCTTTGACAATGTCTTGAAAGATGGTAACTTGGGAGAAGCAGGGAGACATAGCAAGGAAGACACAGGCAGAGGCCTGGAAACTGAGGTAACCATTGCTTCTTCTTGTGGTTACAGGATTGCTGGAGTAGGGAATTCGGAGTCTGTGAATTTTGAGCAGACAATAAACAGTTGGCTGGGGCAGTGACCTCTCGCAGTTTCAGTGGCGGAGATAAGGCTTGGAGCTTGGAGCTGACTCCATATTTTATTGTTGAAAGAGTCAACTTCAAGCAATGGGCTTGAAGCTAACTGCATTGCCAACTTTAACCCATGAGACTCCTAAATTCATGACCGTCAATCACCCTCTTCTTTACTTAGAAATGGGCTTTTGCGACTTTCTGTCTCATTTGAGCATTCTTATTTTGTACCGTTTTTAATATTCATTTTTAAGTAACATAGTTTTTAAATTTTTAACTAAATAAAAAATAATATAATTAAAAATACTAAAATTTAATAATTAGTGTTTCTAATATTATAAGTGAACAGTTTATTTTAAATTTGTGATGTATTTTAGTGAATTTTTTTATAAGCGTAAATTTCTGTTTATATATTATTAAAACCTACTATTATTATCTTTTAATTGTACGAATATGTGAATCTTTGAATATAAATATTAACTTATAATTATAAATTTTTAATAATTTATTTATAAAGTGAATGACTCAAATCTAAATGATGAAATTGATAAGATTGGCATTACAAACTTAACGTGATCATTCTTAACTAATCATCCCTTTAGGTCACCGGAGAATTGCATTCTCTCTTAAAGGCAGTTTATTACTTGAGCCAATTTTGTAGTTATGTAGTGTACAAATACTTAAATGTGTCGCCTGCATTATGAATGTGTGCGGCTCATTCTTAAACTACAGTAAAATATTTTCTCGTAAATGTGATTTTATCTATTTCTGCATATTTCATCCAAGTCGGAAGTTGCTCAGATGTGAAAATTAGTCTTCTTCTTCGAGAATGCTATAACAGAGCCACTCTTATAGCTTTCGTGATGGAAGAACTAATTTTAGAAAGGAAAATATTATTTAGGCTATGTTTGGTTGGACGAAAAGATTTTAATGGAATGTAAAGAAATTGAATGTAATGATTTATAATGAAATGAAATGTAAATAGATGTAATATTAAAAAATTATTATTTGAGAGGGATGTAAGAGTTCATAACGTAAGATAGTAAAATGTTGTTTGGATAAAGGGTTCATAATGTAATATAGTGTAAAGTTGTTTATCATTTTACATTTCATCCTAAAATCCCTAAATCGAAGGTTTTTCATTTTTACTTTTTAGAATAGAATGAGATGGAAGAGGAAGGTTGATGTAATATGAAACCCTCCTCTTCCATCTCATTTCATTCTATTCTATTATAAATCCTCCTCCTAAACAATGAAATAATATTATATTTCATTTCATTCCATTAATAAACCCCCAACTAAATATACCCTAAACAAATGTATATTTGAAGGAACATAACAAAGTAATTAATATATATACCTAGTGGTTTGGGTCATTATTGATATTGATATATTACTATTTTTTATTAAGAAGAGTTCAGTTCGAAAAAAATACATAAAATTGTAACATTCTATTTGATAATTAAGCCTCAAGAATAATTTATACATTATTCTATTATATTTATCGTTGTATCTCTTGATCATATTGTTATGTAACATTAAAGTAATATGAGAGAAAATAAAGAAATAAAGAACATAAGAATTTATATGATCCGATCAATTGATATGACTTACATTTATAACTAATTAAGGAAATAAGTTCTCTCATTACTTTAAAAAAATGATGCAAAGAGAAATATGACAACTAAAACAACTTATAAAAACCTTTCCAAGATATTTATACAGTTAAATGTAAGAAATTTAATTAAAATAAAACTTTATTACCACATAATCTTATTATCACTGATGTTTTACTTCAACAAAAGTTTAAGAATACTGAAACTTTATTTTTATAAATGCTTAGTGACACCAAAACTATATTTTACCAAAAGTTTAAGGCAGTTAAAATTCTATTTCATTAGAATTTATGACTTATCTCACAATTTCCCACTTTGATTTTTTGTAATTCCCAAAGAGATCATTATATTTGCATCACTAATGGTCAGAGCATAAGTAACCAAGTCTCTCCAACCATATCTCCTTGGTTGCATGACAATCCTTTTCGCTTTATACTTGACTGTGCTAATGCTTTTTTATAACATTGTTCTGTCTCCTTAACTGAAATTTTCAACCATTTTAGCATTTTTTCTAAGTTATTGTAGCACCATCTTCGAACTAATATTGCTTACTATTGATTTTGGCATGTCCTTTCCATATGTTTATCCTACTATATATCACTCCCTGAATACTACATCCTTTAAAGTTACACTATTTTTTTAACCAAATGCACGATGTTGGAATTATGCCCATGACTCAATCGTTATGTAATAGATTGAACATGTTTTTGTTTTGTAATTATTAACTTTGTTTAATAACATAACAAATGATTACATTATCATATTATGTTTATTTTTTATTCTAATAATAATAAGTCCTTGATTAAATTTATACACTTTCCATCGTAATAAAGATTATGATAATGAGAGTTAAGTCTTTAGGGTTTAATCTAAAAGTGTTCTTGATTATAGAATCATCAAATAAGGACTTTAATAATCCGGTTAGATCAATATGTATGTAATAGAATCTATTGGATGGATATTAGTAGATCTCATTTACTAAGTTACATATATAGATAATGCATATGCAGATATGATCATTGAACTGACCAAATTGAGAATTCCCAATGGTTAAATATTACCTATGAATTGTCAAGTAAGATATTCTCATAAGGATTTAAATGTATATTTTTCCTTTGACCTGAGATCATCATAGTAATTAATAGGTCACTTATTATGTTTTGATGTCAGACACCTAGTATGTAAAAATGCTAGTTGAATGATCATTGAATATAATTAAGTACCTATCTGATTAGTGGTGAGTTAACATGGGATCCATTGACTCTAGGTAATGAGTTTGAGCTTTATGTTGTCATTGATCTTAATAGTTGTTTCAAGACCTTAGCTAAGGCGATTAAATGAGTTAGGAAAAGGAGTTTCTTAAGTTATTCACCAATCATTAACGATCAACATGTAAAATAGTTGGTTATCTAATAGGGTTTGACAATTAAACCATACTTTAGGATAATTCGGAGTTGTAATGATGGAAGATAACACTAACTAGTCTTTGAGGAGTGTTGTTAGATGCCAACCTTAATTAGTAATTAATTGGATTAATTACTACCGGCTTACTGATGAACCTATGTGGTCACACGCTTACGAGTGTAATAATTCCTGTTTAATTTATTAAATAATCTACATGGCATTTTTTTTGCTAGCACAGAAAATACAATTAATATTAGAAATTCTCTTGTACAAAATAAATGAAAAAATAAAATATTTTTATTTTATTTCATTTTATAAATAATTATTATTATTTAAAAAAAAGCAAAGAAGGCGTCAGATGGTGACCTTGCATTTGGTGGTTTTGTTTTGGTTTTGCAAAATAAAACCTAAACGAAAGGATGCGTAAGGTGGTGGTTTTCAAGTTTTAAAACCATATTGTTAAAATATAAACAAAGTGATACAACCAGCCTTCGGAATGGAGTTCCACACCTTACACATCAACCCGACAAGCTACACATGCCAAGTGGTTCAGTTACAACACAACAAGCTTCAAGGTTTAAACAAGCAATGCAAGCTTTTGTTCAAGCCCAAATCACAAGTCAAGTACATGAGGAGGCCGAAAGATCCATAGAGGGACATCAAGGCCTGCCCAAGCTTGTGACTTTATTAGAGGAGGCGTTGGACAAGGCTAGCACTTAGCCATTTAGGCCCAATTTTGATAATTTGGGCTTGTTATTTATTTTCTATTATTTTAGGCATAAGTACCTATTTAAGGACTTATTTATTTGTTTTAATGTGTTTAGCTCATTTGTAAAAGGACTTGGATCAGATTAGGTTTAATGGGCTTACAAACCCATTCCTATTAGGGTTAGGTTTTGGTCAAGGGTATTTATACCTCATTATAACCTTGTAACCCTAGATTTGATTGATGAATAAAATTTGAGAGTGAATTCTTCAAGGGAGGCGTGAATGTCTTCATGGTTACTTCAGGAAATTGATTTGCATCGGTAAGTAAATTCTTGCAACGTAAATTGATTTCTGATTTCTTTGGGATTGGGTCTCAAACTTATGATTTGGGGTTTGATCCAGCATGTTGTTTGAATAGAAAGATTGGGGTTTTGATTTAATAGGATTAGGGGTTTTCAAGAACCTTGATTTCTTGGGGTTTCCGTATCATCTTGGTATCAGAGCTTTGGCTTAATTTTATTGAACCCATACGTATCTTCATTGTGTTTTGTTATTTGTTTTTTTAAAAAAAATTTGTGAACAGTACCCGACACTGTGAACAGTACCGTGAACAGTTCCGAAATTGTGAACAGTACCGACACCAGTGAATAGTACCCAAAAAATCAGTCCAAAAAAAGAAACAGTACAAAAAACAATACTGAAAAAAGTGGACAAAAAAACTGAACGGTACCAAAAAAACATTGTCGAACACGTTGAGTTGCTTATTTTAAAACTTGGGTAAATTTGAATTTTTTTTGAGTTATTGAGTTTTTTTTGTTGAGTTTTACAATATATGAAGTGTCTTTCTTTGAATTCCTAGTTTACTTTCTTGTTTGTGCCTTTCGTTGCTTCAATGTCCATACATTACTTTGCTTCTAGAATTGTTCTTATTTCGTTTCTTGTTAGGATTTATTTGTTCTTTCCAATTAATTTGTGTTGCTTGTTGTTTGCTTAGTTTTGCTGAATTGATTTCCGAAAAGTAACTTTAAAGACATCACTTGAGTGGTAAAAGGCAAGAGTGTGTGAGTTTATTTGAGGGAGTAATTGTCGTGACTTAAACACGAGGGGAGTGACATCATTTTGAGGGAGACACGTGAGGGAGTATGTGAGGTTGTTTATTACTAACCTTATTCTGCAGGTATGTTATTTTATCTACAATGTCACAAGGAGGTAGTAATGATGACAACCAAGGAGGAGATGCAAATATCACTTTTACCTTGAGAGCCATGCAGCAACAATTTGAAAGATTTAATCTAGCATTAACTGAGATTAGGGGACAGATGGATGAGCTCAGACAAGGGAGATATGAGGAACCTCAAGTGAGGCGCGCAAGTGTACGCCAGTTGCAACCACCACCTCGTAGGCCACCACCTCAGTATGAACCAGAGGAGGAAGACCTTGAGGAGGAGGAAGAGTTTGAGGTACGCAGACCTAGGAGAGCTCAGAGAGATGAGCTATTTGATAGAAGAGATGAAGACCTTAAATCCATCAAGATGCAGATCCCATCCTTCAAGGGAAGGAATGATGCAGAGGCTTACCTAGAGTGGGAAAGGAAGGTGGACTTAGTTTTCGAGTGCCACAATTTTTCTGAGAATAAAAAGGTAAAGCTAGCCGCTGTTGAGTTTACTGATTATGCACTAATATGGTGGATCAATTGGTGACATCCAGGAGGAGAAATAGGGAGATGCCAATTACTACTTGGAATGAAATGAAGGCATGCATGAGAAAGCAGTTTGTGCCTTCTTACTATTATAGGGAAATGTATCAGAAACTTCAGAGACTCACTCATGGGTCCAAATCAGTGGAGGACTCCACAAGGAGATGGAGATAGCTATGATCTGAGCCAATATAGAGGAGGATCTGGAGGCAACTATGGCACGATTCTTGAGTGGTTTGAACAGAGAGATAGCTAATGTGGTAGAATTGCAACACTATGTAGAGATTGAGGAAATGGTGAACATGGCCATGAAAGTAGAGAAGCAAATCAAAGCTAGAGTGGTAGCAAAGAGTGAGACAAATTCAAGCCAATCATAGAGTTCAAAATGGCCCAAGAGAGAGAAAAAGTCAAAAAACAAGGGACTAGACTTCAAGGAGACACCCAAAAGGCCGAATGTAGCGTTTGACCCTAAAGGTACACCTAACACCTAAGCTTCTTCTAGTAAGCATTCTAGCATTAAATGTTTTAAGTGTTTGGGATCTGGTCATATTGCTTCACAATGCCCA
>JAOQMR010000003.1:12271802-12297432 GCA_027563865.1 Erythroxylum pelleterianum | reverse complement strand
TCGAAAAAGAAGAATAAGAATGAAGAAAAGAAAAATTTATACCGGTTTCAGATAGTTTAGTCTAAGGTTTCCAACGCAACGTTTTCTAAAGCCTTTATCTGAGATATTCGTTCACGGATGTTGGACTCTTTGAAAATCAGGTCATTGCGTTTCGTTCCGATTTGTGTTTCGGACAAATTGTTTCAGTTAGATTCGAATTCGATTTGCTTTCAAATTTTCTTCCGCTTCGAGTGAATTCGATTCGATTTCGCTTCTGTTTCGATTCTTTCGCTTATGCTTCCGCTTTCTGTTCGTTCGCTTTGCTTCCGCTTTAGGACTTCCGATTCGATTTGTGTCGATTTGTGTTAAGAGGTTGGGTTCCGGAAACAGGTCCCAACTGTTGTGGTATCAGAGCAAGAGTGAAATGCTCTGGTTTAGTCTGGTTTTCGAGAGAGGTTGGACATCCGGTAACGGGTGCCAACATACCAAGCTTCAAATGGAGTCTGGTCCTTTACAGCTCTTGTTGGAAGCCGATTTTGTAAGAAAACAGCAGTATTTGCTGCTTCTGCCCAAAATTTTTTAGGTAAGTTCTTTTCATATAGCATGCAACATGTCATCTCCAGTATGAACCTATTTCTCCTCTCAACTATGCCATTTTGTTGAGGAGTATAAGGATCTGTTAAATGATGCTCAATACCTGCTTCTACACAAAACTGATTAAATTCTTCAGATGTATACTCTTTGCCGTTGTCGGACCTAAGCATTTGAATTTTACAACCACTCTCGTTTTCAACCCGAGCTTTGAAACTCCAAAAAACTCATGCTACTTCTGACTTGTGCTTTAGAAAGAATATCCAGCACATCCTAGTGAAATCATCAATGAATGTTGCATAGTATCGGTTTCCATTTAAAGAGGGCGTTCTTCGAGGACCTGAAATATCTGTGTGAACTAATTGTAACTTTTTTGACGCTCTCTAAGTTGTCTTAGGAAATGGCTTCCTATTTAGCTTTCTATATTGACAAACTTGACAAAATTTGAGAATGCTCCTGTAAGATTGGTAAGTCCTTGACCATTTTCAACCTTTACATTTGAAGTAGTCCACGATAATGAAGATGCCCGAGTCTTTTGTGCCAGATTTCTGTGACACTTTCTTTAGATTTAAAGGCCATGTGCTTCTCCTCCATTGGATTTAGAGCAAAGCTTTTTCCCTTCATTTTAACTTTAAAAATGTCTCTGCCATCAACATCTTGAATTAAGCATTGTTTATTTTCAAACAGCACTTTATAGCCTTTATCCAACAATTGACCAACACTCAACAGTTTTTGATCAATCTGTGGTACAAATAGAACATCTGCAATAATTTTTGTACCTTAATAGCTTGAAATAGCTACATCGCCTTTTCCTTTCACATCCAGGTGTTCACCATTGCAAATCCTCACCCTTTTAATCTCGGTGATTCTCAACTCCTTAAAGAGTTCTCTATTGTATGTCATGTGGTTGGTACAACCACTGCCAACTAGCCAGTGTTCACTTGCGTCATTACTTGTGAAACACATGGCCACAAAGAGTTGGTCTTCCTCCTCTTGATCCACCACTTTGGCATCTTCATCGTGCTATTGAGGCTTGACTTTACAGATCACTGCTTCGTAACTGAGTTGGCTGCACTTGGTGCACATAGCATCAGGCCTCCTCCAACATTTGAAAGGTGGATGGCCTTTCTTCCCACAGTGTTGGCAGGGTAGATAAATCTTCTTCGAGCCTTCTCCTTTGCCCTTTTGATAATTGCTGAATGACCCTCTCCATTTGCTGGCTGATTCTTCAAGTTCTTCTTCTTTTTATACTTTCTGCTTTCGTGATGCTTGGCTGGTAAGGCTCTTTCTACTGCTCCATCTTGTCTCATGGCTCTTCTTTGCTCTTATGCTTGTAAGGCATTCAAGAGTTCTGTAAGAGAAATCTTTGACAGGTCCTTTGTGTTCTCCAAGGTTGTTATAGTGGCTTCAAACCTCTCTGGTACTGTTACAAGCAGTTTCTCCACAATTCGCAAATCAGTTAACTAAGATCCAAGCAACCTTACCTTGTTGGCAATGCTGAGAAGTCTGTCTGAGTACTCTTTTACTGATTCTAACTCCTTCATTTTCTACAATTCAAAGTCTCTAATCAAATTCAACACTTGAGATAATCTTATAAGCAAGCCTTTGCTTTTGATTTCTTGGTCTTCTTCTCCTTCTGTGATTTCATTTGGGCCACTGTGGGGTTTGCAGGAAGTGGCTGAATTTTCAGATCTTCTTCAACAGCTTCCCACAGATCCAATGCTTCCAGGTAGGTCTCTATACGCACTGCCCACATCTGATAATTGTGTCCATCGAAGACTAGTGGTGCAATTGCTAAAAAGTTTGACTCTCCTTTCATCGATTTACTAGCCTCACAGATCCCTCAAGAAGCATGCTCTGATACCAATCTGTTGTTGTTTTGCAGAGAAATTTGGTTTATCACAGATGATTGTTCTTCTTAAAAGAAGAAAGATAATACACGAATATGGATATTTTCAGAAGCAACAATTCATACAGCAGTTTTACATACACGTCTTTTAATGTTTTAAAAAAATTGAAACATAAATCTAAGATCCTAAAATTACGCCAACGGAAAGAACGTAAAGAGAAAGAGATAACCATCTCCTAAGTCAGAAAATAAGACATCTGGCAACATTCTTAAACACGTGTTTTAACAACGAGTCTCTCACAAAAGTTGTCTTTGGAGAACTACAATAGTGACACTCTTCGTGATGTTTCCTTTTCTTCGCACTTGAATACTGCCTAGGAAACCTTAGTTCATAAACTTCCAGAATCAAGTCTAAAAGTTGTTGTTCGACAGGGTCATCATAATCATCCGGAAGGAGCATAAAAAGGACAAGAAGAAATTTGGTGTGTTTACAGCTGAGAAGTACTTCAAAGGAGTGATGGATAATGGTACAAGTCCAAGAATTACCAATACAGTGACGAGAAGACATCAAGTTCAAAGAGATGAACTAAGTGGTGTAGCTGCAGGAATTCCTACCTTTCGTTCTGAATCCAGTTGGAACAGCCAAAGTGCACTGTTAAAGTCAATTCTGAGACATCCATCAGGCATGAAGACGAACAAGGTCAAGGGGAAGAGTATTCTTGCAGGTCTTGGCCTCAAATACTGTTCCTGTTTTGACAAGGATTCAGTTGATGCCCATGAACATGTTGGAGAAATCAATTTCAAGAAAACTCCTGATTCTGGTCTAGTCCAAGCCAAGGAAATTCCTGTAGGAAACACGAAACACGCTCCCTCTATAGAATATGAACTAAGATCACAATCCTGAAAAAAAGAGGAGATTCACTGCCAGTTAAAGAAATTGGGATATGAGCTAGACAAAGAAACAAGTTTCAGTTTCCTCACTATGAGTTCTATTGCAGGAAAACTTTCAGTTAACATTCAACAAGCGGGTCAATTAGACCTTTTCCCACGGAAGTTGATAGAGGTTTTCAGCTCGTCTATGCATGATAGAAGAAGTAAGTCCTTCAGTCTTGAAAGGAGGCTATCCTAGGACGCAACTCCAAGATTTGAGGAAATCGCATGTTGATTCTGCAACACCAAGAGGAGTGCACTATGAGAAAGATAATGATGCGAGTTCAGACTTGTTTGAAATAGAGAGTCACACTGGAAGAGTCAAGTTGTTCCTCAAAAGGCAAGGATCAGATGCTACTTCAGGCTGTGTCACTCCTACAACTTGCTATGCTCCAAGTGAGGCAAGCATTGATTGGAGTGTGGCCACTACTAGTGCTGCAGATTTCTCTGTTCCATCGGATTATGAAGACCTTAGATCACCAACAAGTCCAATGCAAGCATTTACTATAACCATAAATGTGAAAATCAAAACTTACGGAGATACCCAAAAGCGTCGTTCCAGCATTTTGTTGGGATATAAGAATAATGCCGCTATCAGAGCTGCTGATGATGCATATAGAAGGAACAAAAGGCTGATTTCGATCGCAAACGCGTCAAGTTTCACATTCCTACATTCCTGAAAGGATTTAGAGCTGATACCACAATGACAGGGTTTAGCTCCCCACAGAGGCAACATGCTCTTGCAAGCCGCTCACTCCCACAATCACACTCACCTCATAGTTCACGTCTTCCATACATTCAATGATAGAGAGAAATTCGTGGATGAAGTTGTATCCTTTTATGGAAGTATAGTCTGGTATTAGTCCAATTCTTTATGTTTTTATCTCAGCTTAAACGTCTACAATCTATGTTTACGCAGACTTGAAGAGCATAACAACTTTTCTCACATATTCTAAAGCTTGAAGCTTATTTTTCCATAAATAAAACTATTAGAAGTTGTATTATCTTTGAGGGTCAAGCTGAAAAGGGCTTCATCATGGACTTTTCTCTGTATGATTCACAATGTTAGGAAATGTTTATTTTATTTTATTACAAGGGAAAAGAAACAACTAAAAAAACTAGGTCTTAATTAGCACAGAGATCTGCGATACAGGACTCCGTGAGTATCACGGTACATATGGGCCATGACAAGCGTCGGCGGCTCCTGTAGGATATGGACTTCGGGGCCAGAGCAGGTAGCAAAAGCGGCAAGGTTGTTCACACACTGGTTCCCTTCCCGATGCACATATTGTAACTTCATCTCTAAAGCTTGACACAAAATCTCCCGGATACCTGTCACCAAAAAAGAATACTCAGTCGACGATAAACTGAGGAAAGGATATTTATCACCTCCAAATAATCCACTTCAATAATAACCCGTCGGAATCCAAGATTCCAGGCCAAGGTAAGACCCGACTGGACTCCCCAAATTTCCACAGCAAGGAGGGAACTTCGGCCAATGTTATGCAGAAAGCCCCTACACCACTGGCCTCGCCAATCCCTGATCAGCCCGCCAGTAGTGGTAATGTTGGTCCCACTCTTAACTGCTCTATCGGTATTGATCTTGACCCAGCCTTCCAGAGGTTTGTCCCAACCCACAAATTGGCCCACTATTAACTCATGTTCCCTGTACACGCACCGCTCAATGATATTAGCCCTGACTATCTAGTTGGCATAAGCCATGATTGCTCGATGACCATCTTTAGGCCAAGAGAAGTCCTCCTTAAAGATAGTTTTATTGCGCCATTTCTAAAGGAACCAGCAAGCTACCCTGTAAATAGTAGTCCATTGAACTTGTTAAAATTGGTCGCACTTGCGCAGGTTGCAAGTCACCCACTGTTCCACATCCTAAAGAAAGAAACTCGAGTCCACTATAACAGGGTGGAATTTACACTAGAAAGCTTTGACTTGTCTACAATCGCGAAGGGCGTGCAATGTAGACTCTTCAAGGCCACAGGAAGGGCACTTACTGTCAATCGTGAGGTGTCGTGCTACCCGTTGTTGATTAGTCAGAAGCTTTTGCTTGATTAATAACTAAAGGAAGGCCCGAATCCTCTAGGGGCCAGCCCATTTCCAAATAGGAGCCCAGGATCTTCCAGCCGCAACAGAGTTGGTACCCTCTATTAAGGCGTAAGCAGAAGCAGTAGTGAACTTGCCATTCTGGGAAGGACCCCAAAGAATAGTATCCACTGCGGTGCTGAACAGAGCTAAATGGATCGTCGCTATATCCATACAGGCGGTGGAGGGGAGATACTGGTGGAACCGGTGTCATTGCCAAAAGCCTCCCCCATTCATGAAATCCACCACTATGGCGTACAAATCCGTCTCCAAAATTAGGGAGGTGACCACAGAAACCAAGGGACCCCAGTCCGGCACCCAAGAATCCAACCAGAATAAGATGTTCCTCCCATTTCCCAACTTCCACCTAAGGCCTTGACGGAAAAATTGCCAAGTAGCCGATAGACCCCTCTAAGTATTGGAGGCCCTTGATCTATTAAGAGTAAGGGGGATATGATCCTGGTCTATGCAATACTTAGTCCGTAAGACTTTGACATAAAGAGGTGGGTTTTGTAAGCAAATCCCAGCCAAGTTTGGTCAAGAGGGCATCATTAGACATGCGGAGACGTTTTAATCCTAGACCCCCTACTTGTTTGGGTTTACAGACGTCCTCCCACTTGACCAGATGAATTTGTCGGTGATCACCGGTACCTCCCCAGAAAAACGCTCTCGTGAGGGTTTATTAGTAGTACAGTAGCTAGCAAGACGTTCTGACATTAGAAAGCGAAAAAGATGCTATCTTTTCTTGTGTAATAGTAACTTGTCTCGACAAGGTGAGAGTCCTTGCTCAAAAATCGTACTTTAACTAATACTCCCCAGTATGGAACGTCAATTCAAAGTGATTGTCAATTTTCCCTAACACTTGCGGAAGGTGTTTGTGTCTGACAACTAATTCTGGAACAACATTAATGATAAGGTGTTTCTACCATCCTTTGCTTCACACGACAAATGACATTTTAAGTTCAATAGAAATTCCTCAAACGTGATCTTAAAGTAGGTCCTATAAAGATATGCTTTTTTTTAATTTTTTTGGGTTAAACCACCGGGTATCCTGGGTGAATTTGAACTGCTGGTGGCAACTTTAAATCATTATCACGTTCAGACTATTTTTTGCCCGTGCCAAGTGGGATCTTGAAGGGCAAGAAAGCACTATTACCGAATATTTAACACCGCTGGACTTCGTTGCTCGGTGGTTATAGATATGCTTATTGAATGTTCACTAAGCTACAAAACGTGCATGCTGCAACCTGCAGGGCCAAACTCAATCATGGAAATAGTAACATCAAGGCTATTACCTTACTGCAATATCCCACCACTCAACAACGCCTTTTCACTTTCTAGTGAGTATAGCAACTAGCACAAGGATTTGTACAACAATTTTCTTAAACCACAAACCTCTCTGCAATCAAAAAATTCTCATCATACATAAAATGAGTAGCTAGCCTGGGTCACCTGTGACGTTAGAATATCAATAATACTATTAAAGAGTAGCATTTTGGAAGCATTCTTACTTTTCAAAACCAATGACCTGACAATTGTACTTTCGATTGTACAATCCATGAGAAGATAATATTGCTCTATTATCTGATAGGTGCTTGATGAGAACTATAACTACTGAAGAACAAAAGATAGATGGCTCATCAACGAATCAGCCCCAAAAGGAATAAAATGAGGTAGATATTATAATTGGAAAAAAAAAACTAGTTGCTAGGGACCACAAGCAAATTCAAGCCACGAGTGTCATTAATGCTATTAATCATTAAATTGAGTTAGCAATCAATCTGCAAGCTGAGTGTAAGAATAATTTCTGTTATGGACCACAAGAAAAAGGAAAGCATTTAATACCTTCAAATCAGTTACCAATAATGAATTGTGCTACGTGGAGGGATGACCTTCAAGTTACAAACGGATGATGGCAGCTATGAACATAATATGATGGCAGAAAGGTCCATATGCTTTGGGTTTATATTTCTAAAGGGGTAGAGGTATGCTGGTTCCTAACACCAAATACCAGATGGACTTCTGTGGTCCAAGTTTAAGTTACACAATACACAGTCCCCACGTAATTTTGAGGTGAAAATATAGATGATGTTGTGTGTCTATGATAAACATATGCAGATAAACACAAATCTTTATAATCTTCATACAATCTCATCAGCACATATTTGATCTTCTTTGATATGTAATTATCTTATTTGATCTTGTGTATCTCAATTGATTTTATTATCTTATTTGATCTTGTGTATCTCAATTGATTTTATTATCTTTTAGATACTAAAAATGTGTATAAATACAATGTAAAGTTGCTTAGCAAATACACAAGAAAATACAATACATTCACATGCAAATTGTCTTCTTCTTCTAATCTTTCATGGTATCAAAGCCTATACATTCATTCTAGCCACATACACTTATCTGTTTCCAGTTTTATTTTAACACAAACACTCAACTACAGATTCATCTTCTTTCAGTTCTTTCCTCAAACACCTATCATGCACAATATACATTCCTTTACTTTCCCATATTACCAAAGACATTACACAATCACTTCTTCTACTACACCCGACCAAGCAAACACTCATCATGGCCGATTCCAACTCTCCTATTTTACCAATCAACCAAATCACTAATTTTCTCACTACTCAACTGGATAACACAAATTACCTCATTTGGCGTAATCAGGTTCACGTTATCCTCACTACCTCTGAATTGGTTGGATACATCGATGGTACTCTTGCTCAACCAGCTGCTGACTCTCAGGAACTTCACCAATGGCAAAAATTCGACCGCCTGGTTTACTGCTTCCTCACTACTTCTCTGTTAAGCTCCACCGTCCGCCTTACTGTCGGCAACACCATTGCTCGTGACCTTTGGGTTGATCTTGAGCGTCATTTCATGTAGCAATCAACTTCTCAACGCTCTCTTCTCTGGCGTAAACTACACACATACAAAAAGGACATCAGTCCATTACTGATTATCTATCTTTTATCTCAAATACGGCTGATGAACTACGAGCTATTAGTGATCAAATAACTGATAACAATCTTATTCTCTTTACCTTGAATGGTTTACCTGTAGATTATGAATCTTTTATCACAGTGATCGAGCACCGAGAATCCAGCATCTCCGTCGATGAACTCAGAGCGAAACTTCTCATCCACGAGCAGCGTCTCTTATCATTTCATTCGGCTTCCTCACCAGACACAGCCCTCACGGCGTCCATCGTTGGCCATCGATCTTCTCCATCTCTCCACGAGCGCGGTGCAACTCGAAGCAGAGGAGGAGCATGTCATTCTTTTAACCCTACAGCACATAGGCCATCGACGTTGTCCTCTGGGTTGCAACCATTTTCTTCTGGCTCACATGAGTAGGCCCCTGCCCACTCATTTCAAGCCACTTCACCTTATAACACCTACACCAACCACACAGAAGCCCAGCCCACTTATCATTCCTCCAGGCCCAATCACTCATATAAACCCCCAACCTAATGTCAAATTTGTTGGAAATGGGGCCACATTGCATCCCATTGTCATTACAGATATTTTGAATCCCGAAATCGTCCTCTCCACCCTCCACTTGACCCAAAAAACCTTTCCACTTCCTTCACTGCCTTAAATATCCAAGATACATCGAATCCCTCCACTTTTACTTCTAATACTCTCACCGAATGGCTTCCTGATACTGGCGCCACAAATCATATGACCCCAGATCCTCACCTCGTTGACTCTGAAACTCCATACAGTGGTCCTTATCAAGTGATTGTCGGTAATAGACAAACCCTTCCCACCTCCTCCATTGGTAATGTCACCTTACCCACTATAACTCGTCCTCTTCACCTAAACAATATCTTAATTGTTCCTGATCTTACCGCAATTTACTTTCTGTAGCTAAATTTGTTAAAGATAACTCCTGTCTTATTGAATTTAACCACTTGGTTACATTGTGAAGGATCTTAACACCAAGACACCACTATTCGCGGGATCCATCCACAATAATCTTTATCCCATGCAGGTCCACTTCGGTTTCAAAATCCAATTGCCTTCCAAGCTACTTCCACTTCACTCAATCTGTGGCACCAACGTCTAGGTCATCCTTGCTCCGCCATCCTCTCCAGACTATCTCTCCCTTTCAAATTATCATCAAATGTACTGAATAATTGTACTTCTTGTTTATTAGGAAAAAGTACTCATCTTTCTTTCAATTATCATCTCAAGTTTCCACTATGCCTTTACAACTTATTCATTGTGATATTTAGGGTCCCTCTCCATATCTGTCAAATTCTGGTTATCGATATTTCATTCTTTTTATTGATGACTTTAGTCGTTACACCTTGATTTTTCCTTTTACTCACAAAAATCAAGTTCTTTCTCAATTCCAAATTTTCAAAACTACAACTGAAAACTTTTTTTCGTCCACCATTAAAACTTTTCAATGCGATGGAGCTCCTGAACTCATCAAAGGTCCCTTTGCAACCTTTCTAACCACACATGGCATCTCTTACCGCATTTCGTGTCCTCACACCCCACAATAAAATGGTCTTGTTGAGGGCAAAATTTGTCACATAACTGAAACTGGTCTTACCATTCTTCTTCATGCCCCAAATCATTCTGGTTTGATGCATTCTCTACAACCACCTATCTCATTAATATTTTTCCCACATATGTCCTAAATGAAAAATCCCCTCATGAAGCTCTTTTCCTCACTCCACCTGATCGCTCTCACCTTCGTGTGTTTGGGTGTGCCTGTTTCCCTTTCCTTGGGTCCTAATGTATGGACAAACTTACTCCAAAGTCCTCACAGTGTGTCTTCATTGGGTATTCCTTAAAATACAAAGGTTATCGCTGCTTTGACCCTATCACCTCTAAAACTCACATCTCACGCCATGTTCGCTTTCTTGAAACTGTCTTTCCCTTTGCTACTTCCTCCCCACCCACATCCTCCACACCTTCCCTGTCTATCATTTCCTTTCCACTACGTGTACCACCCTCTTCTCCACGATCCCCAACCATACCTTCTCCACGACCTCAACACCATATGACCACCCGCACACGTGATAACACTCGTGTCCCTCGGATCTTTTCTGACTATGTTACTTATTCTACTTCTATGCAAACTTCAAACGAACCAGATCCTACCTCCTTCACTCAAGAAAACAAATTTTCCCATTGGCGCCAAGCCATGTTTTATGAGTTTAATGCTCTACATCGCGATTATACCTGGACTCTTGTTTCTCCACCTCCTAATGCTAATATTGTTGGATGTAAATGGGTTTTTCAGACAAAATGAAATTATGATTGTACCCTAGATTAATACAAATCCCGTCTTGTTGCAAAAGGATATCACCAAACTCCTGGTCTTAACTACACTGACACCTTCAGTCCTGTTATCAAATCCACAACCATTCGCCTCATCCTTACCATTGCCCTATCCAAAAATTGGCCCATTCGTCAGCTTGATGTCCACAATGCCTTTCTTAATGGGGATCTTCACGAACCAATTTTCATGGCCCAACCCCATGGCTTTATTGGCCCTCATCGACCTTCTCCTGTATGCATCTTCACAAAGCTCTTTATGGTTTGAAACAAGCTCCACGAGCCTAGTTTCATCGTTTAAGTCAAAAACTTCTTGAACTCAATTTCACTTCCACCAAATCTAATACATCCTTATTTGTTCACTCCACCTCCTCCCATACCACATTCCTCCTAGTTTATGTTGATGATATCTTAATCACTGGCTCCTCATCATCCTTTATCACAAATCTCATTACTGAACTTAACTCTGAATTCTCTATCAAAGACTTCGGTTCTCTTCATTATTTTCTTGGCATAGAAGCTACAACCATACCTACAGGCCTTCTCCTTACCCAAGCTGAGTATACTAAAGATCTTCTTCTCCGTACATGTCTACCCCAGCTCAAACTAGCCATCACACCCATTACTCTTTCTCTTCCTCTATCCAAAAATCATGATACACTTATCTCTGATCCTTCTGAGTATAGAAGCACTATTGGTGCCCTCCTATACCTTTTTCTTACTCGTCCTAACATTCAATTTGTAGTTAATAAAGTGTCTCAGTTTCTTCATTGTCCTACCGACTTTCACTGGACTGCTGTTAAAAGGATACTTCAATACCTTCGTTCCACATCCTCCTCCAGTATCCACTTAACTCACACAACCTCTCTCTCTATTAATGCATATTGTGATGCTGATTTGGCAGGATGTCTTGATGATCGTCGATCTACATCTGGTTATTGTATCTTCTTGGGTCCAAATCTCATCTGCTGGAGTGCCAAGAAATAACACACTATTGCTAGATCCAGCACTGAAGCCGAGTATCGAAGTATTGCTCTTGTTGCTGCTGAAGTTTGTTGGCTTAAATCTCTTCTTGGGGAAATTGAGTTCTCTCACCTTCCACCGATCCTTTGGTGTGACAATTTAGGCGCCACATTTCTTGCTGCCAATCCCCTCACTCACACTCGTACAAAGCATATTGAAATTGATATTCATTTCGTCAGAGATTTGGTTACCAACGAAGCATTATCAATTCAACATCTTCCTTCAAGTCATCAAATTGCTAACATCATGACCAAGGCTTTACCTTCATCTGCTTTTCAGAAATTTCGTGACAAGCTTACCGTGGCTATCCGCTGTGAACTTAAGGGGGATTGATAAACATATGCAGATAAACACAGATCTTCATAATCTTCATACAATTTCACCATTTGATCTTCTTTGATATATAATTATCTCATTTGATCTTATGTATCTCAATTGATTTCATTATCTTTTAGATACTACAAACGTGTATAAATACAATGTAAAGTTACTCAGCAAATACACAAGGAAATACAATACATTCACGTGCAAATTGTCTTCTTCTTCTAATCTTTCATTGTGAGTAGGGTTAATAACACCTGAAAGTCTAAAAGCAAAGTGGAACGTAACTCGTAACTAAGATTATGTTTTCATCTCTAGCAATTTAGTTTGCAAAATTGATGCTCCCTGCTTTGATTGACACTGACCTCAGCTTTTTCTTTCTTACCTGAAAGTTCGCAAATTGCTTTTCCAAATACATGAAGACTCGGTATTAAAATTTGTAGGTTCGCCATCCGCAATCCAGGTCCAGTATCTCCTTTTTCCCTTTCTTTCTTTCTTGATTTCTTTTGTTTTCATGCAGCTTTGGATGGTATGCTCTTATGAAAATACAGTAACTGGAGGCTGAAACAGTAATGAAGAATGTACTCATCTTGGATTGATTACCGAGAGGACAAGGCCTCTGGCATTGTCACCCAAAGGACAAGAGCGTCATTTTTATAACAAAAATATAAATATATCATGACAAAACCAAATCAAGTGTAAATAGAGGGCAAGATACATACCTTCGCATTTTTATTTTTAATTAAATCAGTGGATAATTTCTTAACACAAATTTTTAACAATAACTAGTGATCCTGTAAGATGTTCTTTGTGAAGGATGCGTTAAGCATGTAAGTTGGGGCTTTAGAATTTTACTACAATTACACCTTGAAGAAAGTGGAGAGAGGAGGGCCACTCTCGAGGATCACCTCCAATATAATTGTATCTTGTATGATTTTTACAATATACATAGAATAGCATCAGTTACCTAAGATTTAAGCCCTTTTATGTTTACATAAGACTAAGTATAGTCCCAGGTTGTCAAAATTCAACAAAATTGAAGACTGCAATTTAAACATCACGATTTCATGGCCTTCAATCCATTGATTTAATACTCACCTAACAAAAACGTAAAGTTCTTCATAACTGCTATATAAAAGCTACACAAAGTGATAACTATCCATTTGAGGATCTAAACATCAAAAGATGAAAACAATTCAAAACTTACAAAGGATAATTGATCACTCGCTCTCTCTCATTGTCTACCAAGACACAACAACACATATGAATTTACAGATAAGTATGAGACAAAATGATTACAGATTTTGTAAGTAATTTCCTAGCGTCATTCATTCTTCCTTGCATTCTTTTGAAGGTCGTGCTTCAAACCCACCATCTGGTTTCTTCTCAAGTGAATAAGGCATATAGGTTCCAAGTATTCTATCCCACGTCACAAAGAATGGTTGTGAGAAGTTGTATTTAGTACCATAAAGTTGATGGTGAACATCATGATAAGCTGTATTGTTTTTGAAGAACACATGGAAGAGGTTTCCAGGAATCCATAGTCCACAATGATCATCTACTGTTTTAATGGTAGCAAAGGAGAAAAAGAAAATTGACGTCCTAGGAGACATGCCAGAGAGGAGAAAAGATAAAGCCCCACCAATTGTATCAAGTAGGAGTCCCTCCAGTGGATGATTGTATAGAGCTCCAAATGCATAAGGTACAATAAGACGATGATGTTGAGAATGGATATGTTTGTATAGAAACTTGTTTTCATGCATGTATCTGTGCATGAAGTATTGCCAAGTATCCAAAATCAGCATTGCTGCTATAAATTGTCTAATAAGAACAATTAGCGAGTGCGATTGACTTGCCCCACCCTCATTCTCATTTGCTGTTACCTGCAGGAGACAAAAACATAACAATGTAATAAAAAGCAGTGAGTAATAGGTATCATGTAATATGTAAGTAACCTGTGAGAAGTAGTCTTAAAACTCAGCATATATTAAACCTTAAAACAATACTCAGGCGCTTATACATGAGAAGAATTCCAACACAACATATAAACCACAGAAACAATATCAATCAGTAGATAGATAACAAATTATTATTCCCTGTAAATGGTTTCTCCCATTCTATCCTGTTTCATCCATGCCTAGTCAGTTGCTTTTCTTCATACACACATTTTGATCCTGCTTCTTTATTTTATGCAAACTGTGTTCTCCATCTACCACAACAAGAGTACATAATAAACTCTACTCCTTCCATGAATTTAGTTTCCAAGATTACATAAACGAATTTAGTTTTCAAGAGTTTGAATAACTCTGTTTTCAGGAGTCTAACAGTGCACGTGAAGCCAATTAATGCAATAATAAAATCATGCTAAAGCAATCACAGAAGAGAAAATCATTGCAAATCGCTCAAAAATGTACACCAATCCGTAAACAAATATTGATTTTTCTAATTCATCAATATTTCCTAATTTCATGTGTAGATTTCAGTAGAAAATTAACAAATACCTAAGACGCCAACAAACACCCTATTCCATCGGAGTAAAGAAAAAGAAAAATCAAAACGAAGCATCAAAAGACGGAGCAAATTGAATTACAGAATTACAAATAGATACAATCAGAAAACCCTAGCAGACAATCAAAACTTCCCACCAATTTTTCTTTTTTTTATAATATGAATAGACAATTTGATGAATTCATAACTATTAACCGGTAATCGATTCCCAAAATCACAACATCCACCAAAAAGAAAAAAAAAAAAGAGGGCATACCATGAACAGGAGGGTAGCAACAAGAACTTGAACAAATTGTTGGAGGAGAACACCCATAATCACGGTTTTTTTGGTCACTAAATTCTTCTCATCCTCGTCTTGTTTCGTGTGCAACCTATACTTGTCGAAGAAACATCCGAGAAAAATATACAAGCCGGAGTACAACCAGTAGACCATAATTGGCACAAAAGTACCCAACATCTCGTCGGAGATTTCAAAACCCATGTTCGAAAACATCACAGGCATGAAAAGATCAACTTCAGAAAAAAAACAACAAAACAACAACCACCACGCAGTGAAACCAAAAAGATTAGAGCTTGAAAAATTGTAAGCAATATACGACTGATTTTGGTATTTCTTTGTATTTGTGGAAATTATGGTGAATTGGGTTTGATCGGCAAAAACTAAAACTACGAAAATTACATAGCATCGATACAATAAAGATTAGGGCATGTGACAAGAAGAGATTCCATGAGCTGTTATGAATCACAAAGATGGAAAAAGAGATGGAAATCGATAAAAGCTGTAGGAAAGAAATAGATTAATGGGAATAATATAGAAACAGTGATCCTTTGTGCTCCCTTTAAGACATACGAAACTGCCACGTATCTGACTATCATGGAAGACAAATATTGACGGCCATGTTAGGAAGCTATGATCACTGATTGGTTTCGGTTCTAATTTATTTAACTTTTAAGTAAAAAATTAAAAATAAATATTGTTTTATAATGAACGAAAAGCCCAGGAATTTAGGATTATGTTGTTTTGTTATTATATTATAATAAATAATTAAAATTCGGAACCACGCCCATAGCTTTCGGCCGCTGTTTCTGAGCCGGTCAAAAACGAAATCCAACTTTGAATTGAATGTATGGGGTCAAACGACGACTTTGACTGGGTGACTCTTGATTCTGCGAGAAATGTGGGCGTAGATTGTATCATATTACCGCCTGTCATTTGTTTGGATGAAGTGCAAAATTGAAGGATACAGATACGATTGGCCTCTAGTGTCTGCAGGACTTTGATTTTTGATGATTAATCTGATAGAAAATCAGGTAATATATCACCTCCAATATGTTGTTGATGTTCTTTCTATTGTGGGGAAAAAACACACCACTGCACATCTGTTGCAAAGACCCACCCACCCACGTGCCAGTGCCACGCAATTTTGGCTAAACAGTCTCAAAAGAAATGTTTTTCAATGTTCATTAAAAAATTAACTTCATAATGGCAATGGCAAAGTATGTACGAACCCTCCAATCTCTCATGTTATGCGACTTTCATAAAATCAAGTTGAGTTTGCTTGCTTCTCTTGCAAGTACCTGAGGAAAGAGCACACAATGGCAAAAAATCATATGTATGCGTACGTGCGTGTTTTTGAAAGCATGTGTATATATACATATATATTTATATATATAGGTTGCCCTTTATTTCACAAACCTTTTGCCTCGCTGCTTTTATTGGATGACATGATTGTGGATTTCCACTCCTCATACTCAACCTTCTCCGATCTTTTGCGCTTTTTGTAACTTGAAAGCTGTAGAATTGTGATTATCAATAAACTTGTCTGGTATAAAATTCTTCCAAATGCATCAAGATGTATTGACAAGCAAGTTCATATATTTCAGGATGAGCTTGGTCTAAGCACATTGTCAACCATAGTAAAGCTAGTTTCAGGAATCAATATCAGCAGCTGTGTTTAGTGTTAGCTTTGCTAGTACAGTACCTCGGCTGCATCATCAGATGAATAACCACCGTCCTCAGCGTTTCTTTTCCCAGGTAATGCATCTAACAAGTCTGCAAGGAGATGATTAAAAAATATGAAATTTTGGAGGAAATATGAGAATTGAATTGCTAGTATATTTGAGGTACATGTGACATGCTTACACATTCACAACTTATCAACTCTTACCCCGGTTTCCCTTCACCTCCCTTGGATCCTTCTTGACATTTGAGATCCCAAAGACATCATGGCAGAGATCCTTCATGGAAGTGGAGACCTGCATGTATACTCTGATTTAGCTATAATGATTTGGAAAAATCCCAAATAACCACAACTAAAACACACAAATCAGTTCTCCGTGAAGTAAAGAATATTGCTTACACTTGCAAATTCAGATTCAGAAGTGCCACAAACCTCGATCAACTTAAGTTTGTCTACCTTGAGCTGTCAAGCAAGGATGATAATAAACACGCACAAATGAGCCAAGACAAACACAATACGGTTTGCCAACCAATGTAAGTCAATAGAAAACTGCCTAGTTTATTTACCTTGTGCCTCTTAGCACACAAGTAGAATGCAACAGCAGTGAACACAGGGCGGTTGAAGTCAGCACTTGCTCGCCTAGAAGCTGGCAAATCTGCAAGAAACCGTTTCTCATACCTGAAAAATCGGTATCACTTAATTAATTAGGTAAACTTTAAAGAAATCCACCGATTAACATAGAGCGTCCCACATACATATTCCACTTCAGGTAAATCACTCATAGGCATTTTTACGAACACATAATTAGTACCACAAGGTGATCATTTTATTGACATGAACCATTATACAAATGGAAAGAGATCTTACAATGACAAACCCTTTTGCACAAAAGGAATAAGTCTAACACAGCCGAACTGAATTGCAAGTTCTCTAACATCCAATTTAGCCCTGCAAAACAAGATGACTCAATCCACATTACATTCATTACATTTCAACCATACAACCCATAGCATAACAGAAACCGAACACCCACTTGAGACCAAGACCATTATGTAGGGAATTGAATGATCTATTGTATGCCTTCTCGGACAGTCCACTCAACTTTATTGCAGCTTTTCTATCGAAAATCACTTGAAACCTACAAACCATGAAAACATATATTTAATTTTCACCCAAATCAACCAAATTTTCCAAATCAAAATAGAGAAATGGGTGCCTCATGGCGGCGATTTCCAAGCAAATCACAGCCTTGCACACCTCTCCCTATAGACACAGAAAACAAACGCCATTATCCATCAATCGCAAAACAACGAAAAAACCATTTTGATTGGACTCAGAAATGCTTATTACAATGCCAATGATGGAGGAGTCGAACTGAACGTCGCAGAGACGGCGTAGCTCGGCAGCTTTTCTGACAAGTTGCTTAGAGTGGGACAGACCTAGTTTCTTGGCGATCTCAGAGATATCCATTTGGGAACGGAGTTGTTTGCGTGCGTAATGGAAAAATGGAAAAGAGGATGGAACATAACATACATAACTCGCTGGCTTTGGCGGGAACCAGGCTCTTTTGAACGTTGTTTTGAGTTGACTCGCGCTTTCCCGGGAAGCTGTGGCGCCAAAGTTACTTGCCAATTATGTTAGTTTGGATTTTAATTCATTGAACTAAAATGAATTATATATATATATATATATATATATGCATATGTTTGGATTTATATATACTATCCCTTTACATATATATAAATATATATCCCCTTTCACCTTTCAGTTTCACCAAAGTGTAAATGATAATAAGATAATTGTTTCTTTGATTATACATGTAACAAAACAGATGACAAACAAAGCCTGCCTTTTACAAGAACAAAGCATCACTAATGTCGTAATGTTCCAACGACAAACAATCTCCCAAGTTCCTGGAGGTCAATCTATAACTAGGTCCATCCACAATCTCAAGTTTTCTGTGTCATACTGTCATGAACAAGCTGTAAAAAGAAGGAAATCGTTAGTATTTGCACGCATAGATGCCAACAAGGTGAATCCGAAACCAAAACAAAAGATGTATTCAATACCAAGGCGCCAATTCGTTCATAGGCTTCCATTGCTTTAGGATCTGCTTCATCTTCATATCCCACTTGTAGTATGCGAGGACCGTTGATAGACCAGAAGGCTCTTCGACCTGCCTCCTGCAATAATAATAATTTTATTAATCATTACAACGCCTTCACAAATTTAACTAAATCAACATTACTGTACATATCAGTGTAAAGTTGCGAAGAAAACACTCATTTTTTGAATCCTCTTTCAAATCATGATGGAACCAATTTGCATACACTTTTAAACAATCCAACTTGCTAAGAGGAAGAATACTTGCCATTTATTTTACCTGTAATATAATCATGTATATAGCGTCCAGTGCTTGAACACGAATTTCAGGATCATTCCATGCTTCACGATCAATGGAGAGTGCACTGCTAAGCTCAGGAGGCATCTTCGATATGTCATCTTTATTATATATCTGAATTGCAAGAGTTCATTAAAATCTTGTTTGTTACCAATTAAACTCTCACTCATCTGTAATCCCAGCCTGACAACTCAGTTGCAAAAGAACCAAAGTAAAAAAAAAAAGAAACAGAAACTAGTCTCAAAATACTGCCATTGATATTCACAAGTATGGGCATGTAGCTAACATCCAAACTTGTGATGAATTATAATCGATAGTGATAACCTTCACCTTCGGAATTGTTTGGAACGGTAATATGATTGGAAGTAATGAAATCCGAATGAGTAGAAATGCAATTGTAGACCTTCAAGTGTTCTACCAGATGTTAGGCGGATTGAAGCACTTTTGTTTGGTTTGATGAAATTTCACAGGAAAAGGAATCCTTATTGAAATAACAGTCATAATATTTTAGTCTTCAAATGAACTGCAGGAATCTGTTTTTTGCAGTCCCTTCCAATATTCACTATGGGATTGAAAAGTCATTTTCATGTACTTAATTGATTCATACAGTTTAGGAATCGCAGAAATCTGTATTAGTTCATTGCATGCTTTTCCAGCAATTTTTTCCTTTGTTGGATTATTTTTCATCTTTTTTTAGTCCTCTGCATATTCCATTATTAATAATCAGATAACACATTAAAAATGTGACAATCATATGCATGCATCACTTTTGAGAAATAAGACATAAATACTAGCAAGAATCAAGAGGCAGGTAACACAGATACCTTGTTACCAGCAACAGGCAGAAGTAGAGCTGGCCAAAGAAACTCGGATATTGAAAGTAATTCTGGTAGTTGGTGCTCAGCATCAAAACAGCAATTGCGAATTGTTCCAGAGACCTGTAAGTAAAGGATAATCTCAGCCTCTGGAAACGAAAGTTACAGTGCTTATGTGTGTATGAGACACTGAGAAAGCCGAAAGATGTAATAATCAAACAAATGTACCCGTTAATTTGCAGAAGATTCAAAGAAGAGTGCAGAGGAAAATAGGCTATTGAAGTTATCGTAATTAGAGGCACAACTTGTAAATTTGAGCCACAAGCAAACTCACGTGCAAATCAAATCTATGATTGTGAAACTACAATAATCTGAGCTCATAAATTAGCATACCCCTTTCTTCCGCAAGTGACTACTTGAGTCGAACTGTCTAAGAATCTGCTTTAGCAAACCTTGCTTAGGGTCCAATAACAATCTCCTTCCAGCTTCCTTCTGAGAGATGTTCACAAGAATGGAACCAACATGGTCAAATGCATCCTCTGGCAGATACATAACGTTGAGGTGAGACAAGCATCATGGAGCATAAAGACCCAATTCACATCACAAAAGATGTAAACCCATAGACTGGAAGGATAAAGAGACAAAACTCAATGCTTTCTTAAAGGACAAAACAAGTGAGCAATCCTCAAAATAAGGTAGCCTAGAAAAAGTATCGCTTTCCAAATTTTATGCAAACGGGGATGCTAACTGTAGAGCCAGAATGAGTTCCAAAAGGCTGAACCTTTCTAAAAATATCTGATGAACTACATAGAGCGAACTAGAGAGGTCATCAAGCCCATAACACAGCGATTTGATGGTCTATCATTCCTAAAACCAAAAATTTTGAATTCATAATTGCCTTTATTTGAGTACTTACAAAATCAATTTGGCAGACGAGAATATGCAAAACTCTCTGCACAGCCTGTAGATATAAACAAATTAAAGTAAAATGAACGAAACCACACCTTTGCCATCACTTGAGGATCTACAGAAAGATCTCACAAGCTTCATAACAAAAAGGCCTTGCACCTTCTCATCCTCGATCTAAGAAAATAGATGAAGTTAAAACCAATTATCAGTGTTACAATGTATTATCACTTTATCATTCAGGAGACTGGAAGAAAGAATGGTAAATTTCTTGAGCTCTAATGCATACAATGAAGAGAATGCAAAAGAATTTGACAAAGGCTAAAGCCATCATCGAGATGTAATACTCTATAAATGCCATAGTGTATGTGACATTAGAATATAGGGGAAAGCACCTGTAGTAAAGATGATATACCGCCATCCAATTGAGTGAGATTAACTAGGAGCATCACCAACAAATGACTAATGTTGGAATCCGGCTTATACAACACATCCATCACAATTTTAATCATTCCCATCTTTACCATCTCTGCTGCTAAACTAGAATTTGGAGACAAATTTACAAGAGCTTCTGCAGCAGGCTCGGAGACCTCCTGAGAATTTGAATTAATTTGTTCAAACTATGATATAGTCAAAAGATTAATAAACAGAACGAACTAAATTTTTGCAAGCTCTTCATTAATGAAAGATCAAGAGTAGGAACATTAGTAAATTCAGGACTCCAATTAAACTTTGATAACCGTTAAGAGCTTTTATTAGCCTAGCAGAGACTAGTATGATACAGCACCTTTTTCTCGCCTAAAAGATGACCTAATGATGGAAGCATTGTATTGGCATACTTGGAAAGTGACAGGACTCCGTCTTCAGACCCTGTTAAGTCCCGAACAATTTCAACAGCTGCCTTCTTCAACTAAACTCAAAATTTAATTCACATAGGGTGTATTAGTAAATCAAACTAATAATCAATGCAACCAATTAGTAAAATACCGATTAATGCAAATGAAAAAGAAAACAAAAGACAGAAACTTTCTTGTGCAACAAATTTGGAGCATACAATGTTACAACTAAAGTAGTAAGAGGAGCAATATAGGAAGAGGAAGGTGACAGAAGATACAACAACATTTTAGTAACAGATGAATAAGAAGAACAATGTCACAGAAGTTAGTAAGGGAATGAATTGTTGACAGATGCAATACGATTACTGGTTAGGGTACAAAGCCTACTATATGTTGTTAAAAGGGCCAACGGTTGTAAACAATTAATTGTCAACAGATAATAACGTTTCTCTCTCTACTGGATCTGGTTCTTCTTTACTCTTCAATTCTCATTATGAATACTGCTATTAGGGTCACCATTACAATTGCAACAATTTGGTATTAGAGCCTTCGTTCCTTGGATCTATGGAAAAAGGAATGCGTTCTCGAGATTGGAGGAAAGTTGAAGAAAATATGAGAAATCAAATATAAGAATTGTAGCTGAAATATGAGTGGGGAATGCAAGAATTGAAAGAATTGATGACTCAACTGCTTCAACAAATGTGCATGGGACTCTGGTCTGATAAAGAATGTGATAGAAAAGCCCTAGAATTTGGGATGGGGGTTAGCACGATAACAGCTCGCATCATGTTTCAATCATGATCATCCAGGATAGAATTTCTAGTACCTAGAGGTGAGGCATTGGCTTGGCACCAACTGTATAAGAGGAATAGGATTACGGTGCAAGAACCTAGTTGAGGGGAGTATATTTTCGCTCTAGAACAGATATTTGGTCAAACAATCTTTGAGGATCCAGCAGGGAAGTTGAAGGAACTGAGGCAAGAAAGATCAGTGAAGGAATACTGAGCGAGGTTCAACCTTATTTCTCACAAATTAGTGATGCCAGAACAATATCTTCTCAGCCTATTCCTAAAAGGCCTGAAACTAGAGATTAAAGATCCGGTGAACATCTGGGACCCTAGTACATTACAGCAAGCTTATGATTTAGCAAGAAAGCATGAAGTGATAGCTCCTAGCTGCTATGGAAATGATTGAGGCAGTTGGAAAGAATATACGATGAATCAGAAGACTCAAAGGGGTATATTGCCAAAACCAACAACAGGAGCTACTGGGAGAATTAGGGAATAAAAGATAGCAAAGACCACTAGTTGGTAGTTGGCTGAGAAAAGAGCTAAGGGACTTTGTTTTTGCTCTGACGAAAAATATATCCCTAGTCATGAATGTAAGAAGAGAATGATGTTCTTGTTTGTCACAGAAGAAGGAGAAGTGGACAAAAAGGACTACAGTAGATCGAAGATGGAACAACCTGCTATTTCTTCACAAGCAATGGCAGATACCATTTCAAATCAATTTCAACATAGGAAGGTTTTCGGAAATTATAAATGTAAAATCATTCACAAATTGGTGGATGGAGGAAGTACACATAATTTCATTGACAAGAAATTAGTAAGTAAGAAGTCAAGGGTGGAGAATATTGAACCAGAGTCAATTTTAGTTGGTGGAGGTTCACAGATTCATTGTCATCAGAAATGTAGAGGGTTAGAATGGACAATGAATGATCTTCAATTTTGAACGGATGCATTGGTAATAGGCATTGGGGTAAGTGACATAGTGTTGGATGTACAATGACTTTCTACTTTGGATGACATTGTTTGCAACTACAAGGAAGGTATGATGAAATTTGAATGGCATGGAAGAAGACTAGAGATTCAATGGGAATTAAGAGGAAGTAGTCGAGATGAAAGAGAAACAGTTGGAGAAATCATGGAAGAATAGTGAGGCAGTATATCAATTTGTCTTAATTGAAGAAGAAGATCAATTGGAGACATCTAATATTCTTTCCATTAGATTACAAGCTATGGAAGTGAATGTTGGAAGTTGCTTACTTAATGAACAACAAAGGGAGTCACAAGAATTATTGGAGAACTATCCAGATATATTCCAAGAACCAAAAGGGCTTCCTCCTTCCAGATTACATGACCATCGAATTAGACCAAAAACTGGAGTGGAAGTTTTTAATAAAATACCTTACAAATATGCAGGGTTTAGAAACAAGCAATACAAGAATTCGTGGAAGAGATGATGCAGTAAGAAATTATAAGAAAGAGTGTTAGTGCATTTGCTTCACCAGTCATTTTGGTGAAAGAGAAGGATGGCTCATAGAGGTTCTATGCGGACTACTGGGCATTAAATAAGAACACAATCAAGGATCAATTTTCTATTGCACTCATTGATGAACTTTTGGCCGAGTTTTATGGGTCAAGGTATTTGCCTAAACTTGATATACGGGCTGGTTATCACCAAATATGGATGCATGAAGAGGATATAGGAAAGACAGCATTTAGAACTCACCAAGGCCATTATGAGTTCTTAGCCATGCCTTTTGGGTTAGTAAACGCACTAACTACTTTTAAAAGTTTAATGAAATCCATTTTTAAGGACTATTTGAGGGAATCAATCCTAGTGTTTTATGACGATATACTCATATATAGTCACACATGGGAGCAGCATCTGCTTCACTTGGCTGAAGTATTTCGGGTACTATAATGTCAACATCTTTTTGTGAATTCTCTAAGTGTGTCTTTGGTGTAGAAGAAGTGGAATACCTAGGCCATGTTATTAGTGTCGACTGAGTAGCAACAGATCCTAAAAAGGTTCAGGCGGTGAATGATGGCCAACTCCCAAATTTTTGAAGCAATTGAGAAGTTTCCTTGGTTTTGCAGGGTATTATCGTCGATTTGTCAAGAATTATGATTGCATTGGTAAGCCTTTAACTTTGTTACTAAAGAAGAATTCTTTTAATTGGTCAGAAGAAGCAGAAGTTGCATTCATAATCTCAAAATGGCATTGATCAATGCTCCTGTCTTAGCTCTTATAGACTTTTAACAAAACCATAGTAATTGAAGAAGAGGCCTCTAGAGAGGGTATTGGTGCGGTATTGATGCAAGAATGTCATCCCTTGGCTTATGTTAGCAAGACCTTGACTCCAAAATATCTACATTTGTCTATATATGAGAAGGAACTGATGGCATTAGTTTTGGCCATTAAACAATGTTACGACTGAAGTAATAAGGGGAGCAAAATAGGAAGAGGAAGGTGAGGGATAAAAGATTACCACAACTGTTAGTAACAGATGAATAAGAAGAACTACGTCGCAGAAGTTAGTGAGGGAATGACTTGTTGACAGATGTAATACAATTTCTGGTGAAGGTGTAATGGCTACTATATGTTGGTTGTAAACAATTAGCTGTCTAAGAATAATAACGCTTCCTCCCTCTACTGAATCTGCTTCTTCTCTACTATTCAATTCTCATTCTGAATATTGCTATTAGTGTGCGTCATTATAATTGTAACGTAAAAACTATTGCTATCATACAATACGAGAGCAGCAAAAGTTAGAAACTAGCTCTAGCCTCTGAGGTATACAAAAACAAATAGACGGGCATCATAAAGAAATGACAAAAAAAGCAGAACTTCGATACTTTTTCTGACAAACAAAGTAGAAAAGATGAAATTTAGGAACTGCCAATCCAAACTTCTACTTTGGCAGACGATTTTACCAAGAGATTATCGTGAATTACAACTGCACAAGAAGCAAAAAGTTGTGAAATTAACAAAACTCACCGGCGGAGAGGGAGAAGAAAGGAAGCCCACTAATTCTTCAAGCTCCGTCGCCATTGCCACTGTCTATTTGCTATTCCACAGAGATGCCACAACACAGCCTCTACGAGAAATATGAAATATGTACCTTCCCAAAACGCTGCCGCTTGCGAGAGTGTGCGTCGCCAAGGGTAGGGGTGTTCATGGTAGGGTAACCTGACCCGTTCATAAGTAACCTGAACCTGAACCTGAAAGTCAGGTTCGACAATTTCATGAACCTAAACCTGAACCTGAACCTAAAGAACCTATAGGATCGGTTAACCTATTTTCAGGTTCGGTTCT
>JAOQMR010000003.1:12261208-12271702 GCA_027563865.1 Erythroxylum pelleterianum | reverse complement strand
ACTAAACAAGTCGCCTTATAGGTATCGTGACAGAATAAGTCGCCTTGTAACAGGTACAAGTCGCCTTATACTAACAAATTTCCGTCGGTAATTCCGTCGGTAAATTCTTTTTAAATTTAAACTCACCCGACATCTCCCTCCCACTTGTGTCTTCTTCTTTGTTCCTTCTTCCTTCTACTTCCTACATCTTCTCTTTGGTTTTCTTGGAGTCGATTTCTCTATTGTGGACTCCTTTTCTGCTCGTCGACGTTGTCTTCTCCAGCTATTGTCATCGTGCCATTCAGTGGAGGTATTTTTGCAACTACTGTCATGTGTTTTTTCATATATTAGATGAAAGTTAATTTTGGTATTTATTACTTTCGTTTATTTGTGTATTTTATTATTGAAAAATAACTTTAAGGTATAAATGTTAGTGATAGAATGGACAAAACATGATTTTAATTGTGATGTTTAGATAAATTTTCGATGCATGTAAGGTGTTTGATGAAATATCTGTTATTTGAAAAAAATGATTTCAGTTCTTTATTTTCAGTTCTGTTTTAGTATGAATTTCAATATTTCAATTCGTTTACTTGAAATAATGAAGTTCCCTGCATAGTGGCTTCCAGAGAAACTAAACACTTTGCAGGTATATTTTAAAAAATAGTTTTAAGCAAATTTACCGACGGAAAAAAAAATTCAGTTGGTAAAATATATTGGATTTACCAACGGAAAATATTTTGTAGGTAATTACCGAAGGAACAGAATTCTGTAGGTAATTACCGACGGAATAACCAAATCCGTTGGTAATTTTTTAATAGAAAAATCCGTTGGTAAATTTACCAATGGAAAATTTCTGTCGAAAAATTTACCTACGACCATATCTCTGACGCCTTTTCCGTCAATAAATTTCGTCGCTAAATAAGCTTACCGACGGAATGTGTATAAATTCTGTCGGTAATTTTCGTCGCTAAACTCTATTTTTCTTGTAGTGTTATTGATGTTGCAATTCTTCAAGAATTTTCACTAACCATTAGTCTGTGTAGTTTAACTTGAATTAATTGATGTTTCTATATTATTTAATCATAAAAATTATGAGTTGTAAATTCACTTGGTCAAATTAACAATTCAAATTGATTTTATCTCAGCAAATTGCTAACTATTTCACCTTATGAAAATCAGTTAATGAGCCTATAAATATTATCATTAGTCATATGATGAATGATATATATGCCCAGAAAGAAATAGTGAGAGCTTGTATAAAAGTTTAGGTTGTTAGATTCAATAAGATAACGCAAAAAGGATTTTTGGCTTAGTGTGAGCATGTCTTTATAAAATTTATATTTTTTCTGGTTGGGTCGGCCATGTTGGGCCTGGATTCGGTCATAACGACCCGTGGGCCGATCGATCCATTAATCAAAGATGTCAAGCCTAAGCCCGATCCATGCTCTCCATAGCCCATTAGCCGGAGAAGACCTTCCATGCAGAAGTAGGAGTATACGTGAATGTGCTAGAAAAATTGGATGATGAAGGATTGTCGGATCGATTCATTTTTTGCGTACCTGTATCCATGATCTCGTGTTCGTTAGATGATGATTTTGTTTGAATGAATCTTTATTTCCTCTCCTCTTCTTTCGTTAGAGAATTCCTCAATGGTTAAGAATAGTTTCAGAATCGTTTATGATGCAATATGTTGTTTCAACTTATATAGCATCTCCAATGGACATGTCCTTTGGTAACTATGAAGAGATAGGAAAAGGGTCCGTGATCCATTTGAGACCAATTTTATAATACGCAATAACCATCATCTTGGGTGCTTTTCATGGTACTCAAATTATAAGTTACATGGGACATAAAATAGTCTAACAATGTTTTCAAATGGTTTCCACTTACAGAAATCTTCTCAGCGAGGTGGTGGAGATCAGAGACACCAGAGTCGCTGTCACTGCTACACCAAGAATCGCCGTCGTTGCCGCAGCCGCCGCTACTGGCTCCATTCTCCAAGAAATCACTAACCATGAGAGCCAAGTCGGGCTCGCTCTCAAGGTTGAAACCTCCTCCGATTTGCCCCACCCCCGCTATCCCTCTCGCCCACCACCATCCGTTCATCGTCGTCGCTCACATCTCTAAAAGGACCCCGTCTAAATAAAAGAAGTTGACCATGAAGTTGTTTCTAACTTTTTATTATAATACCTTTCGGCTTGTTTATTTAGCAAGGATTTTTAATTGAGAAAGTAATCTTTTTCTCTAAAAATTATATTATCATGTTTAGTTTAATTTTTTGAGTAGTTAGGAAAGTAAAAGTTTTTCTAATTTAGAGAAAGCCGTAGCACTTTTTTTAGATTCTAAATCCTAACACTTCTTTAGTATTTAGATTACTTTTCTTAGTAATTCAATCGAAAAATTACACTAGTTAATTTAACCATTCCTTCTCTCTCAATTCTACGACAACTCTTTTGTAAAGCCCTACTTTCTCTTTAACTAATGTTACGAATACCGTACTTGACTTGGTACCGGATGGATTCTAATACGGTATTATACCGGTACCGGTTAATATCGAGTACCGTTTCGAGTAAATTTTTAAATTTATGAAATAGTTCCTAAATTTTTTAAAAATTACAAAATAGTTCATTGTCATATTATATAGTTATACTGTATGTTTTTAACCCTGTCTCCAAAAATCATAATAATAAATAATAATCACAATTTTAATTTAATTTTTAATTTAATAATTATTAATAAATATAATTAAATTTAAAATATATTTTTAAAATAAATAAATTTCAAATAAATTTTAAAAATAGAATATTTTTATTAATACTTTATTAATAAATATTATATAAAATATTAAAATAATTTAAATAAAAATAATTTATTTTTAAGTTTTATTTAATTTATAATTATTATTAGTAATAAAAATATTTATTATTATTTTAAAAACAAAAATCAAACATTCTCAATAATTATAAAATTTGAAATAAATAAATAAATTAATTAAAAACTTTGAAAAAAAGGGAGAAGGCGAGATAAGAGGGAGGTAGAGAAATTATAAATTTTTTTGAAAATTTTGCAAAAAAATCCCTTTATTTTTTAAAATTTTCGGTATCGGTCGATATTTTAAAAACCGACCGGTACTATCCAAAACGGGCCAGTACCGATCGGTATTTAAACAACCCAGTATGACCCACCCTTTATTTCATATCGGCTGTTACGTATCGGTATTCATAATAATGTCTTCAACTATTCTTATTATTCTCCCGTTAGTAGGATTTTGAAAATTTTTGTTCAAAAGTTTCAATTGACAATATTTATTAATAAAGTATTGATAAATATATAATGTTTATTAATAAAGTATTAATAAAAATATTTTATTTTTTAAAATAAATAATTTTAAAAATATTATTTATAAACTAATATTTATTTTGTATATTTTTAATTATTAAATCAAAATCTATTTGAAATTTGTATATTTTAAAAATATATTTTAAATTTAATTATATTTATCAATAATTATTAAATTAAAAATTAAATTTAAATTGTGATTATTATTTATTGTTATGATTTTTTGAGACAGGATCTTGTAAAAGAGTTTCGTAGAGTTGAGAAAGAAGAAAGGGTTAAATTGGCTAGTGTATTTTTTAAATTAAATTCTTGAGGAAAGTAATCTAAATATCAATATAACAAGAATTCACTCAACTTTCCTATTAAAATTCTTATAAGTAACCAAATATGTGAATACCTTTACTTTTCATAAATTTATTTTCCGAATAATCATATTCTAAATTCACTTTACTTTCCTGCCAACCAAACGGGGCTTCAATGGACAAATAGCTGAAAATTGAGGAACAATTGAATCCATTGTTGTTTTTGATGGTCATCAAACAGACCTTGTTAGAACGAACTCACTTATCATATTTAGATCTATATGCAGTGAAAGACTCAGCAATAGGTTGTGCAGGCTCATCTTCACGGAAAGCGACATTAACATTAGAAGCTGCTAAAAAAAAAGGTTCAAGGATTCAAGTCAGTTCTCATAATTGGTCTCATTTAGCTTAATCAAAGAATTCAAAGCTAGAAATTGATACAAAGCAGGGAGATTTAGCAAATATATCAACAACAACAAAAAATGATTTCACATAAATTAACAAAACAAATTTCGAAATCAACAAATTAACATAAACGAAAAAATCTAATCTCGAAAATTACCCAAAATTAGCAGTCACAATTAGTGAGAGCGTGTATAAAAGCTGGGTGTTTTAATTTCGATAAAAAATTCAGATTTCGGAATCAAATCTAGAAAGGGTTCAAATCCCTTTTTTGTAAAGCAACTGAAGCATGTAGTACAAGAAAAGAAATGCTTATACAACAGCATCAACAACTACCTATATGAGAGAATCTCAGGAGTCTGAACAATGAATTATGCAAAACGAAAACCTAACTTGTGCATCGAGTCCATGATATCACTTATCAAGTTATCAGCATTTAAGAATCAAATTGGGAAGTCCCAGGAAAATCCACAATGCATGTTTACATAAAAAGAAATGAAGTAAGCTTTATCCTGATAAGAATGGAGGCCTAATACTGCACTTACCTAGCTTTCAAAGCCACCGCTAACCAAAGCTGCACTTGAGTGGCTATATGTGGACCATAATCGCTCTATTACCATATGAATTCAACTCGTAGAGAACATAAGCCATTCAATATTGAAAGAAAATGAAGCTTAGAATTTAAGTATAGAATAGTGTATTGATTTTTCTGATGATTGTGTTGTGCAACCTTTTGCTTTATCTATATATTATTGAAGGCAAGCTGAATATGATACAATCTGATCTACATTATCAGATAATGCACGATTTAATTTGATCCAATAAAATGAGAAGATGTATATGCTTATCTTGACTAAGATGATATTACAATTGAAAGATCAGGAGGCTGAGTTGTTATCAACTCCCCACAACCTAATGGTTTGGTGAGAATGTCAACAAGTTGGTGAGATGTTGATGTATGACATATGAGCTGAGATTTCTTGGCCACCAAATCACAGACAAAGTGTATATTAGTTTTAGATAAGAGCATAAGAGACAAGATCTGTAACAAGAAAGGTAATGCCAATGTTATCACAGTATAAAAGTGGTTTGATGTCAGAGAAGCCAAGTTCATCAAGTAGAGAATTAAGCCAACATAATTCAGTGGCAGCTAAAGCAATGCTTGTGTATTTTTCTTCAATACTAGATCTAGCCATAATTGGTTGTTTCTTATAACAAGAAATTAAAGAGGAGCCAAATAAAATACAATAACCAAATGTAGATTTGAGATCGTTAGGACACCCAGCCCAATCAGCGTCATAGTAAGCAGCGATGGTTAAGGTAGAAGGTTTAGTTAAACGTCGATCATGAGATGGGGTAGAGTGAAGATACCGAAGGATGTGTTTACCATTGTCCAATGAACATCAGTAGGAAAATGTAAGAATTGTGAAACTTTGTTAACAACAAATTATATATCTGGTCTAGTAAGACAAAGGTGCTCCAATAGTACTATGATATTTAGTAGGATCAGAAAGAGGAAGACCATTGTTTTTGAAAAGTGGTAAAGAGGGGGTAATGGGTGTGGAGACAGGTTTTGATGAGTCAAGATACGTGCAGTGGAGGAGGTCACGATTATATTTAGACCGTGTGAATGTTAGAGAAGTGCTCTAAAGCCAATTACCTTTAACACTTATTGTACAAATCATTTTATGATTAATAAAGGCATTTTTCATTATTTCGATATTCATACATTTATGAATTTGATGTTGATCTTAAATTGATTTAATTAAGTCCTTGATACAAAACATAGCATGGAGGAAATTGTTATGAAATCATGATAATGAGATTCCTATAATGTGTAATTATATTAGTATCTGAACTTTCCCTAGTTATGGGATTAATGAGATGAGATATCATTAATCCGAATAAACTAGAACATGTCAAGGAGTAGATATCATAAGTTGTAGACATGTGTTGTTCAGAGTTAACATGTGGATGCTTACTAAAGGTAGTCAGTACATTGGATTGACTTACTATGAGACAATCATATGGATATTCTATTCCAGTGTCAATGATAGTCTCATCATACCAATTGTGCAAGTATCCTTTGACTTGAGGTGCTAAAGGACATCTTGGATATTGATCCTGTGCTTTGACTCCATTCATCGGTGCCTTTAGGGGTTACTCATAGGGTGGTGATTGATACAACTTGAGGTATTTGGATGTAATTAAGTAGCTAGTAAAGGATTCACCACTCCTGATAGAAGGAGTTGATACCCATAACCTTTTGTCGGGGTCATTATTCAGGAGTCTCTGACCAGAGCAGATATGTGTCATGAAGAGAGTCTTTAATGATACATAGAATAATGAGATCCTCAGGACAAGATGTAATATTACTTGGATTAGATGTGACGTAGTTAGTCTAGTAGGAGTTGACACTTTGACCATATTCTGAACCAAGTGGCGTATAGATGGTGAAAGGACGAATTGCATGGTAACATTGCGTATGGAAGGGTTCGTAATCAAACCAATGACTTTTCAGTCAATTAGGAGTTATGACTTGTTGCTAGATACCGCTCTTGACTTACTTGAATTAAGTGTTAATTCAAATGTCCAACATAGCCGGAAACCTAATTGATCACATACACACGAGATCCAAAGGATGAGTAAAATGGTCTTGAATGGTGATTCAAGATATGAGAGAGTGTTTCGGGATTGTATTGCGATGTGATTGTGGTAGAAAACGTTGCATGGAATGGAATAGAAACAAGTGTTGTTGGCTGCCAATTTGGTCATTAACTTCCCAAAACTTCCATTAATGCATGTTATTCATTGTCATTAACTTCCCATAACATTCATTAATGCATGTTATCCATGACCATTAACTTCCCTTGACTCTCCATTAGTAATGGGGGTTATGGAAGGCCAAATGGTGCAGAAAATGAAGATGATTTTTGTGCATCTTGTCTAAGACACAAGTGAAAGAAAGGTTCTTTCTAACACACACACTCTTTTTGTCTCTAACTCTCACAAGAGTTCTTATCTTTGCTAGCACAAAGCAAGAATTCTAGCCGTCTTCTAATAAGGTTTCATCCTTTTATCTTCGTGTGGACTTCCATTAAAGACGATCTATGTTGATCGTTGTAGTTTACGACAACCCAACACGGTGAAGATTAAAGAACAAAGGAGATCATCGGAAATGTATGTAAATATCTTACATTTTATGTTTTTTGTTTTATATATCTATATGTCTGAGTAAATCTGTTTTTTAGGTTCCGTTTATTTTCTGCTACGTATATTTGATATATATTATGTACGAGATGCATGATCGGAAACTTACAGTGAGTAGAACGCCAGTGGGTGTAAAGGTTGCTTCGATGCCCAAAAGTTAGTGAAGAGGACCTAGAACTTTTATGATGAAGAGCATCAATGATGGTTTGAATAAATAGTTGTGAAGAACCATTCACTAGGATATCATCCAAATAAACAAGAAGAAAAGTGGTGTGAGTGGAGGTAGAGTGAATAAAGAGAGTTGTATCAACTTTGGATGAAGTAAACCCAAGGTCGGCAAGTTTATGACTTAGCTGGTGTGTAACAGCCTAGATCACCCGCTTACAAATATTGTCCGCTTTGGGCCTTGGTCCAACCAAGCCCTCACGTTTTTGCTTTTAGGCCTTCCCAAGAGGTCACCCATCTTAGAACTACTCTCACCCAAGCACATTTAACCTCGGAGTTCCGATGGGTCTGGTCCATTAGGCCATGAAAAACGCGTCTGTAAGGGAGAGTTATTCGTACCCTTATAAGGTGTACTTCGTTTTCCTCTCTAACCGATGTGGGATCTTACACTCTGCACCTCCTTAGAGCCCTGCCTTCTTCGGGGTCCAGCCTAACTGGCACAACGGTTTAGGTACCGGCTCTGATACCACTGTAACGGCCTAGATCACCCGCTTACAGATATTGTCCGCTTTAGGCCTTGGTCCAGCCAATCCCTCACGGTTTTGCTTTTCCCAAGACCTTCCCAGGAGGTCACCCATTCTAGAACTACTCTCACCCAAGCACATTTAACCTTGGAGTTTCGATGGGATCTGGTCCATTAGGCCATGAAAAATGCGTCTGTAAGCGGGTAATCTTGGATGTTATATGGTGAAACTAAGCTTTTGGGGCTTACTTAAGACCATAAAGAGCTTTGTGTAGGTGACATACATAATAAGGATTATAAGGATCAACAAAACCAAGCGATTATTACATAAAGACATGTTCGTATAAATTGCCTTGAAGAAAAGCATTATTAACATTGAGTTAACGAATTGACCATTTTTTAGCCAATGCAAGGGTAAACATGAGATGAATGGTGGTTAGTTTGACAATTGGATTAAAAGTGTCAGTATAATCAAGATGAGGAGATTAATGATAACTTTTTGTGACTAGGGAGGCTTTATAGTGGTCTAGGGAACCATCAGGTTTAAGCTTTGTACGGAATTCCCACTTATACCTGAGAATATTTACACCTGGAGGAGGGGAAATAAGGGATCAAGTGTTGTTGTGATGGAGAGCTTTAAAGGCTTGTCACTGGTGAGAAAATTTGTTTACATGAGTGAAAGAAATAAGATCTCGATAAATAGACGGAGGAACAACAATGTAGTTAGTAATATGGTTAGGAAATTTTTTCAAAGGTTGAGTGTTGTCTCAAGTGAGAGTGACCATTAGATGTGTAGACAAAAGAGAGGACATTGGGGGCATGGGCAGAGAAGAAGTAGCGGAGACAGGTGAGAAAGGAGAACTAGATAATGGTGGAGGAGCAGGTAATAATTGAATTTGTAATGGTAAAGAGAGAGAGGTGGTAGAAGAGGAGGAGGAGTTTGGACAGAAGGAAAGAAATTGATTTTCAAGAAATCGAACATGTCGGGAAAGATTAATTTTGTTTACGAAGGGATCCAAGCATTTGTATCATTTATAGCTGGGGACATAGCCAAGGAATACACAAGGGATGGATTTATGTGTAAGTTTATCAGGTTGAGTGTGAGCAAGGAAAGGATAACATATACACCAAAAAACATGAAGATGAGTAAGATTCGGAGAAGAGATGATCAAAAATTCGTGAGGAGATTTGAAATATAAGGTAGATGATGTTAAAGACTTATAAGGTAAACAGCAGTGGAAAAGATTTCATATCAAAATCTGTTCGGAAGAGACTTGAGAACAAGAAGAGTGATTCATGTTTCACTTATGTGACGAATTTAACAACACCATTTTGTTGTGGAGTGTGGGGACAAGAAATTCAAAAAGAAATGTCAAAATCTCCATCATATTGAAACATTTTGATTGTTGTTAAGAATAAGTTCTCAACAATGGTTTTGAAATTTGAAATTTTTTATAATACTTTAGGCTTATGATCGAGAGGAAAAATTTAGATGTAGCCTTTAAAATCATCAATAAATTATTAAACATCTTAAACCAGAAGGGATTAACGCAGATGATGGTCCCCAAATGCACAATGAATAAGTTGAAGAGGTGCAGTACATACTCTAGTAGATGTAGGAAAAGAAATACAACTTTTGCTTTGAAGACATAAATTTCAATGAAGATGAGTACGAGACACTAAATCCAACGTAAATAATTTAGAAAAGATTTGAGAACAAGGATGCCCACAACGTTGGTTACAGAGGTATGGAGAAGTACATTGAGCAACAAAAACATAGGATTTGTGAAATTGACAGGAACCTTGAATGTGCTTGTAATATAGCAGTGTAATAGGTTGTGTGTATGGATAGTAGATGTTGCATAGGGAAAAAAAAGTAAGACTTAGCTTATGTGGGTTCGGATACCATGAAAAAAAATGAAGTTGAGAATTTTGAAATATATAATAGTGTATTGATTTTTTATATGTTCATTGATGTACTCATACATGATTGGAGATAAGTTAAGTCCATTTGCATATGATACAGTCTAAATTACATTATCAAATAATGCATGATTTAATTTTATCTAAGAAGATGAGATATGTGTAATGCTTATTTAGAGTAGGATGATATTACAACCGAAAAATTAGGAGGATGAGTTGTTATCAAATATATATACAGAGAGATAGAGAGGTATAGAGAGCGATGAGCAGAGAAATGAACAGAGAAATTTGAGGAATCCATCTCGAGATTTGGAAAAATCTCACGCCACTGCAACTTTGGCAATGAACTCAATCTATGCAACGAAAGATTCAATGTTTTTAGATAATCATGTACAAAAGTAGATACGTTTCAAATGCAAAACGTGAGATGTAGAGACAGAAAGATATATATATATATATATATAGAGAGAGAGAGAGAGAGAGAGAGTTGAGAATCAGATTGGCCTGCCATTTCTTTAAACATATACTGACAAGGTTTCTGAAGCTTAAATGATGACAAAAATAAGCAGTGTGGTCGGGTCGGCTCTGCATGGCCCAGATAACCCGTGGGCCGATCGTCTAAAGTAAGCCCAGGCCCGATCCACCCTC
>JAOQMR010000003.1:12244985-12261108 GCA_027563865.1 Erythroxylum pelleterianum | reverse complement strand
GTTTTGCAGGTACCTCTTGTTGAAACTCTTACGCGAGACGATCGATTCATGGATCCGAACGGCATCGTACAGTTCAGCCAAAATCCGGCAGAACCAATATCTATTATTATTTGTCATCATAAAAAAGGGAGAGATTGTTATCTTAAGGTTTATGTTTAACAATTTTGATAATAACTATATAATATTTTAAATTTTAAATTGGATTTATTTCCTTGTATAATAAACAATAAAATTCTTTAAAAAAAATAAAATCATAGAATAATTGCTTCCTTCTTAGAGGAACCTTCTTTATAAATTTACCCTTTTGGAAATAGTTCTATGATATCCGGAAGGATCTTACTAATTCGAATAATTAGCTCCGAAAGACTTAACAAAATGTCTGAATATTGAAAATTTCAGCAGAGATAAGATCGAAGATTAAGCAACGACTAGTTGAAAAATTGTTTACTTGAGGAAGAGCCACTGCATTTGCAAAACACAAACACGAGACTTGCAAAATATCTTAGAGCTTCATTATTTCTTGAAAGTTATATCAAAACTTTTTGTGTCTTAGAAAGTAATATCACTCTATTAAGAGAGACTGTTAAATCATTTATACGTTTCTTGTTGAGAGCTTGTACAGGCTAGCAAAATAATACTACTATGGAAGGTTGAAGAACCTTGAAAATATACACTTGTGAGTTTGAAGAGGCTCGTTAAATTACTCATTGGCTTTTGTAGTGAAAAACTCAAGTTGGATGCTTGGGAACTAGACATAGGTTTTGTTATAAGTCGAACCAGTATAAATCTGCTGTGTCATTTTCTCTCTCTTCCTTATTTTAAATTTTCGCATTTTAAGTTTGTATTTTCAAGAGGCTCCTTCAATTTTACAATAGGTTCCTTTTGTTTCTATATCACAAGAGGTTTCTTTCAAAAGTCAACAGGCTCCTATCGATTAACAAGTTCCTTTCTTTTGTCTCTTTTTGAGAAAGCAGGCTCCTATCATTTTGATCGTTAGCAGGCTCCTTTCGATTAATTGGTTCCTTTCTATTTGAGCATTAACAGACTCCTTTATTTTTCAACGTCAACATGATCCTTTCGAAAGTTTATAAGACTCTTCTATTTATAAATTTAGTTTGTTTAGCAGGATCTTATCAATTTAAAAGTACCTTGAATTTTTTTTACACACAATTCACCCTCCTCTTACGTGTGTTGCTTTATCAAGCTCATGTCCAACATCTTGATTAACATATAAGAGACCATGTAGAAGCTACTCTCAAATTTTGGAATTTGATTCATATCACTTACGAAATTTTTACTTATTTGAAAATTTTAACTAAAGGAGAATTATATTATATTTATTGACATATATATATATATATTATAATTTAATCAAGTTTACACATTTTAGTAAATTTAATAAGCTTTTTGTTAATGAACCCAAACTTATTCGAATTGTTCAAAATAATGTCGTTTTAAAGATGATATATGCAGAAACAATTCAAATCCAATAACATATTACTAAATTTTCAAAAAAAATGAAACAAAAAAAAAATTCTAACAGAACATTCATCATACATATAGGCAGTACTTAAACAAGCTTCCTAACTCATATTCAGCTTCATCCCATTATGGATGCATTACACAAGCCACCATCTTCATTATTATCACAACAAACATTTACCACAACCAAACCACAACACATATAGGGAAAACACAAACCCCAACAGAAAACAACACCCAAATACAACAGTGTCACCATTATCAGAAAAACTAGAGTGCAAAGGCTAGACCACTTAACCAACGACGACGAAGACAAAGAAATGAAGAAGACACAATGATGGCGCGCGGTGGAAGAAGAAAAATGAAGATGACGATGACGATGACGAATAACAAGGGGAGGCTTCGTTGTTTTTGTTTAAAATGAAATGAAAACAATGTTGTTCATTATGGAACAAACGAATGTTTCAAAATTTGGAGACAATTTAAGAAAATGTCACCAAATCATAGACTCTAGGTGACGATTTTAGGTAATCGTCACCAATGTAGACTACCATTTAGTGGCAATCTCATGGAGTCATCACCAAAGGGAGATCTTTTGTGACAAATTAATAAAATTGTCGCCAAACTTTTATCCTTTTGTGATGATTTTATAAAACCGTAGCCAAAGCGTTAAATTTGGGCAATGATTTCTTAAAAGTGTTGTTAAATATGTATTTGGTGACGATTTTATTCTATTAATGTATATATATTTTTATATTTATCAATAATTTATGATTCCTATAAAATAGTATAGAATTTATATATATATTAAATAGATTTTTGTGACACCACAATTGAAAATTCATTTTTTAAAGAGATTAATAAAAAGTATAAATTTATGTAATATAAATTAATTTTGTGTTTTTAGTTTTATAAATTTTTGAAATGACATTGTTGTTAGCTAAATTTAGTTTTAGACCTACAATCATTGTCAATAATATTAAATTTGATTTTTAAGATTATGATATTAATATTTATATTGATTTTCATTTTTACTATATTACAATTATTTTTTAATTATATTGCAATAAATATAATCATATATGGTAATTAATATAATGTTGTATGAATGTATAGATAATAATTGTACCTAGAATAATGATTTATGAATGTATAGATAATAGATATATTTTCTCATATCTTACTTAGGTAATATATTAGTCTATTTGATCATAATTTTCTATTTATTATATATAAATTTGGTATTATTATTATATAATATTTATATATTATATATTATTTCGTTGTCAAAGGTCAAGCCAACTAATTTTATAAATTGTCACCAAATGATATATTTCTTTCGAATAAATAAAAAATGATGTCATTTTGTTTAGCAACAAATAACGTTGTTTTCTATTACTTATTAACACCACAACAAAGCTCTTTTCATTTTCATGTTAGCCATTGTATTTCCTTTTGGTTCATTGTCGCTAAAGCATCTTCTCTTTTGTTATGGTTGTCTTTTATGTTGTGGTCATCACCGTCAAAGAAACATTGTGTCTTATGTTAGTATTGTTTTTCTTTTTTGTTTTCAAGAACCCTCCTTATTATGTTCTATTTTTCTGCTAAATTTTGGAGTTTAAGTGGGTTTTGTGTTATTTTTCTGCTAAATTTTGGAGTTTAAGTGGGTTTTGTGTTCTACTTATGGTGTATGGGTTTTTGTTTGTAACTGTGTTTGGAAGATGGTATTGTTTTTCTGTGTTGCTTATGTATGGGTTGACGCTTTTTTTCCACCTTCCATGCTTGTTTGAGGAAAGTTTGCTAACTGTTTGATGAAAGGTCTATTAGTGTAATATCCTAGTTCAATGATTGTACTATGTAATGTGTTGTACACACATTTTATAGAGCATGCTCTATTTATGGTATACTAGAGTAATTTAAATATTTAAATGTATTATTGAGGTTACGACGGAGATCACGGATATATCAGGATAGTTTTGGACTCAACCAAAAATTTTCAGAAAATTCCCAAAAACTCCAAAAAAACTACGGAATGAGTCTGAACGAGTTTAAAAGCCTCGAAATGTGCTTTGGAGATTTGGGTGATACTTTTGAATGAAATCTGAATGATTTCGATGACATTTAGTGATTTCTGGATTCAATTCGAAAATTCTTTCTGGAAATCGAAAAGTTACCGAATAATTTCAAAATACAATAAAAAGCTCCAAAATTAGGATTAGAGTCTATAGGAACTGAAACGGATTAAAACGAAAGTTGTTTTTTTTGTTAAATCAGTAAATAGAATTAATAAAAATGATGACGAAAGCATGTACATAACAAGAGAGAGTCATAAGATTTTGATAAGGAACAAATAATAAAGATACAAAAAGCAAACGGAACCAAAGCAAAGAAAAAAGCAGACGTAGAAAAGCATACGGAAGCACGCGCAAAGCAAAAATGAGACGCAAGGCGCAAAAGCAAAATCAAAAAGTTAGACGAAAAAAGCAGACGAGAGAAAGCAGACGAAAGAAAGTAGACGAAAGAAAGCAGACGGAAGAAGCAAAGCACGAATCAGTCTGAGTTAGTTACAGAACTCAACTGAATAACTGATTCTTGAAAGCTCAAGAAACAAGAAGAAAGAAGCAGTTATCAAGAAGCAGTTGAAGACGAAGGCTATAAGTATGAGTCGAAGTCGAAGACTGCAGAAGTTAGCGAAATTAAAAAGCTTAACAATTCTTGAGAGAAATTATTGTGTGAAAAGTCTAGAGCTATTTTTCTGTAACAAAGCTCAAATTATCTTTCAATTGAAAGAAGTGCAGATAGCCTGAAGAGGCTAAGTTTGTAAGAGACCTAAAGAGGATCGGAAACAAAGAATACTTATAACGTTTTGAGAGATAGTGAAATCTCAGAAAGATATCTGAGGACTGGACGTAGCCCATGGTTTGGGGTGAACCAGTATAAAAATCGTTGTGTCTACATCTCTCAACTCTCAATCTCTCTCTTAACTCTCAATTTTCAATCTTACTAGTTTTACACAAGTTTTTGAAAATACTTTACAACTTTGATTTTCAGTAGTTTCTGTGAAAAGAAAAGGGTTATTTTAACGAACTTGTTTACGAAGGGGCTTAATGGAAAAGAATACACAATTCAACCCCCCTTCTTGTGCATTTGTATATAGTATAATAAGTTTTGTATTAACGTGTGATTCACTTCAATTAGTATCAGAGCCTGGTGTTCAAGGATCACTGTAACAAAGTGTGAATCAAGATTTATGGCGGAATCACATACATACATAGCAGAAGCCTCAGTCACTAGACCTCCGGTGTTCAACGGAGAAGACTATCACTATTGGAAAGATAGAATGCGGCTGTTTATCGAATCTACTCATATTGACTTTTGGGACATAATCGAGAACGGACCATATGCACCTATAGATGAAGAAGGAAATTCTATTCCACGAGTCAAATGGACTGCTGATCAAAAATCAAGCTTTCAACTGAACTCAAAGGTAAAGTTCTTTTTAAGTTGTGCCTTAAGCAGAAGTGAATACGATAAAGTCCACGGATGCGAGAGTGAGATACGTTATCCATCGCACTTAAAGGTACGAATCAAGTTAAAAAATCCAAGATAAGTATTCTTGTGCATCAGTACGAGCTGTTCAAGATGAAAGATGAAGAATCCATTGATCAAATGTTTGGAAGATTTCAAATAATTATTAATGGATTAAAAGCTCTTGGAAGAACTTACGACAACCAAGATCACGTTCGTAAGATCCTAAGGAGTCTACCAAAGAGGTGGAGACTGAAAGTTACTGCTGTACAGGAAGCAAAGGACTTAAGCGTGTTAAAGCTTGACGAACTGCTTGGATCTATAAAGATACACCAAGTTGAGCTCAGTGCTGAAGACAAGCCCAGACAAGACAAGTTGATAGCACTAAAGGCAGGACAAAAGAATCACAAGACTTAGACGAAGAGGAATTCATCATCAAAAGCGCTGAAAATTGAAGAATCCAAGAACGATAATTCCAGTGAGTCAGACCAAGAGTCGAGTGAAGAAGATGACGAGTTATCTTTCATTTCAAGGAAGATTAGACGCATGTGGAAGAAGAAGGCCAAAGGAAATTCAACCTTCAAGAAGAATAGCAAAGATGATGGGAAGATCGAGAAAACATCCATCATATGCTATGAGTGCAACAAGCCAGGACATTACAAGTCCGAGTGTCCGATGCTAAAGAGAAAACCAAAGAAGAGTAGAGAAGACAAGAAAAGCATGATGGCAACTTGGGAGGATCTGGACTCGTCTGAATCAGATACTGGCTCAAAGACATCTGAACATGAAAATATATGCCTAGTAGCCGAAGAGGAAACTGATGAGGAGGTAACCTCGAAATTTAATGATTTACAAGATGCATATTCTGAACTACTAGAAGATTCCCATGCTATTCTAAAACAGTACAAACTGTTGAAGAAAAAGCATGTAGAAAATCTGAAAAATACACAAGAGTTAGAAAGAGAGAACATGTGTCTAAAAAGGCAAGTAGATGAAATTAAGAAAAAAGGGAGTTATAGATATATCTGAAGAGATCAATCAGCTAAAGCTAAGGATAAATAGTCTTTCAGCTGATCTAGCAACCTTTACTGAGAGTATAAGAAAAATGAATGACATGTTAGGAAAATGTAGACATCTTAGTGATAAAACCGAATTAGGGTTTACTGGGAAGAAGTCTCAGCCAAAAAGGAAGTCACCCTTTCATAAAAATAAGTTTTATCATTCACATTTTCATCAACAATCTTATCAGTTGCATCACTATCATTATGTGCATCATACTAACCCTAAAGGACCCAAAAAAATTTGGGTACCTAAAAAGAAAATAATATCTCCTGCAGATATCCTTCCTTGGAAGAGGCAGCAATCATCATTGGTATTTAGACAGTGGATGCTCGCGTCACATGATGATCACTCACATGATGGGAGGTCTATGTTCCTAGATCTTCAGTATAAGAAGGGAGGATCGGTAATTTTTAGAGACAACCAGCAGGGCAAGATAATCGGAATCGGTAAAATTGGTAAAGATTCCTTTACATGTATTGATAGTGTGCTGCTTGTTGACGGTCTAAAACACAACTTGATTAGTGTCAGTCAATTGCCTGATTATGGTTTTGAAGTCACGTTCAATCAAAATTTTTGTGAAGTCAGAAACAAAGATGGGTCTATATTCTTTTCTGCCAAAAGACGAAATAATCTTTACAAAATCAATTTAGAAGATTTTCAAAATCAAAATATTTCGTGTTTTTTATCAACTGAAGAAGAAAGACTAATCTGGCATAAAAAGCTAGGTCATGTCAGTTTTAAACACATTTCAAAGCTGTTTAAACATGATTTGGTAAGGGGTTTACCAAAAATAAGTTTTAACAAGGATTTCGTTTGTGAAAGTTGTCATAAAGGAAAACAAGTTAAAACAATGTTTTCTTCTAAAAATGCCATAACATCATCTAGACCTCTAAAGTTGTTACATATGGATTTATTTGGTCTAACAAGGACGATAAGTCTTGGTGGAAAGAAGTATGGACTTGTTATTGTTGATGAATTTATTAGATTTTGTTGGATACTATTTTTGTCACACAAAGATGAGTCTTTTAAGTGTTTTAGAGTCCTTTCCAAAAAGTTACAAAATGAAAAAGGAATGTCTATAGCTAATATTAGGAGTGATCATAGTGGAGAGTTTGAGAATGAGAAGTTTAGAGTATTCTGTGAGGAAAATTGAATTTTCCACAATTTCTCTGCTCCTAGGACTCCACAACATAATGGAGTTGTTGAAAGGAAGAACATGACGATTCAGGAGACGGCAAGGACTATGTTGTGTGAGATGAATCTTCCTAAGTATTTCTGGGTAGAAGCAGTGAATACAGCCTGTTACATTCAGAATAGAATACTGTTGCGACCTCTGATGAAGAAAACTCCATATGAGTTATGGAATAGAAAGAGACCAAATATATCCTACTTCCATCCATTTGGTTGTAGGTGCTCTATACTGAATACAAAGGAAGTGTTGAACAAATTCGATTCAAAGACCTTTTTAGGAATTTTTCTAGGCTACTCTTTATCATCAAAGGCTTTTAGGGTTTACAACCTTACCTCTAAAACTGTTGAGGAGACTATTCATGTTAAGCTTGATGATAGTTCTCAACCTAGTAAGGAAGATGATACGGATAGTGAAAACCCTTCAATGCCTTTGGTCAATATTAAAGAAGTTCCATCATCAGAAACTCAGTTAGAAAAGATTGAAGATATTACGGAGACTCTTGAGTTGAAAAGAGATTGGAGATATAAGAATTCTCATCCAGAAGAGTTAATCATAGGAGAAACCTCAGAAGGAGTGCGAACAAGGTCCAAATTTAGAAGAGAAGCCAATGTAGCTTTTGTTTCTGAAGTAGAACCTAAAAAGATTGATGAAGCTCTTCAAGATGAAGCATGGATTCTAGCTATGCAAGAGGAGCTGAACCAGTTTACTAGGAACAAAGTTTGGTCCTTGGTTCCCAAACCCTCGAAGAAATCCATCATAGGAACTAGATGGGTATTTAAGAATAAGCTAGACGAATCAGGAAGAGTAAGTCGGAACAAAGCAAGATTAGTAGCACAAGGCTATAATCAACAAGAAGGAATAGACTATAACGAGACGTATGCTCCGGTAGCAAGACTTGAAGCTATTAGGATACTGCTTGCATATGCGGTCTGCTATAATATAAAGCCTTTTCAAATGGATGTGAAAAGTGTATTTCTGAATGGTTTTATAGACGAAGAAGTTTATGTTAAGCAACCTCCCGGTTTCGAGGATGTTAAGTATCTGGATCATGTTTATAGACTTCATAAGACTTTGTACGGCTTGAAACAAGCTCCTAGAGCTTGGTATGATCATCTAAGTACTTTTCTCATTGAGAGCGGGTTTAGTAGAGGTCAGGTAGATAAGACACTCTTTAGAAAGAATATTAAGAACGATTTTATCTTAGTTCAAATTTATGTTGATGACATTATTTTCGGTGCAACTTCGAAAAATCTATGCATGGGTTTTGAGAATTTGATGAAAAATGAGTTCGAAATGAGTATGATGGGAGAATTAAAGTTCTTTCTTAGGCTGCAAGTTAAGAAAACAGAAGAAAAGATCTTTATAAAAGTTAAAGGATACTTTTATAAAGACTTGGCTTGTAAAAGTTAAAGGATACAAGGTTTCTAATAGTTGAAAAGATATTCCGCGCTTGTAAAGATATTCTAATAGTTGTAAAGATATTCAAATATCTTTACAACTATTAGATATTAGATATCTAATAGTTGTAAAGATATTAGATACAACTATTAGATATTAGTTGTAAAGATATTCTACTAGTTGAAAAGATATTTCGCACTTGTAAAAGTTAAAGGATACAAGGTTTCTAATAGTTGAATGACTTGGCTTTGCAGGAACCCTTAAGTTAAGTTAGATATCAATTGGAGGGCTACTGTGGGGCCACTGGGAGGGCTCCACTCAAGTTCCGGAAGGAGAACTCCGAGATAGGTCTTTTCAGTTAGAGTATTTTACTTATACAGAGGATGTTTATGTAATTCATTATGTTTTTAATTCCATTACAATAGCTCTCGCCATATGTGATGAGGGGCTTGGGGGGCCTAACTATTTTTATCAAAATAGTGACTTTAAGGGAAAGCACACTTAATTATGCATCCCTTTTACATAGTACATATATATCATATGAAGTAGTCTCAGTTAATATATCACAAAATTTACATTGCTAGAATGTTGAAACATTCAAATAAGAAGTCTTCTATTGAATTTTTAGAATAAAATTGTTAACATAAATTTATCACAGAATGTCGACATAGCGACTAGTTTTTGATAACGAAAATGAGCTATGTTGGGAGGAATATGGCAAAATTCTTCCTAATAAAGAACAAATCGATGCACAATAAATCTCCTCATCAAACAATAATCACCCCTTGCCTTTTATGGCTGATCTTCTTTTTCAAGATTTTTAGTATCATTTGAATTACCTCTCTTTCTTTATTATTTGTCTCTCATTTTCTGTTAGGAAGCTATCAAATGAACGTTTAATTGTATATACTATGTATTGTGTAAAGCTTCCTCGAATCTTCAAGAGAACATAGATAAAAATTGAGGTGGTGACAATGTCCCGATAGTCCATATAAGATTAGGAAAATCAGTTGTTTTGGAATAGTTGTCGATTCCAAAAATTATGTCTATTCAATCAAGTATGCATGTGTTTTAATTTAGGTTCCTTGTACCATTTGACTTAGATATTTAAGTTATATACTGTTTATTTCTTAGGTGAAACGTGTTGTATATATGGTTCATCTAATTCAGTAATCCATATCACATTTGGGGAATCTTTTATTGTATCTTCTGCTAGTTTAGTTAAAGCCAATAAACCAACACATGATTGACTATTTCAATTGATGCCTTCGAACATACAAGGAGCCTACTTGGGAATTCAGATATAAGAATCTCCTTTACCTTTTCTTTCAAGTCTTATGTCACTTAGAATTTAAAAAAATAATTATTTATTTTCCTTTTCGATGGAATAGGCATGAAACTTTATTTATTACTTTATTTGTAAGAATTGTTAAACTTCTAATTAAAATCTTGTATTACTACCATATGTCATTATATTATATTGCTTACTATATTTAAATATTATGGTTTTTTTGTAAGAATAATATATGGTCATTATATTACAAACTTCATGTTAAAACTATTTGAAAATTTTGTGACATCATAAAAAAATTTCAAAACATATAATTTAAAAGATAAAAATAAAAAATATAAATCTATGTAATATTAATTAATTTTTGAGTTTATCGTTTCATAAATTATTGAAATGATTTGACAATTTTGATAGCTAAATTTATTTTTACACTTAGAATTATTGTCAATAACAATAAAATTGTTTTTGTTGTTTGAACTTTTGGCGACGATTTAAAAAATTTGTCCCCAAAAGTTCAACTTTTTGCGACAATTCTTTCATCCCCTTTGGCGATGATTCGCTAAAATCATTGTCAAAGACACGCATTTACCGACGACTCTGCAAAACGTCGTGAAAGGATAAGCTTTTGGCAATGTTATTGAAAATTTTTGTAAAAAAATGTAGATAATAGTTAACATTATTGTAGTGTAAGGATAATCGTGATCCTCTTGGATTACAAACTCTTTCGATAGCTCATTTGACTTCAAAAAATGCATCCAGTTATATTGAATAAGAAGAAATTAAGAATTAAATGTTAAATTCCACAAATTGATTGCTTTGAATGTTTCACCTCTAAAATGGAGATATTCTAGGAGGCTAATTTCGTACATTAAATTAGATACAATTTGTATATATATGTGTGTGTGGGGAAAATAATATGTTATGCAATCATGTAATCTGCATCAACGTTCACAAACCAATTATTGTATTTTAATACAATACAAATCATGTAATATTTGTTGGCAATAAATATTTCTAAAAAGGAGACTTTTTTTTTTGTTCTTAATTCTTTTGACTTGGTTTGAATCTTATTGGCTATGATGAACATAAAGCCTTAAGTTGATTGCACGTGCTTTGATTTTTCTAACACGGAAAATCTTTGACCGAACGGAGACAAGAGACCAATAAAATGCGATATATGTGCAATCACACGACAATTGGCTGTTCGGTATCAAATCTGTCGCGGGAGGCCAAACCATTAACACCAAAAATAGCAGCGAACCGAGAAAAAACTGTTATCGGAACTTGTCTCCCAGATTTATGTACCATCTACGTGATTTTACTTTTCACTTGTTCCTTCGCTTATAAGATTAACTTGGCTACCCTTTTAACTTTCCATTAGGTAAGGCTGCTCGTTATGTTACAGTGCTTGAAGCTACTGCTCGTTGAATCATGTGGCGAAATGGGTACTTGAAACCGAATGATTTCAATTTACAGCCGCGACCCAGATGAGGTGTGGGGTGTTATTACTTGGGTTTTTGAAGGTTTGTCGGTGCAATGTCCCTGTATAAGCACAATGGTGATTTGTTATTGCCTGAGAGAAGAGGTATGATAGGTGTGGTGGTAAATTCTTTTGGTCGAACTGAGCATGGCTCTAGGGTAGTTCGTAGAGGGAAAAAGTTCGGTCGAATTAGTAAGCCAAGTCTTTTTATTTGGATTTTGCTGTTTGCTGCTCTCTTCTTGACCTCTTCCGCGCTCTTCGGCTTGAAATTGCTGTTTCCTGGTCAGTTCATGATCCTTTAAGATAATGAGCTTTCTCCTAATAGCTCATCTCCTAATAAGCTATCTCCTTTTGGGTTACCCTATTCCAATGTGGTGGAAATTTTCCTTTTGCTTATAGTTTAGTGATTGCTTTGGCTTCTTATGCTTAAAAAGTTTGTATTTTTGTTGTGGATTTTTTTGGTAGGTAATTATGAGACTGATATCTCAACTGCTCGTATAGTTCGGATTGGCGGGAATGGGAAAATTTTTTCTCCACCAATACTTGAAATCGAGCAAGAGACCTCTGGATCTAATATTGTGAGAACAACTAGTAGCAAGAAGCGAAAGCAGCGTAAGAGAAAAAACTTGCAGAAAGCTTGTTCATTGTTCCTTTGATTTTGGGTGTTAGGAATTCTTGATGCCTGTTTAATGTAACCGTGTTACAGATGTATTGTTAGAAATGTTTGAAAAGTTATTCTGCGGCCATTCTTAGTTTTCATCTTGTAGTTGTGTCTAGACGTCTTACTTATCTTTTCTTAGTCGTTATTAAGCAGTATTTATCTCAAGTTACTATTGGTTAAAGTATTCAATTCATGAAATCCAGATGTTTTGGTAGATTCTTATTGACACAACTTTTGTGCCATAACTGGTCAGACTTTCCCTGTGAAGTGGCATTATCAAAATCAGTTGACTACATCATTGAACCCCGTTACATAAGAAATTTCACCAATTTCGCACTTGAGTATGTAGTCACAGAAGATAAACTACAGGGAAGTGACGTTGTTGATTCTAGATTTGGGGGACATCAGACCCTTGAGGAAAGGGAGAAATCTTTCATTGCTAGAGATCAAACACTTCATTGTGGCTTTGTTAAAGAGCTGTCTGGATCTCCTATCCTTGGATTTGGTTTGGCCGAAAAGGACAAAGCATACATGAGTACCTGTAAGGTTGCCGTATCTTCATGCATTTTTGGGAGTTCAGACTTTCTGAGGAGACCTACAAGCAAAAAGGTACGTCACATGTTTCTATAAATTTCCATTGTGAATCATTCTTCTAGGAATAAATAATTGACAGCTTTTAACCAATACACTTCTGTTTTTCATGTTTTCATTGGCTTACATTGTAAGATTTTTTTAAAAAATCACAATGATTTTTTATTTGCTTATACGACCTTTCTATTTTATTTGGAGACAAGCAAACCAGAATGAAGCCGAGGAAATGCAGTTATTGAGATTAATTCCATACTGGATAACAGTGTAAAGAGCTAGAGAGAATTTGACATGATACAGAGAGACATGTTTTGAATTGTGGCCTACAAGGAACTGTAGCATTAGGTTAAACCTATGTCTTCTTGAACTTTTGAAGTAATCAACATCAAATTTAACATAAAGTACAAAATTGCACTAATGTGGTTGATATAATGTTTTCATTACTCTTCTGATGCAGATGGGGTTCTATGTTTGGATGATATGATGTGTCTTATTTGTTTCAGATGAGTGATTTTTCAAAGCAAAATGTCTGTTTTGTCATGTTTGTGGATGAGCAAACACTCTCCAAACTTGCTTCAGATGGACATATACCGGATGACAGAGGATATATTGGTCTATGGAGAATGGTCACTGTCAGGAACTTACCATATAAAGACTTGCGAAGAACTGGAAAGGTCCCAAAATTCTTATCACATCGCCTGTTCCCCTCTTCATGGTAATTATGACATGCAACATAGTTCGATTTAGAAGTTTCGGCCCGCATTCTTTGTATTGTCTGTATGAATTTTCAACTTATTTTATTTACTGATGTGCTAGTTTTTCAGGTATTCCATTTGGATTGATAGCAAGATGCGACTTGTTACAGATCCATTGCAGATCATTGAATACTTTCTTTGGAGATCAAGATCAGAATATGCCATTTCAAAACATTATGACCGACAGTGTGTCTGGGAAGAGGTGCTCCAAAATAAACGCCTAGACAAGTACGACCCCAGAGCCATTGACAAACAGTTCAATTTTTACCAGTCTGATGGGCTCACAAAGTTTGATCCCTCCGATCGGAGTACCCTTCTTCCGAGTTGTATATCTCTGATGTCCTTTTTCAGTTTAAGAAAGCTGTCTTTTCAATTTGAAGTTTGGACATATAGTACTGACTTATATTACATATGCTTTGCAGATGTGCCTGAAGGGTCTTTCATCGTCCGTGCACATACACCTATGTCAAACTTATTTTCATGTCTCTGGTTCAATGAAGTTGATCGCTTTACTTCACGGGATCAACTCAGCTTTGGATATACTTACTTGAAATTGAGAAGAGAAAACCCAGATCAACCTTTTTACCTTAAAATGTTTAAGGTGACTTGCATTACCTAAAACTTTTTTTTGCTGTATGTGGTTGATTGAATAGCAAATCAACTATTGGTAACAAGTGGATAGGTGCTCCTAAAATCTTGTTGATTTTTTTTTTCTTTTTTTGCTGGGTACGGGGTTGCTATGTGAACAGGACTTAATCCTTCAGGTTGTAATATTGAACCTTATTCATGTATGATTTCAGCTAAGCTTTTATTTGTCATTAGTCAAGAGGTGCCTAGAAGTAACTTATTTAATGTCATTGTCTAATATTTCTTTTTTCTGGACAATTGTTAAGCTTATCTTAAGAGCCATACAGCAATTATGCTGTCCATGATTTTGTCTTGGCTTCTTCTTTATTAGTAATATTGTACGCTGGGCAATTCTTAGGTAGAAGTCATCCTTGATTGCAATATTTTCCATACTTGTCCCAGCATTTAATGCTTCTTCTCTGGGCTGCAATTCCAATTAGTTCGTGGGGATGAGATATCACTTGCCTTGGCTACATGTATTGCCATCTTGGAATGAGGAATTAAGAATCGACCTAGTTTTGTTGTGTAGTTAAGCTACAGTTCCTCAATTCTACTTATCTGAAATAGTGCTCAATATAGATTTGTTTTCCCCTTTCTTGCAGGATTGTGAGCGTAGAGCAATGGCAAAGCTATTTCGACATAGAGTGCTATCATCACCTCCACCTGGTTCCTGAAATGCTTCAAATTAGTTTTGGCTGTTTTAATTGAAATGGTATGATCAAGTTGCCTCCTCTTCTAGTCTACTATCCTTTTCCAGTTTCCTATATCTTTGTTGTTCATTATACCCTGTTATATTGGTTTAAATGTGATATCAATTCCTGTATTACTCTACTCTTGAGTCTGTAGCTGTAGACTTTACAGAAGAGGGTCAAATATCTTCAGAATGAGATTGCAGTGTGTGCCCGATTTATTTGTTTTTGTTTTTTTTGTCATATAGTTCTCCTTACAAACAGACTTTTGCAGTGCTATAAGTTTTATGAACTTGTCTAGTTATTTGAAGTATTAAGTATCCGTGCAAGTCAATATATATTCATATCACGTGTGCTGAGATACTCTGTTCCTGTCTCTGATGGATCTACGTGGACTATGCTGGTACTGAAAAACAAATACAAGATCTCCGCATGATTGGCCAAGTTCTGCGTGAACCTAAGCTGCTGAATTTTCAAACATGGCACTGGCAGTAGTTGGTCCTGGATTTTCGGCCCTCCATGAGAGATTGGTAGGTAAATGCCTTGCAGTTGATCTTAAGAGGCCTCTGTTGGATTGACAAAGTAGCTTCATCTTCTGGGATGCTGCATTTATACTTAACAAATGATTTTCTTGGACTTGCTGGACTAGAATGGTGGGACAGATGCAAAGACGCGAACTCAATTGTAAAGGTTTGATCTTTGATGAGTTGGCAGTTTTGTCCCTTCATCTGTCTCCTTGTTTCAGTTGGACGAGACGCCTTAGAGCAGCCAGAGAGAAAGAGGTGCAAAGGCACACAAAGAAGACATTGCTCCCTCTCTCCCTCTCTCTTTTGTATAATTTGTTGCTGTAGATAAAGTGGACCAATGGTGCAGTAAGGTTCTATGAATACTGCAGTTGGCTGATGAAGGTTGTGTAGTCATTCTTAGATATTCAAGAATTGCAGCTGTTTGATGTGTGTGTATACTCATAAATGTAAGGAGATACGACCTCGGAATGTGAAAGAACATAATCTACTTTTGTTTTTCTTTTTTTTCTTCCTTACTTGGAATTGCCAAAAAGTCGTATATAAACGTATCTTTTTGTAATAATTCAACCTCAAATCCCATGACTTCGATGTTGCTTGGCTGGAAATGTTATCAAATGATGTGAATTGGCTAATGGAGGAGAGGAGAGGAGAGCTCAAGTTTTGCTAAGATTTTGCTCGTTGCAATTTCTTGGGCTATTGAACTAAGCCAAGACATGCATATTTACGCAGCGTTTGGTTAGCGTCTTCAGTAGATAGGGACGGGACATGACTAGGCAGGACGGGACGGAACAGAACAAGAATTGAAGACAGTGAGATGTTTGGTTGTGGTGGACAGAACAGAGA
>JAOQMR010000003.1:12212946-12237450 GCA_027563865.1 Erythroxylum pelleterianum | reverse complement strand
TAAATGTACTAGGAGCATTAGTTAAGCCAAAAGGCATCACAAGCCACTCATATAAACCATGTTTTGTTTTAAAAGCAATTTTCCATTCATCACCAAATTTCATTCTAATCTAATGGTAACCACTCATAAGATCAATTTTGGTAAACACACATGCACCATGCAATTCATCAATCATATCATCCAATCTAGGTATAGGATGACGATACTTTACCGTTATCTTGTTAACAGCTCTGCAATCCACACACATGCGCCAACTCCCATCTTTCTTTGGAACCAATATCACTGGCACGGCACAAGGACTAAGACTCTCCCTGATGTGTCCCTTTTGTAGCAACTCTTCCACTTGCTTTTGGAGTTCCTTAGTTTCTTCAGGATTAGCCCTATAAGTAGGTCTATTTGGAATCTATGCTCCAAGAATGAAATCAATTTGATGTTCTATTCCTCTAATAGGAGGTAACTTCTTAGGCAACTCCTCAGGGAAAACATCTCCATACTCCTACAAAAGAGAAACAATACTACTAGGCAAATAAGATTCAAAGTCAGATTCATTAAAATAAGATTCCTTGTACAAAAGTACAAACAAGCATCTCCTTTCTGCACAAGTAACCCCTACATCTCTCATTTTTTCATAAAAGTTTTGTTTCTTTCTACCCTCTCTCTCATTTGGGCCTTTTAATTGAATTTCTTTTGAGGCCTCTTTTCCCATTTTTCTTCTCTCACTCTTAGCCTCATTTTCTCTCTTTTCTTTTGATTTAAATTTCTGCTCCCCTTTTGCAAGGTTCTCGACTTTCCCCTTAATTTTTGTATCATCACACTTTTCTTGAAGTTTTTTGGCCTTTCTTTGTTGCATTGCCTCCATACTCTTTTTTAATTGCATTTAGTCCTCATATACCTCTTTTGATGCCAATGGAGCAAGAACAAATTTCTGATCTCCCATAGTAAATGAGTACCTATTCTTAAAACCATCATGTACTACTCTTCTATCATATTGCTAAGGACGGCCAAGCAATAAATGACTAGCATGCATAGGTACAACATCACAAAGTACTTGATCAGGATACTTCCCAATGGAGAAAGATACAAGGACTTGTTTATTTACCTTGATTTCCCCCATGTCATTTAGCCATTGTAGCCTATACGGCCTAGAGTGTTTCAAGCACTCCAACAGTAGTTTTTCCACCATCAATGTACTAGCCACATTTGTTGAGCCCCGCTTCCGAAGCCTAACAATCGGTTCGGAATCAAAAACATACACAAGCAGGTTTCCAATCTCTTTAACCCTCATCGAAAGCCCTCAATCTTAAAACATATCAAGCCATAAAGGCGAGCCCATACAACGAAAATCACAACAATACAATTGAATTCTTCAAAATGGTAGCTCTTAGTCTCTAGGTCATTTAGAACCAAGAACCACCTCATTCGGAGCTCTGTAGCTTAAGATATGCTTAAAAATCCAAAATAAGTTCATAGCCCGATTAAGCTCTCCAACCCGACCACTCACTTCCATTCCATCAAACTTCTTTAATTTAACTCCAAAGGCTATAAATTTTTATGGTAATGTATAAAACCATGTTAGGAATCTAACGCCTCAGGAATCACCTCAATCGGAGGTCGGATGAAGGAGTTATGGCCCAACGAATCCAACATGTTCATATCCTGATTCCTATTGAACATACTTTGGTGGAAACACCATAACTTTCACTATAGATGTCGGATTGACTTCGATTTTGATGGTTAGAAAGTAGACATCTAGGGATACAACTTTCATGAAGACCAAAAATTAAAATTTTGTCATTTTCTGGGTCAAAACACACGGACCGTGTGAAATCACACGGTCTGCCCGTGTGACCTACGGGTGAAAATGGTGCTCCTGGCCTAAAAACACACAGCCCGTGTGATGACCGTGTAACCTACGGGTCTCACCAATTTTTCACCCTCCAAGCCCCCTTCAAAGGTTACTAAACCCCTCCTAACATTCCCCTATCTCATATTCTTCTCCAACACCATAAAAACAACTACAAATCCATTGAACAACATCAAACATCATTGAATCTCATCTCCAAAGGATTCATCACACACATTCTTCCCAATTTCAACATATTCTTCAAACACTAGCAACAATTTGATATCTCAACCAAGGATAAGCACATACATCATTCTCAAACTTTAAATAAACATAATCATACAAGAATAACTTCTCAATTCTCATTCTCATTTGAAAGCAAAAAAAATGTTTGAACAAGCTTTACTTACATATCAACACATACATCAACTAATACAAAATACAAAAGATGCTCATATTTGATATGCCTATAAAGTTAGTCAAATGGTGCTAACTTAATACAAAAGACTCCTAGCTATCTTGGAGTGTCCAAATGCCTTGCAAGGGTCGTCACTCTTCTCGGTCTGCACCTGAGGAGGAAAATCATGGGTTGAGCTATACAGCTCAGTGGCTAACTTATTCATAGCCATTGGCAATGAGCCACATAATCATACATATACCAATATCCAAATGGACCAACAATAAATCTTAGCATTCACAATTCCCAAACACAATCTCATAATTCAATACATCATGCCATTAAACACAATTGATGTCATTTATCATTCAAGCATAACACACAATTAACATCATAACATAACACATCAAAATGCAATTGCACATACAAGTTGGCTCGAGGGTTCCGTGAACAAAACAGAGAAAGTGTTCTCCGTGAACAAAACGAGTCTACTTTTCGGATCTCGTGGGCCACAAGCGGGCAGCCAGGAGAAGGCTTAACGTCAACGTGCACGTGACTATGAAACGGTTCCTCTCTCGCCCAAACACAACTAATTTTCATGCTCAAAACAATCATTCATAGTTTCATATTTTCATACTTTGCTTCTTTCCATTTAATCAAAATGTCATGACTTAAATTCAATGGCATGACAATCATACTCACAATTCCATCATACCAAAATGTCATACATCTTTCAATGCATGACCTAACATATAACACCTCATAATGCATTTTCCACATCATAACAGTTCACAATTCAATTCTTATCAATGTCATACGTTATGCAACAATTTCCACAACACAAGATATCAAGCAAGCTATTTAGCACACAATACACAATCAATACATTTTATTCATTACACAATAACTATAAATAAATTACCCACCTTATACTCTTGAAAATCCAACTTCAATGAGTCCTTTCCTTTTGCTCTTGGATAGGCTCTTGATTTCCTAAACACAAGCAAAATTTCTCATTCAATTTCCAATCCAAATGGAAATCCCCAAATTTCCATAATCACCACAAGATGAATTTAACCCTAATCAAGCTCCATTCTAACCTACCTATGGTTCATATAGGTTAGAAAACTCCAAAACTAGCTTAGAAATCCAAAAGCCCTATGGATTTCACCATCTTCTTCTTTCTTCAACCATTCACAACACAAATCTTTCTCTCACTAGAATCTCTTCATCACAACACAACAACTCATTTCCTTCTACTAAAGCAAGAAGAAGATGAAAACTTACCTTTAGAAGCTTGATTCTTCTCTTCTTTCCACAATTTTTCCTTCTTCTTTCCTAGGTTTTCGATTTTCTTCTCCTTCTCTTCTCTCCCTCACGTTTTCTCTCTTTTCTTCTCTTCCTTTGGCTCCCAACGACAACTCCTTCCTCCTTCTTCTAATTTTAAAACACCAATAGCCTATTTCTTCCAATTTTGCCCTTCATTAACTTGGACTTTCCTATTATGCCCTTATTTTGTCTTTTTGTGTCTCTACACCTCCAATTCATTAACTTCCCATTAATTCTAACTAACTACCCATCTTTCCAACTAATCTCAACCTTTAATCAAGCTTGCTAAATTAATAACCCAATTTTAAAAATAAATAATTAACAAGCAAGCATACATAAATCACTAAACAAATAATAAGAAAATTTCAAACATATCGGGATCCAGCAACATTAGTGCAACTCCCCCATCAATGATCAGGCTACAAATCTTCTCATTCACTAGGCATTTAGAATGAAAAATATTTTCCCTTTGCTCAATTCCATCTTCCTTCACTTGAGCATTCAAAACTCGCCTAGTAATAAGTAATTTACCCCTGGGTGCATGATCAACTTCCACATCAAAACAATCTTCCAACTCAAGCATGGAAGCCAAATCATCTTCTTCCTCCTCAGACACAACTTCTCCTCCTCTCACAAACATTATTTTCTTATTTGGGCATTGAGAAACAATATGACCAAAACCAAGACATTTAAAGTATTTAATAGTCCTATGCTTTTTCAGAATTGGAACTAGAAGAACTAGGAGTTTTAAAAGTAGCTTTTGGATCCGTCTTGTTCTTCTCTTCCTTTGGCTTGTTTTTGGTCTTCTCATCCTTCTTGGACCATTTGAAGTTCCAATTTGTAGTAGAGCTTGGGTAAGAAACCTTACTGGAGCTTTTATACTTGCGTTGCCTCTCCACCTTCATGGCCATATTCACCATCTCCTTTAACTCCACATAATGGTGCAATTCAATAATATAGGCAATGTCTTTGTTCAAACCAGCCAAGAAACGTGCCATGGTGGCTTCTCTTTCTTCTTCTATATTAGCCCTAATCATGACTATCTTCATCTCCTTATAGTGCTCTTCTACACTTTTGGTGCCTTGTCTCAAGGTTTGGAGCCTTTGATGGAGCTCCCTATAGAAGTAATTAGGCACAAACCTCTTTTTCATGCTCTTCATTTCAGCTTAAGTTTCAATGGGATCCTCTCCATTCCTTCTTCTATTCAAAATAACCTGATCCCACCAAATAAGCGCATAATCATGAAATTCCACAATAGCAAGCTTCACCTTCTTCTCCTTTGAATAGTTATGGCATTCAAAAATTATCTCCACCTTTCTTTTCCATTATAAGTAAGCTTCTGGATCATTCTTACCTTGGAAAGATGGCATTTTCATCTTGATATTACCTAACTTTCTATCCACACGCTCGGCCCTATCTCCTTCCCTTGCATTATCTCGGCCTCTATAGCCTCTTCCTTTTCCTCTATCATTTCGTCCCCTCTTCCATCAATTCTGATCCTATGCCACTCTTCTTCATCTTCCCCATCAACATATTCATCTTCATACTCATAATGCACAGGAGTTGGCTCCCTAACATTTTGCCTCCTTGTTGCACCATTAGTTGAAGCCTCTCTTTGTAAATTTCTAATGGCCTGGTCTTGTCTATCAAATTTATCATTGACATCCCTGAACAAGTTCTCAATCCTTCAGAATTGCTATTGTATAGCCTCCAAAGTAAAGAATGTGTTTTGATTAGTCTCACTATTCTTTTCATCCTTGTCACTACCTTTACTATCCTTTGAATTGGTCATGAAGTAAAGCCTGTAAAAACACGTTAGAACAACTCCTCACACACTCCCTCACATGTTTCTCTCTAAATTAGAATGGATACCTTCGTGTTTCACTTAAGAAGATGGATTTTACCCTCAAATGAGCTTACACACTCTTGCCTTTTACCACTCTAGATTCTAGCACAGTTTTACTTTTCCGTATCAATCACTACCAACCAAATAAGCATGACAACAACTTAGTTCAAAAGAAAACAAAGAATACCTAAAGAAAGGAAGAATACATTAAACTAGATGCAATTTAAGGTAAAGGAAGAAAGAAAGATGAAAAGACACTCATACTAGATGGAGAAAACATACGTCAGTGATTTTTGGTGCCAACTGAGTAATATGAAACAAGATTGCTCAATTCAAGTGTAATGGAAACCAAAAGGGCAGAAACAATAAAAAGCAACCAAATGGTGCAAGAAAAGACACAACTAGGAATTAAACTCACCTTAAACCCAAATTGATAAGAACATTCAAATCTGCCCCAATAACTCAAGAATTGAAAGATAAGCAATTATATCAAAGACACACGTTTTGAAGGTAGGAAAGTAAATCTTGAAACAAGAAAGTGTTTCTTGATGCAAGAAAGCAAATTTTGATGAATTTCTTGAATAAAGGATGTGTTCTTGAAGAATCTGAAATAATAAAAAAAACGAAATTAAAGAATTCTTGAATGATCAGATTCGTTCTTAATAAATCTTGAATAATAAAGAAATGAAATTAAAGAATTCTTGAATGATCAGATTCGTTCTTGATGAATCTTGAATAATAAAGAAACGAAATTAAAGAATCTTAAATGATTAGATTGGTTCTTGATGAATCTTGAATAAGTAGAGTGAACCTTGAATTATAAAGATGAATCTTGATGCAAGAATTAACAATCTTGATGAATCTTGCAAGCAAATCAACTTAAACACACAAAGATTCACAATCTTGATTTTCTTCTTCTTCTTCTTCTTCTTTTTTCTTTCTTTTTCAAATTTGAATGATGAACTAACTATAATAATCAAGAAGAAACGAAAAATTAAAGATAAAGATTAAATTTAAAACCTAAGCTCTAAAACCAAAGATGATACGGCAACAACCTAGAATCAATGTCTAGATTACCTCCGTTTCAATGATTGTTCCCAAACCTAAAATTCAATCAAACTAACAAGACCCTTTACCCCTAAAACAACAAGGAATTGGTAACAAAGAGTATAAAGATTGTAGGAATTGAATTAACACCATAAGTTAGAACTTACTTGATAAGTTGAATCAATCCTTAAGGTAAAACAAGCAAGAATCCGAATTCTCTCTTGAAGAATGCTTTCAAATTTTATTCATGTCTAATTTGGTGTTCACGCATAAAATAAGGGTTTAAATACCCTTGTGCAATACAAACACTAACAAAGATAACTTAAAAAATCCTAAAGAAAGCCCAAAACATCAAGAAGGCTTTCTTGAAACAAATCTGCCCAAGAACAAATCCCACACGGATTTGGGCTTCAAAACTAATTAAAATTAACTAGTCCTAGTCCAAATAGGATAAGGAAACAACAAAATAGTAGACTAACTTAAGAGGGGCGAAGTGAGCTTTTAAACTAAGCCTACACGCTTGGTTCCTTAAAATAAAACATGCACATGACTTTTTTAATGAAGCACATGCACACTTAACACAAATCATCCCATGAAAAAGCCTAAAAGAAGTCCGCACTTCTTTTACAAGATAAAATAAGCCCAAGCCTATTGATTAGACTTGTACTTGTGAAAATTAGCTAGGTGTTAGCTTTCTTGGTTTGATACCTCTAATGTGCGCACACACTTAGATGTCTCCCTAAGCTCTTCCCTAAGCTTGATGAACAAAACTTCTTGAAGTTCTTGTGAAACAAAAACTTGTGCATAAATTTGAAATTATGCCTTGAGCTTGTTGGAGTGTGACCTTGTAATTGGATCTATTGGCATCTTCAAGTCTCCGTTGCCTTAGTGAGTTGCATCAATCTCTTAGAATTCTCCTTAACTTGCGAATATCCCTCGTCGTTGTAGCATAATATATACAAAATCGAAGTAAAAGAATCCAAAATTAATTTTATTGACTTTGTTTTAATTAGGTAGTATTGGGTTTCTAAAAAATGAGATGTAAAGGTTAAAAGAGGATAATTATTTAAATTAAAATGAGACCGGTTTTACTCTTAACTTGTTTTTATACAATTTATATATTTAAAGGTCTTGTCTTATATAATTATATAATTTTGCCGTTAAATTATAAAATTGGTGATAAAATAGTATTTAATTGTTCCAAGTAAGTATTCGAAAAGGAAAAATGTTCATCTGATGACAATGCGATTTTCATGTGAACATTGTAGGTACCTTTTGCTTTGGGATTTCCTCCGCAGCAGTGGCATAAAACATGTACAGTTCGATCCTCCAAGCATAGGTCACTCACAATGGAACCTTGCTTGACGATGTGCTTTCATGGCAGTGCTATCCTCAGAGCTTTGAAGCCTTTCAATCTAAGGCTCTCAAATTCCCTCCATTTGTCTCCCATGTCCACCCACTCTGGTCAATTTCCTTCCCTAAGTTTATACCTTTTTCTTTGCGTTGTTTCATCGTTATCCAATAGAAGAATCGGAGACCATTTGGGTATCTCATAATTTGACTAAAGTCTGTAACTTCGTGCATTTTAGGAGGAATAAAATCTGTTAAAAGAGCGTATGATGCTTTATTGCTTGATGCTGGTGGAACCCTTTTGCAATTGGCCAAGCCTGTTGAAGAAACCTATGTCTCCATTGGAAGAAAATATGGTTTATTTAGTTTCATACTTATTTTTTCTATACCTGTTAAGTGCTTTTTATCTTGTGCATTTCAACAAGCACAAAAAACTGTGACTATGTTTGGGAGCTGTTATTTCGATGCTAAATGAGCAACTTCGAGTAGCCAGGACTCCTTGGGTCACACAAACCCCCTGCTAAGTTATGTACATGACTTCTTTTGTTTTGATCATAGCCGAATTCAATATATGCCTAATTGTTTCAGGTGTAACTACTAGTCCAGCTGAAATAAAACAGGGATTTAAGAGAGCTTTTGCTGCCTCATGGCCTAAAAAACTCCGTTATCAGGTATTTTTTTTGCTTTCTAAACTGAGTGTGTCTACTTTTTCCGTTATATTTGCCTTTTCACACAAAATTTTCACTCTGTTCGAAGTTCCTAAGTTATGGAATTCTGCTTTTTGTTGAGGTCTTTGCTATACTGTTTTCTGTTTCTATGCTTTGACTGACCATTTCTCTCTGATATTTCTACCAACATTTATTGGGTTATGCAATCCTTGGAGAAGCTTTTTAAGTCCCCACTTGGTTCTTTAATGATTTCATGTTGCGCTGTGACAAATATTTCTCTTGCTAGTTAAGCGTTATTCGAAAAGTACGAATGTCCCATCAAAGTTGTAATTTGGATTTAATTCATGCTCCAATGTGCTACAACACTACTCATTCTTCTGTCAACCGCTTTAGTTCTTTATATTCACAGCTCTTGTTTATTAATGGTAAATAACTATGAGAAGAAGCTAACTTTGCTGCATATGGAGGAGGCTTGCTTTATTGAAAGCAACCTTCATTTTAGTACGTAATTGAAGTTGTAAATTAAATGGATTGGATGCAGCACAGTACGTTGAAAAGAGCTGCTAAAAGGTTGCTCATATGCTAAGATGATTTTTTTTTTGGTAACTTCTATTTGCCTTTTAAGTTTAGCTTTATTTCCCAGAGTTATAATCTTTAGTGCAATATTCAAAATCTATTCCCACCTTGGCAATCTTTGTGAAGTGGGCTACCTGTTTAGTTTGCAAAACCCTAATTCATGTTGTTTCTTTTTTCCTTTCTATTTCATATATGTTAGCTATGGAGAAAGGTATTTTTATATTGATATCTTTGTACAAAGTATTGAAACATGTTTATACTAGCTAATGAACAACAAATTATAAAATAATAACCCTATAATCACGTCTATTTTATTATCAATCCTTAGGATATACTAACTATTAATAATCTTATCAGATATGAACTTCTTATCTAATCTCGTTTTATCTGGTCAGTAACACTCCCCCTCAATTTTGAGTATAGATGTTAATCATGTTCAGTTTGTTACAAATATAATTGATCCGAGCTCACCAAGTTGTTTCCAGTTTTGACATATCATGTAGAGATCAAATTTTGTTGCACTAATTCAAAAAGTGACAATATCTCAACATGTTTTGCTTGTTTATGAAATACATGATTAGAAGTAATATATAGAGCAACTTAATTATCACACAACAACTTTTTTAGTATTGAGATTTTAAAACCAATTTCCATTAAGAGTTGATATATCGACATCATCTCACACAATGACTATTCCATAGCTCTATATTCAGATTCTGCAGTGGATCTGGACACGATATATTGCTTCTTGCTTTTCCATGAGACTATTTTATCCAACAAAGACATAGTAGCCAATAGTGGATTTCAGTTAATCTTAGAGCCTACACAATTATCATATGAGAAACACTCGATATGAGTATATTCATGATTTTTATATAGTATCTTTAGTCCAGGAGCTCCCTTTAAGTAACATAAGATTTGTTCTAGAGTAGCCCAATGATGAATGGTTGGAGAAGACATAAATTGACTTACAATATTGATAGAAGATGTAATATCAGGACGAGTTACTGTAAGATGATTCAATTTTTCATCCGATCTTTTATATTTTCCAAGGCATTCAAACATCTCTCGACCTTTTGTGAGCTGTAAATTAGGGATTATAAGAGTATTGTATGGCTTAGCCCCCATCTTTCCGATTTCAGTTAATAGATCAATTATTTTCTTTGAGACAAAAAATGCCTTTCTTGCTTTTTGTTACCTCTACCCCCTAAAATACTTCAAAACCCCCAAATCTTTCTTGCGAAACTGATTATGTAGGAAGCATATCAAAGATGAAATGCCCATAGTGTCTCTTTTAGTCATGACAATATCATCCACATACACAACAAGGAGAATGGTACTACATTCATAATGTTTATATAATACTCAGTGGTCAGATTTTCTCTTATTCATGCCTAACTCTTTCATTGCCTAAATAAAAATTTCAAACCAAGCATGAGGACTCTATTTTAAATCGTATATGGACTTTTGAAGATGTCAAACATTTACGTATTCCCCTTTAGCAACAAACCCATTTGGTTGCTTTATGTACACTTCCTCTTGATGGTCACCATGTAAGACGACATTCTTGATGTCTAACTGATGTAAGGACCAATCATAAGTAGCTGTCATAAAAATGAATAGACAAATAGAGGTCAATTTAGTACATGAGGGAAAGTATTCTAAAAATTCACATGATAGGTTTGAACATGACCTTTTACCACAACTGCTTTAAGTCGAGCCATATATCGATCAGAATTGACTTGGACCGCAAACACTTATTTACATCCAATAACCTTCTTGCTGATAGGTAAGTTCACTAAATACCATATACCATTAGCAACTAAAGTATTTAATTCCTCTATTATAGCATCACGCCAACTAGGATGAGATAAGGATTTGTGAACAATTTTCGAGAGAGTCACGGAATCAACTGAGCCCAAAAAAAAAGGGAAGAGGAAGACAAATGATCACAAGAAACAAAAGAGGAAATAGAATAAATGTATTGATGTTTACCTTTGCAAAGAGAATTGGGAGATCAAGATCATCGGTTGTTGGATTTGGTGTTGAAGAAGAGATTGGTACCAAACTTGTGACAAGATATTCTCTTCTTCTAGCATAGATCAAGCGAATAGGCAGTGGTTGTGGTTGTGTAGTATCATGTGTAGAGATAACATTTATGGTCTGATAAGTGCTCTTGTAAACTAAAAGATCATCATCTTCCTTGTTAGGAATCGATGAAGAAGAAAGGGAACTGTGTTCCCTAAATGTAACATTGATTTACATAAGATATTTGTTAGGATTTGGACCGTAGCACATATCACTTTTTGGTTCCAAAAAGAACTATGTTCCAGGAAGGAAAAAAAGAACTATATTCCAAAGTGAGTTTATTCACAAATATTAAATCAAAGAAAAATCCTAGTAGATTTAAGAGACAAGGACAGTAATAGATAACATCGTCGAACTAATAACAAAGAAGTAGATCCATCAGCTAAGCTAATGTGAAAAGGAGATGATTGTTTATGGAAAGTAAAAAGGATTGGAATTGCCAATTATATGATTCAAGGTACCAAAATCAATGACAAGAAGACAAATAGGTATGAGTTAGTAATAGTAGTGATAAGATGAGATGAACTTTTTAATATTTCTTAGTACTAGATGAATTAGGAAATTCATGTGCAAAAAATGTAATTATCTTATTCTCGCCTGTTTTCCGAGGTTTAGTAGGAGTAGCTACAACATGAGCATAATGAGATTTCCGATATTTATTTAGCAGCTTTCAACCTATGCTTTTGGTGGGGCCCGAGTCATAACAATATCAACAAATAATTCTTTTTGCATTATGATTCTTATTGTCCGAAATTCTTGCCCCTCCTTTTTTGTTATTATTCTTATGAGGTGACTTTCTAGTGTTAGATCTTTTATTCCTCAAGAGCACTGGAATTATGAATGTTGGGATTAACAAACCCACTAACATTTGTGCCGAGTATTTGAGCAATGACCTCGTACAAGGAAGAAACCTCAGCACTCAAAGGAATCTGAGACATGACAACCTCAAATTGAGAGTTAAGAACAATAAAAAAACTCATTACCACCTTGGAGTCCTATTGAGCTTGTTGAACTTTAAGATCAAGACTAAATGATAACAAAATATTTATATTGATATCTTTGTACAGAGTATTGATACATATTTATAATAGCTAATGAACTACTAATTACAGAATAATATCTCTATAATCAAAGCCTATAATCAATCTTTAAGATGTACTGACTGTTACAATCTAAGCATATATGAATCATATCTTATCTTATCTCATTTTGTCTAATCTGTAACAATGTTAAAGAATTAGACTACAAAGGATGGACAGTATCATATTATTTAACCAATTGATTAAATGCAGTGCTCTTTCCCTCTTTTATCATTCAGTGGCTTCTTCAATTAATTGGATCAAGATTTTTGGTACCTCTGCTGTGCTAGTTGAAGCTCATTCTTGGAATCAAATTTTGTATTGTTAACAGGGAGATGGCAGACCTTTTTGGAAGTTTGTAGTCTCTGAAGCAACTGGTTGTGTGGATAATTATTATTTTGAAGAAGTATATAAGGTAATGTTTCACAGGACAAATTCAGTTTCATTACAGCTAAATATCATTTTCCAAAACAAATCTGCCAAAGCTTCATGTAACTTGCATTTATTACTGTAGACCAACTGTAAATGAGCTTATCAATTTATAATGTGATGTTGGAGGCTTTGTCTGATGTCCTATTGGCTACTTTATTCAGTACTATGCAAATGGTGATGCATGGCATCTTCCTGATGGGGCTTATGAAACAATGGTCCTTCTAAAAGATGCTGGAGGTCATTCTCATCTTGTATTCTCCTGAAATCTTGCAGTATAAATCATAATATCATCAAATATTTTTCATTGCTAACTTGTGAGTGATTGCACAGTTAGGATTGCTGTCGTCTCCAATTTTGACACACGCTTGAGGAAACTGTTGAAGGATCTAAATGTTATAGAACTGTAAGCTTCAGTCGGCTTTTCTATTTTTGTTGTGTCAATGATGTCTCTTTGGTTTATAATTAAGCTGCTTATTAACATTTGTAATGTTGTCTTTTGTATATAGCCTAATGGTTAACATGGTGATACGTTGCTTTCATCTACTCTCCGGAGAATTTAGAACCGAGAAACCTAAAATTTATCTCTCCTAGTCTCCCCCATTGAGTGAATGCTAGTCCAATATCCTTATGTGACTTGACTCAAATTCAGAGAAAAATTAAATATCAATCTTTATCTTGTCATTGGCATCTGGCATTTTACTTCGAGAATATGCCCTTTTATCTCAACAGTTTTGTACTAGATAGTTTAGGATGTTATGATGTGCGATTATACTCTTGGTGTTGGAATGTTGAGGATAATTCTTCCCTTTTCCAGGTTTGACGATCTAATTATATCTTCTGAGGTTGGTTATGAAAAACCAGATCCAAAGATATTTTATGCTGCTTTAGGTATGTCAGATAAGACACCGCACCTGTGATGATTTATTTTCAAGAAAAGTTCAAAACAGTAATATTATGGCAGACCCTGCACAGAACGAGTAATGTATACCCTTTCCCTTTTGCAGATCAGTTGAGTGTAGAGGCTGGCAACGCAGTACATGTTGGAGATGACCAAAGGGCAGATAAGGAGGGGGCCAATGCCGTTGGGATTGATTGCTGGTAAGTGCTTGGAACTTGTCGAAACACTTAAAGAAACGTGTTTGTGTATTTTAACCTTCATCTTGTCAATCCAGTTTATACTTAATTAATTCTACGAGTACTATATGAATGAATAACTTGCATCATGGAGTTGGGTCATGGATGCCTTAGATGTTCCTCAGCTGCAAGAAAAAGATTACCTAAGATGTGGGACCGTTATACTTGCTATTATCTGGATAAGCAGGTTATGGGGTGCAGATGTGAGGACATTCTCAGATATACGAGATCGCATCCTCATCTCTAAAGAAGATCAATTAGAGTATGGACCAAAGTCTTGAAAATTGTAATTTACTTACTGATGTCTTCGATCTCTTACTCGTTTGATTTATACCAGGTGATATGTCGATAGTGTTGATGCGAAACTGTGAACTCTCACCTCTGGTCTGACAAGCGAATCTCGCGGAAGACGCGAGGATTTGATCTCTTCATCTACCTAAAAGGATTGGCACATTGAAGATTTTGTCCATAGAAGTTCGATACCTTATTGATTGGTATGGACGCGGATGTGGAGGAAGCTCACCTTTTAACAATTATTCATAATCCCGGTCTATTTTATTGCCAATTACTGTATCAACATTACAAATAACAAACTATTCATCATTTCCATGTTCATCGACCCTTCACCAATGGTTAAACTGTTAGAAGTGACCAATTTTTCTCTGGTTCATGGTCCAACCCTTTGATCAATATTCTTGCACGTTAGCAGATGTGCAGTAGCGGTGTTTATGATTGATGGGAAGATCTAATGTGCATTACTGCCCAATAAACATTACTGCATGTTCCGTGTGAAACGAGATTACAATCCACGGCTGTTAAACAATAAGATTAATAGCACTAGCAAAAATACTGCATCAAAAATTTCACAAAAATACTGCATCAACTTCAAAGCAAAAACAAAAACAACAACCTCTGTGCAGATTCAGACTTTTAATATCAATGGACATTCCCTTTCAAGTATAAATCAAGGGAAACAATTATTAAGGACATACATATGTTTTTCTCTCGTCCTCTTATTTCCACACTCCTTACCTGAACCCTATACGGCTTCAGTGAGGCCATGTCTCTTCTGCTCGAGCCAAAACTCCAGGCAGAATAGAAGCATAAGAGCTGCAGATCTTAGTCAAACTTTCTGTAGGTAGATGGGATCCCAAATTTTGTGTAACTTTTCAGTGCAAGTCTCGCACTTTCCCATCAATCTAGTGGCATCAACCTTGTCAATTGGAAAATAAGCAACACAGAAACGGCATAAATCTAGCTTGTAAAACAGGCCATCGGGGAAAGCATATTCATTAAAATCAAAGATACTTGCAGAGCTGAAACAATTTTCCACTGACAAAGGTACATTTCAGATTGCCAATGTTAATTCATCTCACAAGAAAAGCAACGTAAATTGTTCAAGCTTCAAGCAAGATAACGATACAATTTTCTATCCAAACTATCTCTCTCCAAGAAATCCCTCTCAATGAGAGATTCGATCCTTTTCTTAATCTCTGTAGGATTGGCCAGGAAACGTGACTGTAATTGCTTGGTCACCTCAGTGATTATATTATTATGATCCAGCACCCTCCTTGATTTCATGATCCTGACAATTGCAGCTTCAATCTGAGGCTTCCTGTCCTCCTCCACCCTTTGCCGGGTTTCTTGCTTCTCAGGTTCTGATTCCTTCTGTGCAACCACAGTTCCTATCTTAACCTTATAGAACTTGCTTGTGAACTTGTCATTAACACAAAATGCATCTTCCTCACCAATGTCCTTACTCATGGGCTCTTTCCGGAGAACATTCTTTCCCTTTACACATGCCATGGATTGCAGGCACCTCTTTAAATCTTGAGAAGGAATCTCTGTTGCCTGCTCAATCTCCTTGTAGCTAAGATGATCAGCATTATTAAAAAGCATGAGAACACACATCTGGTAGGTGGAGACATTCAATTCATGTTTCTGGCCCTTCCCAAAGATTGCTTTGATGTCTGCAGTGCCCATGTTAGTTTGCCATGACAATCTACGACCAGTATGGGTGCCGAGATAATATGACCTGAACTTCTCGCACAAAATTGACATTTCAGCAGGTAAGTTACAGGTAACACTAGGCTGAGTGGGCCAGGATCCAGTAGTCAAAACCTGGACAACCAATGTTGGTCCATCACCAAGCTCAGGGTGGGCTGCATAAAACCCTTGCATTGTGTCCTGAGAGGTCTTCATGTCTGTAAACATGCCTTCCAATTTTGAAGTGAATTGATATCCACATTCGGTCTTAAGCTTGACAATCAGACTTCTTTCAGCATCATCAGAAACAGTTTTTCCTGATAGTAACCGTTTAGCTAAGTGCTGTTTATAATACTTTTCAAATACATCTTTCTCCTGCAAGTAGCGGAACAACATCATCACCTTGTCAAGAATAACTTCAACATCCTCCTCGCTAACACCTTTTAGACCTTTTCGAAGTTTATCGTCTACAAACAACGAAATGAATTCAGGAGATCGAGCATTAAGATTAATGAAGTATTCAAAGGAAGAATTCAAAGCATTCTGGAACGTCTTGTCATTGCTGAATGCTGAATTTATGATGCTATCATACTTATCTTTTTCATCCAACAATCGCTGAACAAATTCCACTGGATCCTTCAACCTTTCAGGATCAGTCACTAGTTGCTTGCCAGTCTTCCTTAGGTGAGAGGTCATTACATCTCGTATTAGTGAAAGACCATTATCAACACGTCGGAACAAGGTATACATTCTTCCCAAATCTTCATATTTATCATCAAGAAGCATATGCACCAATCCAGAATTCTCCATTTGGACCAATCTAAACATGTGGTTAGCGATCATCTCCTTCTCCACCACACTAGTTATCTTGACTTCGCTCTTGCCATCCAGATAATGGGTCACTCTTTCAATCTCTTCAAACAATCGTTTCTCAGCCTTCTTAAGGTAGTCTCCACAATCACAGCACTCAATGAACTTCTGAGATTCACCTCTGTAAAATTCTGCTGATATATCAAGAAAGGGCTCCTCAAAATCCACTTGGTAAACAGAAGACCCTAAATCCATCAGCATCTTAATTATATTCCGCATCAACCCCCTATCAATAACTTCACCGGTGCGTTCTCTGTGAACCAATTCAAGAAGTGTATTTAGGAGCCTTGTCTGGATTTTGGCAGAATGTATGATGTTATCCCTCCACAAATTGAGTCCAAGCTCGTGAACAGGGGTTTTATGTGCACTAGGGATGTAAGTCCTGTCCATATACATCAAAATGTCCCTGATCATCTGCAATGCTTTGTTGTGATCATTCCATTTTCTGTTAAGCTCCTCCAGGAACGAATCTCCTTGAGCAGCCTCAATAGACTTGGATATATCTTTAAGATGTGAAGTCATAGTTGTGACCAAACCAGAGTAGAGCTTCTCACCAAATTTGTGAAGGACCATATTGTACGCATTCCTGAAATCAAATTACAAAGAAATCCTACGTGAGAAATGTTCCCCTTATACAGCTAAGGTCTTGTTTGGTTGATTACTTTGTTCCAATCTTCAAAGCTGTTTTTTATTTTTTCAATGAAGCATAAACCCTAACCGCCATAAGTATGATTAGGGATTATGGAAATCTTCCCACATAAACCCTAACCTGAATCAAAAGAGAGAAAAAAAAGGGAGGGATGGAGGGGTGGTACCTGTAGAGTTCTTCGAAGCTGAGGCCACTAGCGTTGTGATTGTAAATCTCACGGATAGCGTGTTCGAGAACCTTCCAGGTCTTATCGGCGTATTTGGGATCCACAACCACCCGGTGTTTGAATGCCTCTATCTGGAAGTTTCTCTTCTTCTGATTACTCATCTCCGATCTCCAAATACACCAACCCAAAGCTACGGAACGCAATTATACGATATTATTGTTTCAATGCAAAATTGAAGTTGAAAAGATTGTATATTTGTTTTTCTTTGTGTATGGAAGAAGGAAGAGCAGGAGTTAGGGTTTGAACAAACAAAAATGGAGAGGAGGAAAAAGGAAGAAGTGGAGGAGGGGTTGAGGGTAGGGATGGAAATACGAATTGATGATTTGGGGAAAGGAAAGAGTGAAGAGAAAGGTTAGAGAGGAAATGGTAAAGCAAGATGTTATTGGCCGATGTATGTTTTTGGATGTTTTGTTTTCTTTAAAAGAAATAACGAGAGAGAGACGGCCCTTCTAGATCTAATTGTTGAGGCATTGATCTTCAATTACACTGTGGCCTCCTAATTGTTGAATCAGTTAGTTGGTTGGTTGGTTTTTGGTAGTTTATAAGGTCTTAACCTCATGATTATCACGTATTCTTTCCTTGTTATGATAGTTTAACATTTGTGTAACTTGTTGGATAGTAGATATTTTTTTAATATAACATTATGAAGGCAACTAAGTATTTTTATTTACAAAATTGGCATTCATTTAAGTGATTTTACGAGGACAACATTATTGGACCAACCTAAACTTGCCTTGGAGTGAACAATGAAATTGAAAGCCATCTATTCTACAAGTATGGCAACCTAACATTCTAGATGCTTTAATTTTGATTTGATTTGATTAGCTTAAACTTTTTTATTTTATTTTGATGCTTACACTTTGTTTCGAGTTCAAGCAATCGTTAAAATCATAGATTGAAGTATAAATTGATAGTGATTTACTTGTTAGTTTTTCATTCTACTTGGACTTAACATTAGTTAAGTTTTGCAGGTTGATAAGTGAATAGGATAGGAAACATGCCCTTGTGTTTCTCCTGTGTTGACCTACATCAAATCTCACTTGAGAAGCCTAGAGCAACTAAATTGAACATTGGATAAATATGTTATCATGTTTACATCGTGTTTAGTAGCTGAATTGAAAATTGGACACATATAGTATTGTGTTTACAACGTGTTTTTAAACACCCTGACATGTCCTTTCCTTGTCTTCCATAGTGTTAGAACAACAAATTCTAGTTGAGAAGCCGACAGTAGCATATATGAATATGATGCACAACACAACCACATGTAGTTTTTGTGTAGGAGAACACCCTCGCATGTCAATCCCATGTCCTTGTTGCATAAAGAAGTAAGTGCTAGTAATGAACACGAGATAAACATATCAACTTGTAGGTTCTGTTTCAGATCCAATTTTAAGTATGCTAAATATGCCTTTAAGCATGCCCTATAAGGCCCCAATATATACCCTAAAAGTACTATAGTATGTCTAGGATGTATTAAGAAGCGCACGTAACGAATTAAGTGCATTTAAGCATAGTAAGAGACATAATGAAACTTAATGTAAAAGACATGGGTAAATGAGTAATTTGCTCATTTCGTCATAGACATACATACTTAGACAGGAAATATGGATGAGATGAAATTAATTGATGAGATTATGTGCCAATGGGGGAACTAAAGGAAGAAGAAGGACTAAATGTGCAATTTTCCTAAAGTCAACTTATGGATTAAAACATGTGTGACTAATATGATTAAAGCATGTGTGACCAATAAGATTAAAGCATGTGTGTGTCCAATATAATTGTAACATATGGTCCAATAGGATTGTAACATATAGTCCAACGAATTGTAACACATGATCTAATAGGATTGTAACATATGGTCCAATGGGATTAAAACATGTGTTTAAGACTAGAATATTCATTAGGGGAGTAGAAGAGAGGGGAGAGGGACATGTTTGTAGGACAGAATTTTCTCTTCTCACCTCCTTTCCATTCCATCTCCTTAATCTCACCATTTTTACATAAGGAATCAAACTAATCCTAGGTGAAAATGAAGGTAAAAGTTTATGGTTTGTCTTCTCATCTTCATCATTCTTACTTTGCTTATGAATAACCGAAATTATAAGGTTGAAAGTAGACTTGAGATGTGTATTTTTGGTGTTTCTAGTTGGTGAGTCAAGCAAAGCTAAAGAGGAAGGGAATGAAAGGCATTAGAAGAACTACTTTGCCAATTTTAAGGTTTGAGACTACATTTAGTCTACTTTCTTTTTGTGTGAATGTTTGAATGGATACAAAGATTCATTTATATGTGGAATGGTTGTTGGGATGATGCTTTGATGTTTTTTTAGTGTTAGCTTACATAGAATTGGTTGAATATGATAAGAGAGTATCATGTAATGGAATTCTATCTAGGGTTTGTTGAACTAGTCACATTGTTTGGATCATATATAAACCCATAGACCTCTAAATTGGGTGATTTTAGTTTCATATGAAAACTAAGACATAGAAATAGAAATCTCTAGAAGAGACTCTGACTTAATTATGGCTTTATTACATTATAAATTGATATAAAAAGTGGTTACCTGATGTTGCCCCTGTTTTGGAGTAGCTTGTGATTTTTGGTTTATATCTCATGATTTAGAAGGCCAAATGACTTGATTTTTCGTGATTTGGAAACTAGAGAGATAAGGAAACAAATTTTCAAAAGAATGCAAGCCTGATTCGAACATTTTCTATATGAAAATTTCAGAACAAGGGAAGGTATAAATTCTGGGTAGGGGACACGACGGGAAGAAAATTGCACTATTTTGAGTTTGTTTTCATTTCCAATTTTTACTGAGTCATATCCGAACCTTTTTAAATATGTATGGAACTTTTCAAACACATAGAAATAAATGAAATAGGTCTTACCATACGTGAATTGGTTGATTGAACATTGGAATTTAATATTGAGCATAATTCATACTAAAGAAACTTTACATGTACATAAATGGGTACGCATATTTATTGCTTATATGTGTATAGTATGATTATAAAGTGTGATTTTGATACACTTCTAATGGTGGAAAGTTATGACTTGCATGTATGAATGCAAACACATATTTTATGACTTGAAATGTGTATCATATGATTTGTCAATATATGAATAGTGAAATTGGCAAATGGTTAAAAGAAATGTTATAGTGCCTGCTCGATTGTCTTGGTAGTAGATAGATAGGCATGCCTATAGGGTTACAGTTGCTACAGTTTTGACACTACTGGTGTCTTCATTTTGAGCTATAATGTCTCCACAGTTTGATACCTTCAAGTATCCACAGTTTGATACCTTCAGGTTTTTATAGTTGGATGCCTTCAGGTATCCACAGTTCGATACTTTTGAGTATCTACATATTGATATCTTCGGATATCCACAACTTCCATTATCCATACTTACAGGAATGTTCAGGCTTAACACAGAAAGTAAATTAAATGGTTATAAACAATAAATACAATATGAAAACATAAATAATTGGTATTAATGAGCATTTGCATTTGTATTGATAATTTGTATCAATGAGCGTTGAATATCAATGTTTATCTTATGAATGTGAATTTACGGTATATGAATAACATATTGAAGCGTGTTTGCATTATGTACTTTGATTAAGTATGCCATCACTATTTATATGAGTTGTCATGTTTACAAATGCGTATGCTTGGCGGATGACTGCTGTAAGTGGTCATCCAAACCAAATATTTTCCCCACTAAGTTTTCAAGCTTAGCATGAGTGTTAATCCTTGTAGGTCCAAGTCATAGGAGTGAGGTACATGGAATAATTGTAAGAACCAAGGCCAACATCTAGGAGAAAAGTACCTTTGGAATTTGTTTTAGTTAAAGATGATTGTACATGTAATGAAGGAAAATATGTGTTATCTTTTTGGATTATCATGTAAATATAAAGATGTAATACTACTTTTAATTGGTAATGTTAAGTGATGTGAAATTTTGTAATATGTCTATGTATAGTATTAAATAGAAATGTATGTAATGAATGTATGCACAGGAAATTAGTTTCCATGTATGTGGATGGTTGTAGATTCCATATAGGGGGTGTTACATGCTCCCATATTAGATAAGGTAAAATCTAAACTCTTACATGCATAACACGAGGGAGATAAGGTGATGTGTTACATCTGTGCTCTTTGCTATAGAAGTCGAGAGCACCCTTTTCAAACATGATGCCATATATCGACCGTGTTTGTCAACATGTTCGCGTGTAGAGGTCATTCTCTTCTTAGTGCAAAAATAAATTTTGAAGATTTTATAACACAATAATAACATAAGATCGTGTTCTCACTGTGTTTATTTCATGTCACCTTTGTTTCTTTTTATATTAGTTTACTGAATTAACATGGTACCGTGTTCCTTTTGTGCCTAACTCGTGTTATATGATCACTGATCCATGTTTCCCCGATGTAACCAACATGCCTCATGTAGCTCTCATATGAGCCCTTTGCTGCACTGATATCAACCTATATTGCCTATGTCTTGAACACAATATGTAACTCCTTACCGTGTAAGTCTTGTGTTCGTTGATTATTTAACATTGTAGAATAATGTTTGCGATAAAAAGAATTTTGTTTCTCTGATGATTTTCTTTTGATTTTCTCTCAATCTAATCCTACCTCATACACTTTCCAGTCCATTTTGCCTCCCGCATGTTTCTCCTTAGTCGCACTCGCTAAATGCCAATAATTTTGAGTTAGAAGCACCTCTATTAAAGGAAGAAAAAACAACCAATTTCTATAAACTTAGGGTTTTTGTTTAATTGCTAAGTTTTCTTATCCTCATTTCATCCTTAATTGCCTAAATTAAAGGTATGTTTCTTCTTGTTAGCAGTCACTTAACATATGCATCAAATGGAGAAACTTATGTGGGTTATATTCTTGCCATTTTTGGAATTATATTGTGGATTAATACTTGACTTTAACTTACGGGTGCTTTTGGATTATAATTATGGATGAAAATGAAATTATGATCTATCCTAGACTGTCCTACTCTACATGTTTAAATTATTTTTCATCTATCTTGACATATATTTGTTTGAGTGCGGATTACTAAATAATGGATTTTGTTAAGGAATTTAATGGAGGATATTGATTGTATTGGTTTTTAAAATGGCATTGTGGATTGATGATCGTGGTTTTGTTTATATATAAATGTGAGAGAGTATGAATATGGAAAAGTGATGTATTTTTCATATGGTTCATTAGTAATTTCATATGATGATATTTTAACACTTTCAAAGTTGTGACATTGGTATTTGACATATAGTTGATGTTTGGTGTTACATCACATTCATTTTGCACTGCCTGCTTTTGCTAATGTGAGATTATATTTAAGATGATTGGGAGATAATGTGTTAGATTTTTAGGTTGTTTAATATGACTAAACATCTCGCACCTTAGTGTAGCATAGCGAATGAGGAGGACCAACCCTACCACAAAAGATCAAGAGTTACTGTTTACCTTATGGGCAGTTTGTGCCTAGGGAATCTGAGCCTTAACACCCACCTATAGTAGATATTCCATCTCCTATTCCATTTATAGAGCAGTTAGCTTATTTGCTCCTCTACTTTATGACTGAGCTTCGGTTAAAGCAATATAAAACTCTGCACATAAAGAAATTGGAGGTGTCGTGGTATATAAATTGGGGGGGGGGTCTGAGAGAGATTTTGACTTAGAGCTTAGGGTGTGGAGGACATTCAAGTTTGACAGTTAACAAGAGTTCTTTAACATCAAAGAGCCAGTATATCGTGGGTTGGTGTTGGACCTTTTGTGTAGAAGCCAAGTAAATGAGAATAAAGCCATTTAATAACTCGATCATCCTGGAACATACGCGCACTAGAATCCTTATAGGACTAGCACTAATAAGGACTACCCAGAGGTCCATCCCACCGATTATTGGCAAGGTAGCCTTGGGATGGCCTTATTTATTGAAGGATACTGCTCACGTGCATGGATATTGTTCACTATTGTTCAACGCCAGCAAATACCGAGTTTATCGTCATTTTCTTTTCATTGTTTATTATTATTATTATTAGTAGCTTTGTTGTTACCAAGTTTCTAGCTTTAATAGGTTGTTAGTAGTGGATCTGTCCTGCTAACGTGCTTATGTGAAAGTGGAAAACATTGGGATTGTAAGCCTATAAGTAGGCAATCATTTCATTGAATAAAATATTCCAAATTTTCTGTGATAGTACTTCACTTCTTATTCTGTGTAAGGTTTCTCTGTTCCCTCCCCACATATTTTGTATTGTCACATTTTGTTAAAGTAAAAGCTGAGAAAGTAACTTGTCCTATTTGTACCTATTTCTATATTTGGTATCAGAGCAAGCCATGTTCTCTTGTCAACACGATGAGTGATTTTCGAGTAGTTGGAGGGATCAAGAAGCTTAATAACCATAATTACTATACATGGGCAACATGTATGATGTCTTATATCCAGGGCCAAGATTTTTGGGAGGTTGTCAACGAAAGTAAAGTTACATAACCAGAAGCAGAGGATGGGAATGGAACTTTGCCAAAGTGGATAATTAAGGCAGAGAAAGCAATGTTTGTTCTTAAAACAACCATCGAAGAAGATGTGTTGGAGCACATTCGTGATGCCAAAACACCAAAAGAAGCTTAGGACACGCCTGCTACCCTTTTCTCAAAGAAGAATGATACAAGGCTGCAACTTCTAGAGAACGAGTTGCTATCAATGTCGCAACATGATATGACTATTGCCCAGTACTTCCACAAGGTGAAGTCGATATGCCATGAAATTTTAGAATTGGACCTAACAGCTCCAATTGGTGAAACCAGGATGAAAAGAATAATTATCCATAGTTTGAGGTTTGAATACAAAATTTTTGTTGTTGCAGTACAGGGATGGACAAACCTATTAAGTCAAAATGACTTTACGATTAATGATTTTGATGACAAACAAAAAGCAGACGAATGAAAAGCAGACAGATCAAA
>JAOQMR010000003.1:12195189-12212846 GCA_027563865.1 Erythroxylum pelleterianum | reverse complement strand
TGAGAAGTTAGTGAAATCTCAGAAAGTCATCTGAGGACTGGACGTAGCCCACGGTTTGGGGTGAACCAGTATAAAAAACTACTGTGTCAAACTCTCTCAAATACTCTCTCTCATTCGTATTTTTCAATATTACGTATTACGAAAAGTCTTAGAAACTTTTACAAATGAGATTTACATTAGTTCTTTAACAAAGAACAAAGTCGTATTTTAAGCGAAAGTTTTTTAACGAGGTTAAAGAAAAAGTTTATCACAATTCAACCCCCCTTCTTGTATATCTTGATACTGTTATTAAACATTGTATTAACGTGTGATTTACTTCAATTGGCATCAGAGCCTGGTGTTCAAGAATCACATTAATCAAGTGTGAATTAAAGAAAATGGCGGAATCACACATGTATATTGCAGAAGGTGCCTCAATCACTAGACCTCCAGCGTTCAACGGAGAAGACTACCACTACTGGAAAGACAGAATGCAATTGTTCATCGAATCTACTCATATAGACCTTTGGGACATAATCAAGAACGGACCGTATACACCCATAGATGAAGACGGAAATCTTATTCCACGAATCAGATGGACGGCTGATCAAAAGGCGAGATTTCAACTAAATTCTAAGGAGAAATTTTTCTTGAGCTGTGCCCTGAGCAGAAGCGAATATGATAAAGCTACTTTATGTGCAAACATACTGTATAACACCAAAGTTGATATTGCCAATAATGAGTATTTCTTTTTGCTCTCTCTTTTATCTATCTAAGACCTATAAAGACAAAAACAAGAATCTATAACTTATATTATTAAATTCAAACCTTTAAAGCACATTCTTTATTTCCTTTTTTAGTTCACATCCTAACAAGATTTTAAATAGCTTAATTCAGCCTTTTGCTTATCAGGTGCTTTTATAAGAAATTAATAATAAAATCTATTTTACAAGTCTTTATGGTATAGTTTCACTCTTTAAATGCATTATTATAGATTTCAAAAATAAAATGTTTGATTAATATTTTTTCAGTATGTTGTTTTTCTTATATTATAGATTGATTTACTTTCATATATCTTCATTTGATATTTTGCTCGAGAACCTATTCTAAATAATCTAGTTGAGGAACCAAAAATTTTTAATAATGTGGACTTAGATTATGCTAGTTTGAGAGAGGTATGTGACATGTATACTTAATTCGACTCTAAAAGTATTGTTAATGCTTGGCATTTACTTCTTAGGAAGGGTTTTGATGATGGTTTGAAGAGGTTAGACCCCAATTAGAGTGCACAGGATTTGATTAAATTGTTAAAGGTGCATGGTACAATTGATGTTTACTTAGAACATATTGATGAATCAATGTCATCTATACTTATATTAATATAGCATGATAACTGGCATGAAAATAAGGTTGGTGATGTTGGTTATGTTGGTGATTTAGGAGATCTTAGTGATCTTAGTGTTAATGTTGATAGCAGCAGTGCTTTAGATGATGCTGTTATTTTGGAAGATGACAAATCAATTAATGATATTCTCATGATGTTGAATCAAATTGTGATTCTAACTTGCTAACGCTAATGACTCTGACTTGGATGTTGCTAATGATTTAAAATTGGGTGATGTTGTCCATTTAGATGTTGATGATAATGAAATAAATATAGACAAATAAAATGTAAATTATTTTGACTTCAATTTCGACATTAGTGTTAATGTAAATCATTATATCTTATACATTGTCTCCTCAGATCTTAGGGGTTTCTTAGCTAGTGATGAATATCCTAGTGATGAAGAGGTATATGCAAATTTAAAGCAAACTAAACTAACTGATATATTCCTAAATGTATTGCAATTGAATGGTTATCAAGGATGGTGTTTGACAGTAAAAAACTTTAAGGAGGCAGTTGATGATTATGCAATTGTAATAGGATTTGACTTGAGGTTTCAAGAGAAATGAAGCAAAAAGGGATTAGATATTATTTTAATAAAGTATGGCCATTTAAACTATATGCTTCATTTGACATAAAAGATAGGTGCTTCAAGCTCAAAACCGACAAGAGAGATCATATGTGCAATCTAATCAATAAGCTAAGGTTGTTTACATCCAATTTCACTGTGAGACATTTTAAAGAAAAAAATTATGGATAAGATTGCCATTAAAATTAAAAAAAATGGTAGAAGAATGCGGGGGCAAAGTTGAATTTGTCAGTTAATTCCAATATATGAAAGTATGTAATCAGGAAGGTTCTTAAAGGAAAGTTAAAGGAGCAGTATAACAAATATGGAAGGATTTATGATTATATTAGCAAATTGTAGGAAACGAATCCTGGTTCTAAGGTCAACCTTTAACTTTGAAGGTCTAAAGATAAATTGGAAGTTAGAAGGATGTATGTATGTTTTAAAGCTATGAAGAAGGGGGTGGAAGAAGTTGAGACCTTTAATCAGTATGGATGGTTATTTATTAAAGACAAAGTATTAGGGACAACTTTTAAATGACTATAGAATTGATGGAAACCATGGCATATATCCCCTTGTCTGGGAAATTGTTGAGGTGGCTAATACTGAGAATCAGACATAGTTTATTGAGCAATTAAACGTTAGCTTAAATCTTAGAGATGGAACTTGAATCACAATGATATCATATATGCAAAAGGTATTATATTCAACTAATGGAAGTTTGTACACATATTTGCTTCTATGAAATTTTCTAACTTGTTTTTGTTTTTAATTTGTAAGGATTTATGAGAACTAGGAATGTTGTATTACTTTCTACTGTTTATAGGATGTGTGTAAGACATATATATCAAAATTAGGTGAGGATATAGAAGGGAAATAATCTTAGAAAACATTATAAAATTGTGCTTAGGCAATATTCCCATACTAATTTGATGATACACTCATCAAATTAAATTAACTTGAACTTAGTTATGTTCAAGATTGCTTGAATATCCTAAGGAAACAAGAAGTAGGACTTCCCCAGGTATTAACTTTAAATGTCCAATTATAGATAATAACATAAGGAAGACATTCAATTCTTGTATTTTGGTGGCTAGAGATCATTATATTATCAACACATTGAATACTATTATGATTATATGAATGAAGAGTCATTTAGATCTTAAGGAACAACTTAAAAGATGGAAGGAAGATATTGGACCTAAATTCATGAAAAAATTAGGCATAAATAAATTGAATGTAATCAAATGGAGAGTCATTTGGAATGGAGATAGGGGTATATAAAGTGACAAATAAAGGTGATACACACATTATCTACTTAGGAAGGGAGAATGCATATAGTTTTAAGGTATATGAATTCTATAGATATTCTTTCACTTTTGTGATTAATGCCATATTCTATGTCAACAACAACATAAGCAATAGATGGATGAGTGTTATAGAGATAGGTTTGTGAAAGTTTATGACAATCTTTTGTAACCAGTTAGAGGGCAAAAATTTTGGTAACCACGCACTCATTAGGAGATTAATCCAGCAACAAAAAGAGTAATCCCTAGCAAGCTTAAGAAAAATAGGATAAAAGATAAAAATGAATAAAAAAGAGTGAAGACTCTTTATAAGTTATCGTAAAAGTTACAATTCCAATTGTGTGGCAGATGTGACAAATCTAGTCATAATAGGTGAAGCTGTAAAGGTACAAAAAAACACTTGACTTCCTTCTAGTTAAGTTAGGGCTGAGGCTAGATTGACATTAATATACATTTACCATATGGTGTTTTTTTTAAAAATATATTATTGATGTTGTATGAATATGGACAGTATATTGCACCTAATGATCCAATAACCATAACATTTTTATCTCAACCCCATTGCTTTTTTTAATAGACAACCTTATGAAGTACGTGGATTTGAGGTTAGATTGACATTAATGTGGTTTTTATTACATGAATATCTTATTGTTGTTATTTGAATATTGTACAATTAACTACAACCAGTGAAGTAGGTGGAGATCACAACTAACCATAGCCATCTGCATTTGTTCCAACTTTAAGTATGAAGACAATATTTGAGTTAATAAATCTAAATAATTTTTAGTTATCATATTCCAACCACAAGGGTTAAGATAGACGGGTATCACAAGTATCACTTCATATCAATTGTAAGAGCAAGCTTCAAAATGCAAGGTTGCTAGACATTTTAGTCAATAAACAACTAATTAGGAAACTAGAAGCCAAGTGTGAATGACAATTAGTTGTGAAATAATTAGCTCGGTTGAATAAATTCTAGTTAGATTTGATTTCTTTTTTAGGTTAATTATTTGTAAGGAAAAATATTTTGGTTGAATGAATTCTAGTTAGGTCTGATTTCTTTTCAGGTCAATTGTCAAAAAGGACACTTATTTTGGTTAAATCCATTTTTATATTATAAATGCAATTTATGGATTATGAACCTTGCTGTATTGCTAATGAAGCTAGAAAAGTATTGGGAGCATGTCTAACGAATGAATGGTGGTTATAAATTATGACATGTTAACGTATGCGTTGAAGTAAATTATATTAATAATTTATATGAACTATTTGTTTTTAATTTGTAAATGTGATGAAAGTAGGCCTAATGAATGAATAATGGTTATGGATATGAACTATTAGGCCATAGTTAAGATTTTGTTCTCACTTTCTATTTGTTAACTCCTGTTTTGTTGTTCTCAGAATTTATAAGGTAAATATTATCTGTTGTTCCTTAGCATTATAGGGTGTGAACAAAGGTTGCTTAATTATTGATGCATAATAATGAGTATTTCTTTGACATCTTTATTTTATTGGGTTTACACATACTTTTGATGTTTTTGGCACTTAATTTAAGGATATATTATTGCAATAATTGTTAGTATTTTTATTCAAAGAATGGTATTACCATAAAATTGAAATGATCAGGTTACTAATTATAGTATTTGGAGACCAATCATTAACCAAATTACTAAATGAAATATTTTGTTAATTTCAAAAATAATATCTTACATTAACTTAACTTTATTAAACAAAGTCAATTGGAAGCCAAGACATTAAGTCACACTGAATAATTCCACCAAGCATTACTAGTGTTAAATTAAGGGAGATTACAATCTATATTTTGATGATAACAAAACATAAGTATCACTAATGAATTGATTTCTTATGAAAGCAATATGAAAGCAATAGTGGTTATGCACAAATCAAGATACATCTCATGAAGTCACCAAAGAAAAGTTGAAGTTCAACTTATTCAATTGAAGAACAAAATCAAGACCAAGAAAGAACAAGCATAACAAAGTTATAAATGAATATGTAATGTTTATTATACTTCCTACTTAATCACTTTGATATTTAAAGACTTTTTATACATAAACACATCATTATTTTAGCTCATTGCATGAATCTTTTTAGTCACTAAAAGGAATTAAGGTTTTGATTTTAAAGAAAATCCTCTTGATCCTTAAAACATACATTTGCTTACATTTAAAGAAGTGCTTAAATCAATTTTGCATTAGAAAGATTAAGTTTACACATTTAAAGATGTTAGAATAATGATTTTAGGTATATTGGTCGACTTATATAGGTTAATGGTAGAAAAATATAAGTTAAAATTCTTAAAACTTATGTACCAAGAGTTTGTAGCAATATTGATTGTGCATTGGTTAACCAATATGTTACAATAAACCAATATTCCAACAGTTAGTACATTTGTCAACAACACATTGATCAACTAATACAATCTTTCTCAAGAGTAACATTGGTCAATCAATGTGTTATAATTAACCAATGTTCCAACAGTTAGTACATTGGTCAATCACATTTTGATCAATCAATACACAGTAACTAGTCATTGATAATAATGAGTTCTTATTTTTAACAGCTAGTTTCACCCCAAACCCAACAAATTGGTGGTTTTTTCATTAGTTTACAAATGTGAAAATATTTGAATTTTTATATACACATTTTAAAGAGTTTTCAAAGTATTTTGATCATTAATTGTTGCATTTAAAATGAGTGAGTTGTAAAGGTTATCAAAAAGATCAAATAAGGTCTTCTGAATTTGTAAATTCTTTTATGAGTCTGGTTACTCTTCTTAGAGAAAGATTGTAAAAAGAGCTACTTTTTACTCATGATAAAAAATTTTATTAAAAGAAGGTTCCCCTTCACTTTGTTGAAAAAAGAAGCTTGCTGGAATTTTTAAGAAATGTCTCAGAAGAGTGGATGTAGGCAAGGTTGGTTTTTCAAACTCCAGTAAATTGGTTTTCCTTTCTTTTACTCCCACAATATTCAAATTATTGTTTGATTATGTTATTGATTAATATTAAGTTACTTTCATCATAAATTGATAATTTTAAATTGTTTATATTAAATAATAAATAGTTGCTTAAATTTACTAAGAACCAGTTCACTCCTCCTCTTGAATGCTATTAGAGACTAGCAATAAGTACAAAATACCATTGGTACATTCTTCTGCATCTCAATTCCATCTTTATGTTACGTTGTTATGCATCTCAATTATCCTTTATAACTCATAATTACTGTTGTTTAAAGTTAAAATTTACTAAAAACATATATCTAATTTATGTTACCAAATTTTCAAATCGTATAAAAAATATTTCTACTAACTGCATATTTTGGGTACATTCACGATTTTTGTCATTCCATGAAATCGTTAGACATAGGTTAAAATCACATAAACATTGAACACTAGATGAAAAATTGTTGTTAGTTCAAAACCCGAAGTATGAAGCCTCCACTATCAATTGTTGCATGTTTTTGACGACAAAAACTTAATTGGGGGTGCATTTTTGTTAGCCATGAAAATTAATAGTTGGTGTCTGCTCAATATAGATCTAACCAAAATAAATTTGGGTGACAACATAAATTGAGTAATGTAATAACAAAGTTCATACATCAACTTCCGATGTGCCTTTACCCACCTTTGTGGCATGGTGTTGAATTTATCTTACATGAAAAAGTCAGACGAAGTAGCTATAAACAGTTATGTGATATGGATTGAGGCATAGGATAAAGAAAAGTGTTACACCTTGATGCAGTCGTTCTCCATGTTTAAAGACAGAGAAGATAAGATATGCTTTCTAAATAATGCTAGGGACTGTCTTAAACATTTTGGTTAAATATTTGGAGGCAAATCACACTTTTAACATTGTAACGCACTTGTCCCTATATTTCTTGATATATTTAGTCTTTTTTTAATAAAATAAAACATGATATTTTAATATTAAAAGTTTTTTAAAAAGTAAAATATTTCAAAAATTGAGACAACTGAGTTTAACGTCTTGAAGAATAATTAGACTTTGATGCATGCCAGTTATTTCATTTTTAATTCAAATTTAGATTAACTGTTTCAATTACTTTATTCTACTCTATTTTATTAACAATTGAACAGAGTAATAAGAGGAGATAATCTGTATCTGTTCCCAAGGATCATCTTACTTATTGGATGTTGAAAGATTAAAGAATAGCTTATTAGCGTAAAAACAAGGACCGCGCGAAGTCTCGAATCTTTCATAGGTGAAGTCACTGTTTGGTTCCTCTCTTTTTCCAATCAGGTATTCATCCGTTTTCATGGATTTCCTGCGATTTAATCGCAATCACTCTCTCTTTCTATGTTTTGGTGAGTGCTAATCTGTTCGGTTGTGGATGGCAGTGAATTTTTTGTCTTTCTTGCTTTTGATTACTGAAAATGCTGGAGGATACCTACACGGAGCGTCCATTGTTCGGTGGCGCAATTTCTACCACTTTCCCTCTTAGATTTCAGGTTTGTTAATGTTGAAATTTCCCTCCTTTTCGTGACCCATTTTTGGTTTCCTTGCGTATGTGAGTTGTTTGACGGCGTTTGAGATCATGGTATATCTATGATTGTAGGACGTGAGTAATATTCGCCAAGTTCCTGATCATCAGGTTGGTTGACAAATTTGGTTGGTGGGGGTTGCTAATTTGTGGTGGTGTTGATTACATGGTCTTGACTTGGTGATGAATGTGAAGGAAGTCTTTGCGGACCCCTCCCGTGACGAAAGCTTAATCTTTGAGCTTTTGGATTTTAAGCATGAAGTTGTAGATAATGGAAGTGCTGCCTGGTTTCTTCAAGACCTTGCAAATGAACAAGATGCTGGCGGATGCACGGTATATCCTGATTGAGATTTGAAATCTTGAGCATAATTCAAAACTTGGTTGATTAAGATTTAGAGTTCCACTAATGTACTTTCCCTAAATGTAATCTACTTATATAGCCTGAGCATAGCAAAGTATTTGATAGACTACCCTATTAGAAGACGGAATGGAAGCATATAGCTTGTTTGTTTCCCTTCCTGATGAGTTATCAACCAAAACTACAAAGAACAATCAATTCTCCTCAGAGAGACATGTCTGAAATCTCTCTTGGAAAAATCTATCAACTAGCTTTGGTAATGCCGGACAAATTGTGTAATTGGAGCTACCGGGCTTTATCCATGTTGTCTCTCTTTCTCTTTCACACACGCCCTATTTTTTAACTATGGATGTAGTTTATGGACAACAGCTAATATTCTCTTACCATGCTTTAGTTGATTGAGCAGTCTGGAGTGGTAGAGGCTCCTGGATTGCAGCATGGGAATGTCCCTGGTGTTATTACCACTGCTGTTGGTCAAATGGTATGTTCTGTCTGCGTAGAGGTTTCTTGTTGATTGTGAGTTTTAATTTTCAGTTATCTTAGCAGGCTACAGTTGCTTCTTGAACTTGGATGCCGGTATTTTTTAAAAACTTATGATTTTGTTGAGATCTTGACTTTTTCTATGATTGTACTGTTTATCAGTAGATATGACTGGTGTTATATATTCGTGTTTTTCATGTAATTGTGGCCTCAATCTTGAACAGGCATTTGCTTGTTGATTATTGAAGCTCACTTTTTGGGAATCTTATGTTCCTTACTACGAGAACTTTTAGATTCTTGTATAGGAATTTTCTTTTTGAATTATTTGTGTTCACCTTCTATTACCATTCTATTACCAATTTATGTTACAACTTATAAACAGGCAATTTCAAAGGGACGACAAGGAAGGGATGCACAAAATATTGTGACCGTAAGCTTGTGTATTGTTCTCTTTCATTCTTGATATCTTGAAACATTTAACAGAGATTTCTATTGATTTCAGGTTTATGTGGCAAATCTACGGCTCAAGGAAGTTGGTACAGATGTGCTCATAACTGCATACGAGCCCAACTATATAAAGTGAGTGGAACGAACACATTGCAGGAACACCTGGTAGTTTGCTCAGATGAATATGTGATTGTTACCAAATATCTTGTACATGCTATGTGTAACGATTTTAATATACCAGTCAACTAATGACACTAGAAGTATATGCTCTAACTGATTTGCGTTCTTAGATTATTTCTGTACAACAACATTCTACTATTATGAGTATGTTTCTGTAGCGTTCAGATCCCCTCTGGATCAATTTTCTATTTTATCCTAGTATAGCAATATTATATAACTGTGTGGTAACTTACTAGTGGCCTTTTTCTTTGCACTTGTCTCTCATGTTATTCTGTCGGCAGCCCTTTGAGTGAAAGTGCCAGTACAATAGGTGCTGGAGTAGCTATCCCTGCAATGGAGGCTGGCTTGCTGCCAATGGCTGAGGTCTTCAAACTTGCCGCCTCTTCATTCAAAGTAAATGATTGGAGCCTTTTTGGTGGTTCTGCTGCTTGAAATGGATTTAATCAAGGTAACCAAATTGAAGATGTAACGAGGAAAACTTTTCTGATACTTGGTATGTGGTTTTGCCATTAGTCCTAGTCTAGACGGACAGCCTCAATTGGTGAAACTAGAGTTATAACTTTTCATACCACTATGAATCTATCAATCATCCTGTTAGCAATATTATGTATTGTATTTCTGCTGAAATTAGGACCACTTCGTTTGTGTGCATAAATGTGTGCGTTACTTTATGGACTGCGAGGCAAGTTTGGCAGCTCTAGAGTTATCAAACTAGAATTAAGTTGGGTGCTTATGCAAATTTTTTTAAAATTTCATTTAGATTTTTATATTTTTTTAATTTTGGATATAATTAATTATATGATATATAATTATTATTTTATTGATATAAGTATAATCTTTTTTATTTATATATGTTCTTTTCTTTTATTTATTGTAGTTCAATATTAATTATTAAAAATTTTATTATTAAATTAGTAAGTATAATGTTTCGTACAAATAAATCTGAAATTTATAATTATAATAAATACAAAAAATTAATTTTAAAATTAATAATTATATCTTGTTGAAAAGGTTAACAAACGTGTGTTGAGTTTAATAAAATTTTCTATTTTGTTAATAATCTTTAATTTATTATGAAATTTTAATTTACAAGTAAGTAAATTAGTTATTTACATAGTTATGTCAAATTCGGGATTTGGATTCAAATTTTACGTCCTAGTCTGACTCGAAACTCAACATTTTCTTATAACTCAAAACTTTACTCTGTAATATAACGAAATTAAGTCATTCCATGCATTAGTGAAGGGTACCGCTATTAGCACTCCAACTTTTTATAACAGCACTCCCACCCATTGTTTTAAATACAAACTGTTAAAATTGCCCCTCTAACTTTCAAAGCCAAATTTAAAACATAAATTTTTGTTTTGGATTTAACTTTTCTTATTCTTGTTCTTAACAAAATTAATAATAATCATGAAGCACAGGATATTATTTAATATAATTAATATTAAATAAATTATTAATAATAAGAATAATAGTAAGTAGAAAAGTAATAATTATCAAAATTTTTAACAATTAAATTAATAAGAATAATTTAATAACCATAATAATTTATGATAATTATATAATGGTGAATAATTTATATAATTATTATCAATCGTAAATTTACTAATTAATTTTATTTCTATTATTATAATTACTGTTAAATAATATTATTAAATTTATTGTGCAATATTTATAAAATTTATTATTATTATTATTAAATTCCTTATTAATATTAAATATTATTACTGTTATTTTTATTTTTATTTTCATCATTATTATTATTATTATCATTATCATTATTATTAAAAATATTTATTATTATTATGAATAATTATTAATTTTTTCCTTATTATTTCAAATAACAATCAGGTAATGTTTATTATGGCAAGTTGATCTTGGTTAAGTATGCTAATTATAGTGATCTCCACGTCAGAAATTAAGTGGAGCATGTTTAATTATTAATTTCTACATTAAGTATGGCAAGTTAATCTTGATTAAGTATGCTAATTATAGTGATCTCCACGTCACAAATTAAGTGGAGCATGTACTAAACTTTTCAGCTTTATCAGTAAAAATTAATAAACATTAATAATAAACATTACATTCCTGATTGTTATTCATAATAATAAGGAAAAAATTAATAATTATTCATAATAATAATAAACATTTTTAATAATAATAATAATGATAATAATAATAATAATACTGAAAATAAAAATAACAATAATAATATTTAATATTAATAAGGAATTTAATAATAATAATAATAAATTTTATAAATACTGCACAATAAATTTAATAATATTATTTAACAGTAATTATAATAATAGAAATAGCAATAAATTTTTTTATTAAACTTTCAATTTTTTCAATTCCAACTTAACATTAGTATCACCGTTATCTTTGCTAACCTGCCATTGTAATCTGTCAATGAACCTCACTAATTAAACACGTCAGTGTCGTTAGGAGAAGTCAGTCTGATTGGTGAAATAATGTCATTTCTTGATGATAGTAAAATGGCGTTGTTTCAACAAATCTCAGACAATCTCACTCATGCATGTTGTCATTCTTAAGTTGTAACCTAAAATCCCTCTCACTCACGCACGAAATCAGTCTCACCCCGTCGTTCTAACCCACGCTCTCACCCTCTTCGCTTCCCTCCTCCCAGATGCACAAAATCCCTGGGTTTTTCAACATTGTTTCGTCCTTCCCTTCCAGATGCATGAAATTTGTAAGTTTTTCGACATTGTTTCGTCCCTTCCTCACAGTCATAAGAAATCCCCAAGTATTTCGACATTCCCCTTGCAGATGCAAGAAAACGCTAAGTATTTCTAAATCTGCAACATTTTTCGAGTGTCCTTCACATTGTTTTGTTAAAGGTCGTGAATTTTTTCTCCCAATGGAGTCTATGAATATCATTCTTGTAGTTAACAAGGGCACTATGTTCTGTACTTCTCTACATATATTTTTTATTCAAGCAACTTTGAGTTGTTAATTGTGAATATCTTGAAACCACTGTATCTTCTCTTGGAAATTGATCTGGAAGGGGTGAATGGCTGATGGGTTGATTATACACCAAAATGCAAATTTGACCTTTGATGACTAGAGCTGCATTATACAAAGGTGATTGTTTTTTCTTACTTTTGAACCGGTCTAAGTGTTCTATCCTGATTTGGTATCTGCCATAAAAATGACCACCTAAAGCTGCATTGTGTGCTAAAGCAAGACTTGCTGGTTGCTCTTGGCGTTTATTTTTCCTAAGATTCTTTGTCTAGTTTGCAAAGAAGACCATAATATTGGATTTATTCTTACTTGCTACATTATCAAGTAAGTCTCTAATACTTCATGCTTTTAGTAATTGAGTTCCTGATGTTTGAAATAGTGTAAGCAATCACGAGTGATGTGAATTTTGAAAATTTCAGCATAATTATGTCTTGAAATGATGACGTGACGAAGATATTCAGTACCTATATGCCCATCGAAGATAGTCAGTACCCATTTATCCATCGAATATAGTTTATATTCGTAGTAATGATGTGGCCTATCTTCACCATTTTTGACATTTCATTCTTTGTTGGGTGAATTTATGAAAAGAAATCACAATAGTGTTGCATTTAAGGTAGTAATTAAATATTTGTATGATGATATTGTAACAAGATAAAGAAATATGGGAAGAAATAAAGTATATGAAGCTTTCATCCTGCACCTGGTATATATTTGGCATGGGAAGAATGTCAAGGTGTTGTTAATAGATTTAAGGGTGTTATTTATTGTTCTTTTGATAGTGTAGCAAAAGTTGGAAGAATCCATTCTTAATTTTATGAAGAGAAAGATTATGTTCAACGATGAAACAACTATAATATATATTATTTGTTATATATGATAATTTAATTAGATTCAATTATAATTAATATTGATATTTCTATATATAATTCAAATTTTGAATATTGATTGCCCCAGTTGTAATGAGAAGATGAAGTTACGGATTTCAAATGCTAAGCCTAAAATTAGTCAACATTTTTATGAATGCATTAATATAAAAGTAAGTATTTCAATTATTGTTTGTAGCAATGCCAATTGTTTAAATTAATATTCTTCAATATTCAAATTAAAGGTCTCTAGTAGGTACTTGGTATTTGTGAAAGACGTTAAAGTTTGTTTTTGTTAGCAAATATGTCAAACAAGTTCTGTGCGTTGGGGTAAGAGTCTTGTTCAGAAGATATATAGTTGTTCACAAGAAGTAAGTGTAAAAATATATGTACATAATGCAAATTTGTCATGAGTCCTAATAAATGTGTTCATATCTTTATTTTGTAGGTCCCATACAATTTCATAGCTTGGTTGTCGGATGTAAGTACAAAAAATGGATAAATTGTAATAGTTAGAAGAGCAAATGTAACTATAATGTTTATTGGGACTGTTTTGTCTTTTATTCAATCACCTACTACTTTAATATTCAGTTGTAAGCTTTTCACGTTGTTCAAGAAAAGTTAAGTGCAAAAACAGTTTTTAAGGAATTTAGTGCTTGCATTTTTTTAATCTCATTTATATAATCCCACATCTAGAAGAACTTACAAACAATTCTAGTTTTGAAGTACTTTACAAACGTAGGAAAAAGATGCTGAAGTGCCCTTAATTTATCATTCGTAAAACTATATAGAAAATCGAAAAAGAGGACAGGCTTAGTTTGAAAATCAACAGAAACTACCTACATACAAAATAACACTTTTTCCTATAAATTTCCAACCTTGCTTAAGAGATAATGTAACAATACATGTACCATAGGAGTGCGAAATCATGAATAATGTGTGTTATTACAATAAGGAAAAAAAAGTAACCATCTCCATACAATAATGAGTGTAGATTCTCATTGAGCAAATGTGAAAAGTTCACATCCATCCATAGCATAAGGCTTCAAACTACTCAACAATTTGAAAGTTCTGTTGAAAAAAATGATGTCACCAAAGAGCTACAGCTACACCATTCCACATAGTTTTAGTTTTTTGTATACAATATTTCTACACACTTTGATGACTTGTATATATGATTTCCACATCCCAATCTCATACCTCCTTATCTAGTATTCCATAGAATGCATCATCAACATCAATATCATCTCATGTAGGCTTCACGCTTCTCTCATCTAAATCTGCTACCTTCGTCTCAAGATCCATGTAGACATGAAGTAAAGGTAATATTGATCAGTGGAGGTAATATTGGCTGAAGATTTTTAGTCTTTGGTCAAAACTTAGGACCACTAATAGGTTTTATAGCATACTAGTAACTCTTTAAATAAGAATCAGGCTTATAACATCTATTCGTATAAGCATCAATATTCTCCCTCTGATAAGATATACAAGTCACAACATGTTTATATAGAATCCCAGTTAAATCCCATGGTCTACATTGACAAGTTCATGCTTGCAAGTCAACAATATACTTGTCCGCAAAAATAGTTACTTCAAATTTCAAATCATACAATGTTTTACTTCCTATTGTGCTACCTCTATGGTCTTCCTCACTCTAAGACATATATCATTAATGGACTTCAGCATCATGACCCTTTTTTCGTGTATCTAAATCATTAAAGAAACTTGAATGCCTTCTAATATACTGACCAAGCTTTTGGTACAAGCTTCATAAATGAATCCATCAAACATCTCTGAAATATTGTTATGTACTATTTCTTACTTCGGTCTTATGCTCACAAAGGCCTTCACAAATGTCTCTAAATTCCTAATTTTAAAATCCTCATAAGCCTTTACTGACAAATTCTTCAAGTCCTCCATTACCCCATTAAAATAAACTTCTGTTGTGCAATTAACCGCTTTCCAAAATAAAGTCATACATGTGTGCCCTTTATTAACAATATACTAGCTTGCGTACACATGATGGGCATATTTTCTATGTTCAACTTCTAGAAACAAATTCTTTAATGATTTCACTAAACCCTGTAAAAAAAATGGTTACATAAATTAGTAAAGTGTTGATCACATAAAGAAATGAACATCAGATATATGGTTATTTAAAGTTTACCTTCTGCATATCGCTTACAGAAGTCCATGAATTACCACTTATGTCAAGATTTTTAGCAAGAATGCTAAAAAACCAATTCCACGATTGGTAATTTTCACCCTCAACTACATCCCAACATATAGGAAACATCTCATTGTTTTTATCACGACCAATAACAAATAATAATGCACCACTAAGGAAAGTCTTCAAAAAACATCCATCTAACCCAATAATCTTCCTACTTCCACCAAGACAACCATACTTCAAAGAACTAAATCCAACATAAAATCTTTTGAACATTGGTTTCCCAACATGTTCATCAAATTCAGTTTCAATAATAAACTTTATCTTTGTCAACTCGTCTTAACTCATGTCCATAAGTCCTTCCATTGATCATTAAAGCATGGTAATTACTTCCCACTTAGCCCTATAACATTGAAATTTAGTGACCTATAGTGTATATTTTGATTGAAGATCATCCATCATTTCACTTATTGGCCAATTCAGGTTCCTCCTAAACTTGTATATGAATTCATTCGCAATCCATTTCTTGCTAGCTTACTTGTTCCTCTACACTTTACTGTAGTTATGAGTGTTTTCTACTCTCTGTATAACAAATATTTTTCCCATTTTCAATCTAGCTAGCATACACCCGAAAAGAACTATGTGCATCACAAACTACTTCCATTCTTACACCAAATCTAGCCATTGAAACATTATACCTATGTGTAATTGCATACTTCCTTATAACTTCCCTCAATCGCTTCCCGTCTTTGAACTTCATTACAATTTCAAACTTAAAATTTGTCATTTCAACTTTTGGATTAAAACTAATGTATTTCTTATTTGGTATCAATGCTTCGTCATCACTAGGAACTGGTGATTGAATTTCATCATCACTACCATTATAATCACTATTTCCACAATGTGATCTTACTTCTTCTCTTCCAATATATTTGGAATGATCACAATCTTAATTGAAATTCTTTCCACTACCACCAACACCATTAACAACATTGTCGCATTCAAACCCACTTTCAATAATATGCTTAATTTCTTGCTTCATATGCATCCACATATATGTTTATAAAGAAGCGTCATCATCTGCTCATGTACTACCATCCTATTATAGATCATGAGATTCCTTCATTAGTTCTCTACAGAGTCATCTAACTCTAAGAATATACGACATTCCTCCTCTACCACAAGGAAATCATATTGGACCCAATTTCATTTAGTGATACTATCTCATACATCTTGTACCAAATGATAACAATTAGAATTAAAATTACCATACTATCAAATTATGCCCATCATGTCTACTTTTATTTTGCATAAATTGTAGTATGTGGTGAACATTTCTCTACAACTTAGAACATCTGCTTGTTCTTCCCCAGTTTGTGCTTTCATATGAAATCATATTTAACAATAATTCTTACCATCTAGCTTGCTTAGTTAATAACTTCTTTTTTGTTTTAAAAAAAGTATTAGACATATTGTTTGTTTGTTTCATAAACTTGGAACCTAAAGAATATATAGATCATATGCTTAGGTAATGGACTACTTCTATATTATTTAGCTTTCGACCTTCAAAGGCCATTAGACATCCTTAAAATATTATACTACTAATTGATATTTTTAATGCGTAAATATGAAATTTAAAGGGCATTTTAAATTCATCAACTTTACTACTAATTTTGTCTATATATATTGCATTTGTTTCTTATAAATATTTGCACAATGGTCTATCTAACACTATATTTTCCCCTTTTTCGATTAATTAGAGAAAGGTGCTACCTTCTACAAGGTGCTTTTAATTTGTTAGTCCTAATAATGAATGTAATAATAGAATTTGCCACTCTACAATAACTTGTACCTACTTAAGATCTAGTAGAACTTGGCCTTTGTTGTCCAAGTATCTCAAACATTTTAATTTTAAATAGAAAATTCATACTCCCACATCTTTATATATAATTGATTCTTTCACAAATATTATAACACTTAATGCAAATAGATAACAAATGCATCCATTGAATTGTTGTACATAATAATATCATTAAGATAAACTACCACAAAGTCATCTAAAGAGTCATAAGGACATCATTCATCAAATTTCAAAATATAAAAGGAGCATTAGTTAAACCAAATGATATGACCAATGACTCGTATACACCATACTAAGTAAGCAAGTGATTTTTGACTCATTCCTTCATATAATTTTGACTAGCCAATAACTTTATCGAAGATCCATCTTTGTAAAGATTGATATCTTGTTCAATATGTCTATCAAATTAGGTAACAAATTGGTTGTATTTATATTTTATAAGAACTTTATTAAATGTGTAAGTATAAGTCGTGTACAAGTCGACTTGTTCGTTGGATAAGTCGACTTACACGCATTCAGTACCGACAAGTCGACTTGTTCGTTCGATAAGT
>JAOQMR010000003.1:12160142-12176072 GCA_027563865.1 Erythroxylum pelleterianum | reverse complement strand
ACCAGGCTAAGCGAAGCCCGGTATAGATACCCCAGAGTTCCGCAGTCCACGCTGTGCACCAGCCAAGCTTCTGGGTGTTTTTACTTTCCTAACTACTTAAATAAACGAACCAAACGTAATAATTTAAATTTTAAGAAGAAGATCACTTTTCCGGTCAACAATCCGTGCCAACCATGCGTGGCCTTCAAGGTTGTTTAATTATAGTCCTTACATAGACGTGGATTATCTAACCGATCTAGTTACAAATCACAACAATTTTTAATAATGGCTGACACTAATTCTCACCGTGCAAGAACTTGAGGGGTTAGTTTGAAGTTGAGCAAAAATGGAGGGAAGGGGATCAGGGTAAGAAACAAAGCGACTTATTATTAAAACCCCATGTACATTCCGACAAAATTGTTTGTATGATTGGGCAAAGTGGATGGTGAGCCATCTGCATCACCGGCAACGGTTGGCATGCCACGTGATTTCTCAGCTAAATAATCCATTGCCTGATACCACTATATATATACATGTACATATATATATGTATCATATCTCTTAGAAACCAAACCTGGCCTTCCTTGTAATAAATTGATGTTAACGTTAGATGTTGTACATCTATTGTCAGAATTTGGGACCACGTTTCTTGCATAAGGTTAATGGATATTTTAAGGAACAGGATGTAATAAAATATAGTCTCATATATATGATATACACGAAGAAGTGTCTGAGTTTAACTTGTGTGCGTATCAACGATTGTATTTTGAATTTAGGAGAGATTCAAAACATTCTGGAAAGTTTCTTTTATTAATTTTCTTGTCGATTTCTGAACATGTAGAGAGCAAACTTTGTGGGATTTCAAATTATTATAAGTAAAAAGGGATATATAGAGCACCAAACAGCAGGTGGGACTCCAACTAAAAAGGGTTTAAATGGGAAAAAGGCATCATTAGTCAGCAGCATTTGTACCCGCAGAGGAGCTCTCTCTTAATGAAAAGTTTCACCCCAACTAACTTAGACGAATTAAAGCAAGTGGTCCATAGAGATTGATGATCCTTCTAGCTAGCGGGTGGGCGGGTCTACCTATTCCTATTTGATTCATATTGTGACGGACATATAAATTCAAATTTAACCTCAAGACTACCTTGAAACATAATAACATAGATAATATATTATTTTTATTTGTATTGGATTAATTTTAGCGTCATTTACAGAAATGATTAGGTTGCTTCATATCATTGGTTTGGTATGTTGGTGGTTGAAACGTTGCGGGTTTTGCCGCCTTCTCTCTTGTTCCCTTTTAAGCTACACTTGAGGCCTCTGGTCACATGGCTTAAACATGATGTGCTGTCATTCAGGTAATATGAATTCTAAATATGGGGTCATAGGAATTCTAACTCCTTAGCCATTTGCGCCTTGAGAGGTGACATTGTATGGAACTAGTCTAATTTTTTCTAGATGAGTAGAGGAGACAAGTCTAGCTGCGAGAATTTGGGGGGTTGAAACAGTACGTACGAAAGGAATGTACTCCTAAATTCATTGAACAAAAGTCTTCCTACAAATGTTGAATATCGAGTCTTACGTAAACTCCATATATATTTCACTCACCAAGTTAAGTGCGTTTTCTACTAATTAATAAATTTAACCAACTCAAGTTCTCTAATATGAGTATTTAATGAAGATGAAAAAATCTGATCTAGTGTGATGATCCCATAAAATTGTTTTCTTTTGCTAATATTAATCCAATGCAAATATATATGAGCTGAACTTAATTATTACGAAGAAACAGCCCCCAGAGAAGAATCTGTCTTGTATTGACGTGGTCATGGGAATGGTATGGTAATGGGCAATTCTAAGGTCACCGAAAAATCATGGTTTCGGTTGGCTGGAATTTATAGCCGCAAATCTAATGTAATGGTCCAACTCGTCAGCTAACTGAAACTGATATTTGACATTATATTGCTCAACTTCCCTTAATTGATCTGCCAAGGTCTCCATACCATTGACTTGTAGGAGCCAAATGAGAAAACCCCTAATGACCATAAATTAGGATTCAAACTTGCATCGATCCTCTCTCTCACATATCCGCAATGAGGGCGCTCCAAGTTTTGTTTGTACCTTTGTGGACCACACATGCTTATGCATGTATAGTCGCCATTGTCTAATGATGTAAAATTATGAACAAGAAACGACGGAAAATTTTTTATACTGAGGGATAAGAATCCGAATTACAATCGCTCGTCGATTTGTATGTTAACACTCTACTTGTTATGGAACTCAATTATTTTGCTAAGGACTAGATCAGATCATAGTCTCAATGTACTTTTGATATGCACCACTCAATTAGTTTTGATTACGAAATCTTCCAATATGGTTTTTCCATTTGTCCTCACATATTGATTTAATCAGTGAAAGAAGGGAAAATTTAATTAGATTACAACGACCTTAATTTGTTAAGGTTAAATTTTTATTTTAAAAAACTGAATATAGTTAAAACAGTTCATCTTTGATTGCATAATTAGTTTATAATTATAAATTTTAAGGATTTAATGATTATTAAAATAGCAATACAACATTATAAATTTGGGGATTTTCTTCTCTTATGTTAAAGCAGCAAGTAATCTAAAGTCCAAAGGAGAAAAAGAATGGTGGAAATGCAAATAGGAAAAGAGCAATGATTAGAGGCATGGGATGGGAGGGAGTGGGAGTCACTCGAATATCTTTACTACTGATAATCTAGTCGTCTTTTGACTTGGGGGTGATTGGGGCCTACATGGGGTCCACCACGGTCTTTTATGGATTGAATGATAAAGAGCACCGCACGTGGTCAAGGCCACCTCAAAATCCAAATAACCCAAGAGAGATTACAGGCAAATCCCTAGAAACGCGGACAAATTATGTGTATATATTAAAAAAAACAATGAAATGTAATAATAGGCACAGTTTTTGCGTTTTGAATATATTATTTTTCATACTTAAAAAGAATTTCGAGTAAAGTGAAAAAATCATATTTCTTTTTTTTAGTTTAGGAGAAAGTAAAGGTGTAATATAAGAAAAGAAGAAATAATTCAGGCTCATTGTTAAAGCTTGCCTCCCTACCCTTATCTGCGTTTGAGAGAATACAATACAACTCAGGCTGTGCCAGCTCTCTACCCCAAAGCGAAATTCCGTGCTCTTCCTTTCTCTACACAAACCTATTAGACTTAGACACAGACCCACTAGGCCACCAAAGTCGCTGAATTGAGGGTCAGCTACAGATATGCACACTCACAATCACAAAAGCTAACCTCTCTCTTCCCCCCCAAAAAAAGAGAATAATAATTTAACAAAAATTATATCTCTACCACCCCCCACAATTGATCATGGAACCAGAAAATAATGGGATCCGCGCACCGAATTTCCCTCTCCAATTACTAGAGAAAAAGCAAGACATCCACCATCTTCTCCTACATCCACCTGGAGATCAACTCCAGGACCGACAACGCCTTCTTTCTGTTCCTACAACAACAACAACTACTACTACTACAACAGCAGACACCTCTTCCTCTTCAAATCCTGCCAAGAAACCTCCTCCTAAAAGAACCTCCACAAAAGACCGTCACACTAAAGTGGATGGCCGTGGCCGCCGGATCCGCATGCCCGCTGCCTGTGCCGCCAGGGTCTTCCAGCTCACCCGCGAGCTCGGCCACAAGTCCGACGGTGAAACCATTGAGTGGCTCTTACAACAGGCTGAACCCTCTGTCATCGCCGCCACCGGAACTGGGACCATCCCCGCCAACTTCACTTCTCTGAACATCTCTCTACGTAGCTCCGGCTCTACCATATCAGCCCCTCACCATCTAAGAAGAAGTTACTTTGACCCTAACTTCGTTGCTCTTCATCCACAGTTGCGACCGAGAAGTGATTGGGAAAGGAATGTGATCGATGAACCATCAGCGTCCCAGCAGCAGCAACCAAGAGTTCTATTTCCCTCTGATGAATCCATAAGCTTTAGTTCGAGTAATAATGCGGGACTCCACGTTAGAAGTGCTTTGGCTTTACCAGACACTGCTAAACAAGAGATTAGTGGAGGTGGGGAAGGAAGTTGTTTAGATGTCGTTGATGGGGAGACGAGTTCTTTAGGGAGGAAGCGGCGGCCTGGTAATGAAGTACTATTGGGTCATGGTAACCAGATGGGGAGCTATTTGTTCCAGTCGACGAGCACGGGGTCAATCCCGGCGAGTCATAGTCCGATTCCAGCTACATTTTGGACGTTGAGTAACCAAGGGATGAGTGGGGACCCTATGGTGACATTTCCACCTTTTAGTGGGAGTAGTAACATGTACAGGGGTTCTATCTCAAGTGGCTTGCATTTCATGAATTTTCCTGCTCCCATGGCCCTTTTGCCGGGTCAGCAATTGGGTTCGGCCATCGGTATTGGTTCTGTTGGCGGCAGCGGCGGAGGCGACGGTGGCAGTGTAACCGACGTACTGGCTGCGTTTAATGCGTATAGGCCGGTGCTGGGTGGGGGCGGCGGCGGCAATTCGGAGTCTGCAAGCGGGTCGAACCCGCAACATGGAGGAGAAGATTCAAGGAATACAGCTAGTCACCAATCCTAGATGATCAAAATTTCTGGTTTATGGTTTGCTTGGTGCTTTTCTTTACTATATATAAAGTTATTAAGTATACATATATATATATAAACTTGGATTTTACTACACAGCCTCAAGCTATAATGATTGCCTTGAATTACAGAGTTTAGTGTACGATTTTGTCGCGAGATTAATGAGTATAATTTAGGGCTTGCTGATGATCATCCAAATATTAGCATGAGGATTGCCTGGTTTTGGTTTTGATTAATTTGCTGGAACTTTGCTTAATTACCTAAGGGTATTGACATGTCTTTCAGTTCTTGAACAGACAAATGCTACTGTACTGTGCGTGCAACTAACTAACTTGAAGCTCTTGAGGATGACGTTATTAGGTCTAGAAAACTCGGCATCGGTAGTGTTTAATAACTTTCCCTTCTCTCCCTCTCCGTCGTACTGGATTGTCCATTGCCTTTCGACATTGCTCGAAAATGGAATCTTTGCTTCTTCTTGTTTTTTTCCCCCCTCATATCACTGCATTTGCAACTATTGTGATCCTGTTGTTAGCAGAGGACAAGAGATGGAGGAGCCCACAGGTAAGTTTCAGCGACACTGCTCAGGTGGCGACCATCTAGCAGCCAAGCTCTGAAGCTCATCGCCTCAAATTGATGGACGTTTTAACTTGGTGACTAGTACATATGATCATGGAGATCATATTTCTCATATATATTTCTTCTTGCTGTTCGTAGTGGGTCGTCAGTCTGGACTCTTCTCTTCATGACAACATCACGTCGTTCCGTCCCACAAATATTTATCAATTCTGAAATGTTCAGTAAGTGGGGCGTCGTAGCTATCTAGGACCAGAACCATGGATCACAGTTGGTCATCAAATATTGTCCTGTCTGGTCTAGCGATTTTAGGGTTAAAAAATTAAAAAACCAAATGGTTTATTTCATTAATTTCTTTCAAACTCAATGAATCATGAAATGTCTTAAATCCTCTATTTCTTTGTAAACCTTCCATCTTCACTGTTAACGACTTTTGCTGTAGCAGGTTGGCTTATGGTTATTCCAACCAAATGAAAGTGTTTGACATGTTCTTGCATGCAGTGCTTCTGCGAAATTGTGCATAATTGAATAAAGAGCGAAACATCATATGATCAACCTAATTAGTTTCTCATATTGCCTTTACTCCAAGCGGGAGTGTAGATCAGAAAAACACATCTGACTCTTCATATAGAAGATAGAAATGGATCGTCTCTCTATTATTTGGCGAATTTGATCTCTGTGATAGTTTTCATGTTCTTTTCTTGACAGCTTGCCTATATATGGTAGTTTTATGTTGAGAATGCATGCAAAGATGTTTATTTCAGATGTGTTCGAGGTTTCTCCTTAGCTAAATACACGAATTTTCTTTACCCAACGCACCATAAGGTTTGAATCTCTATATATAGCTAACTTGCACTTCATAGACCAACTCGTTATATTAGATGATTTGAAATTGTGGAGCATTATATATGGTTATTAAGTTTAATAAATGTTTGTATATATAGAAAAATATTTTGTGTTAAAAAGTTCTTTTCATGTTTATGTCTGAAGAACATCATGTTTTAAGTTAATTTCAGACTCATGATCAAGAACTGCGGACAATTATATATTTTAGAAGACCGTGCGTGGATTTCTAACTGTATCAGACTTATTTGGTTAAAGTTTAGTTTTTATTTGGACAGGAAAAATTCTGCTAACTTTAGTCAGGTCTCAGTATGTAGAGCTACATGTCTATAGATAGCTAAAAAAAAAGAAGGTTCAGATAGTCTAAGATTCTGCGTCTAGGCTGTAGCCTGCAATAGTTAGCCAAACTACAGATCGAGATTCTGTTAAGGGACGTGGGACAATATGTCCAGGCTATGGTGAAATGTGATCAGACATCTCAGGGCAATGCTTTGGTAGCTAAACTTGGAACATTAGGGTCACATTTCTTGCAAGTTTGTTAGCATTGAGCTATATGCCTATAGCTGTTCAAATGCTAGAATCTTTTGCATGCAAAACCTAAGACCTATATTTGATTAGATTATGTTGAAATTTTCAAACGAAAACTACACCTATCTTAGTTTTCTAACCACTTCTGTACCTACTACATTTGAATGAATCTTTAGAAAAATTCTATCTATTGTGTAGAATCTGTTATAATTTGATACCAGCAAATATTATACATATAAATATAAGTTTATGCCAATTAATCCATATTTTGGTTTGCAAAACCTAGCTCCATCCCCACTCTTTTTAATGTGTACGTCTTTTACCATTTACTCGTGAGGATCCAAGTTGAGGCAATTAAATTCTCATTTAATGAGAATCTGCAGTTGGGGCCCCATAATTGAAGGTCCATACTATCAAAAGCCTTAAGAGTACCGAAGTTGTTGATTTCTTAACAGAAACTAGCAACCATTTTAATATCACGTCTGTTCTTCGTGAATGGAAATGATATTTAATCACTGATTCGGAAGCTATAAACGTAAGGATGGTCCGTTTTGGCAGAATGTGGTGCCGGGCCTTCAATTGAATACTTCTGTCAGACATGGGCCAACCACCAATCTCTAATCGGATTTAATTTAACTTCCAGATGCTAATGAAATCCTTTTGAACACCAAATTGTGTAGCTATTGTTATGTAAGGATTCAAATAAACATAAAACCATGTCATTTTAGTGTGAGAATAGGGTTGGAATAGTGTATTTGGAACAAATGACCAGATGTCGCACTATAAAGATAACATATGTTTTGTAATTAATTATTCATAAAATATAAATTTAATTACAATATTTTCATCAAAATATAAGTAAAACTAAACATTATAAAATATTCAAAATGAGCTATAACTTTTACAAAGTATTCAAATAAGACCTTTAACGAATAAACATAAATTTAAATGATATTAACTTTTAGCCTTTTATATCACTTCAATAATTTTATGACATAAAATTATTATTTTTATTTAGCACATATATTTCATTATGTTATACATATACTATGTGACAAAGCAGGATTCATATATTTGATTAAATTTAAATATACTTTTAAAATTTTATGTAATTTTTAAAAATTCAAATTTAGATTTAATCTAAATAATCTAATTTTACTTTAATTAAACTTTTCTAACCATATTGAAATCGCTTGCAAAAGTGAGTAGGTGATCTTCTTTGCTAGCTTCGTAATTCATCAACAATGGAGGTTTCAATACATTAATTCTAGAGCATTTTGACTATTTCGAATCATTTTAATTTAGTCTCACCCCTTTCTTCAGTCAGGATTTGGCGGACAGATGGGACCGGAATTGTGGACTTTTTCTCCACATATACGCTCCAGTTGGAATTCTTATCAAATCATCCACTTTGGTGGTGGTCTCGACCCGGTTCAGAGGTCTATGCTCGTTATTTTAATCCAATTTTATTTTCGCTCCAAAACAACATCGTTTTATATTTATTATATATAAAATAACGTAATTTTGAGAGTAGAAATGGAGTAATAAGTTTATCAAAAAAAAAGAAATGGAGTAATAAGTACGAAATCGTCTCGACTACATAGAGCCAATAAGGCGGATGGCGTTTATGTATAATTAATAGGTTATTAAATAAAATTTATATTCAATAATAAACATTTTGAATATTTTAAAATTTAATTTATTTTTGATAAAATTGCTATTTTTTCCCACGTACTCGAAGGACACGTGTTTGTCAATCAAATGATTGATCGTAAATTACGCAGAACTGGTAATTATGAACCAACTCTTTATGCAACCTTTGGCTGATCGTAGCACACTGGGGTGCGTGTTATTTCAATAATTAAGAGCTCCTTTATCCTGCAACGGTGTGCACTGGAAGACCACTTTCCATTTCTCATTTTTACGAACCAAGAAGAGGGAAAGGAAAGCGTAACAAAGATGTTCTCGACTTTAAGAACATTTCTAGATGTTAATTAATAGAATAAAGATGGGTGTAACGCATGAAATGATTTATAATAAAATAAAATATAATATAGCGAAAATTTGTTTAAGAGCAATGAAATGATTCGTAATATAATATAGTAAAATATTATTTAAAAGATTAATAAAATAAAATGTAATATATAATAAATAACTATTGTATTCGTAATATTAAAATAGTTATTGCAAGGAGTTTAACGTTATGATTTTAAAACAGAAATTATGTTCAATTAAAAAATCACAACTTAAGTTACAACTATTATAAATAAAATTTTAAATATATTATAAAATAATAAAAATTTTAATAAAAGTTTTATTATTTTATAATTAATTATATAAAATTTATTATTAATTATATAAAAATATTATTACTAATTATTTAATAAATGTTATTTTAGTCTATTATATGTGATTTATATTTAAAAATAAATTATTTATATAAAAATATATACAAACAATTAAACAATAATATATATATATATATGTTTTCATTAATAAAAATTCTATTAATTTTTTATTTTATTATTAATTATATACAATTTATTATTAATAATATAAAAATATTAAAGATAAGGAAAAATAATATAAAAATATTATTAACTACTGTACAATTTTTGTAGATACTCAAATTTTTGTGGACGATAACAAATGAGTATAGAAAAAAAGGAGGCCAAAATTGGAAGATATAATTAGTATTAAAAATTGGAACTGATCGAACCGGTTAGTCACTGGCTAAATTGGGACTGATCGAACCGATTGGCCACTGGTAAATGAATTTTTTTATTTTACTTTTTTCTTTCATATTTTTTAATTATTTCAAAAGTAAAATATACATTTTTCATAAATCTAATAAAAGTATAGAAATTTATATTATTCCGTATATTTTTAAAATTTTTAATATTACTAATATTATATATAATTATTAGATAATTACGACGCTTCACACGAATTGATAACTAAACCGATCAAATCGGTCACCCTTAAAATTTCTAATTCAATATCCGATCCAGATTTGAAAACCTTGTCTCGCCACCGCTCAAACACATGCTTCTACTTAAATGGCAAGCGTTCATTGGCTTTCTACCTTCCTGCACTTGCTCTGCTGTAACACCTTGTTTTTTTTTTTCCTGAAAATTCGGTGCCTCTTTTACCGTGCATAACTTTCCTTTTCAACCAAAGCAGAAGGTCCCCACTTTAGCCCATTTTCTCTTGTTCTCTTTGACCTTTTTCCGCTCCAGCTTTTGGGCATTTGTTCTACTTTTGTCGTTTAGGTGGCAGCTCGCTCTTTTTCTTTTCCATTAGCTTGTCTTCGGAACCTACCACCCAACAAACCGAAACAAACAAGAGATGGGTAACTCTGGGAATTTTCTTCAAGTTGTAGCTAGGAACTTTGATGTTCTTGCCTTGTACGTCTCGTTTCTGCATTTTCCCCATGCTTTTCTTTTCGATGCTTCAGTACCCATTTCAGTAGTACTGAAAACGTTCCAAATTTGGGAACGTTGTCTTTCATTTCGTCTCATTTTCTAACTCAAATCCTCTGTTTTATGTCTGCAGGCCCCTAGTCACCCTTCTTTACCCTCTGTAAGTGTGTATATGCAAAAGGGTAGTGAATGAATATAGTTAAGCTTAGTGATAGTTTTGGGGTTTAACAGGTATGCTTGTTAGTGAATGAATATAGTTGAGCTTAGTGATAGTTTTGTGGTTGAACAGGTACGCTTCAATTAAGGCTATAGAGACCAAGTCTCGCAATGATGATCAACAATGGCTTACATATTGGGTTCTCTATTCTATGATCACGCTCTTCGAGCTGACTTTTGCAAGAGTGCTGGAATGGTATGCACGGATTTGTTTATTTCTAGTTCATATTTTTGTGGTAACTTAGGTTGTATTCTGTTGAACTTTTGCAAGCTTGCTCTGAATGAAAGTAATAGATTATGACATTATTTTCAAAAGTTGTTATTCACACATTACCATCTTTAAAGCAACTCATATCTTAGTGAGGAAAGCCGTTTATTCGTTGCTGCGCTATCCTTTGACTTGTGTTAAGCTTAATGTTGTTGAAGAGAAATGGTAAAACATTGACCAACACAATACTCTGGCCGCTAAGCGTACATAATATAATATATCCATGAGCAGAAGGACAGGCTGCTTCACCTAATTGGTATATCTTTGAACGTTGGAGTTGTATCTTTTAACTGTAAGTAACATTGAGTAGTGAATTGTGAGAGCAGTATCCCGATTTGGCCTTATGCGAAGCTGATAGTGAGCTGCTGGTTGGTGCTGCCACACTTCAACGGGGCAGCATATGTATATCGGCACTTCATTAGGCCATTCTATATGAATCCACAAAGTGCACAAAGGATTTGGTACGTTCCCAGGAAGAAGGATATTTTCCGTAAGCCTGATGACATATTAACAGCTGCTGAGAAATATATGGAAGAGCATGGTACAGAGGAATTTGAGCGACTGATGACCAAGGTGGGTACACAACCCAATCTTTGAGGTCTCATCTGATGAAACTTTTATCTAAAAGTCATTTGTCTTTTCACAGTTTCAGATGGCTACATTTAAGTTATCAAATGCATTGAAAATACCGAGTTACATTGACACTGATGAGTAAATGTATGGTATTTTGCAGACGGAGAGGGAAGACAGGGCTAGGAGGAGCAGTAGCAATTACATGATATTTGATGACGATTATAGATACTGATATCGTGTGTCTGTTTGCTCTTAATTTCTTTGTCAAGGACTACAAGAAATGAATGTTTGTTTTATCTTTCCGCTTCTACTTTGCTTAAAATTAATACAAAAAAGTGAGAATCCAATTGGACACAAACTTATTATTAACTAATACTTCCGGCTTGTAATAATCTCTCCAATACAAGCTGCATTTGAAGGCTTGTTAATCACCTACGCAGGGATCCAACTCCAAGCCCCGCATCTCCATTCTGAAGTCGTGGCAGCATTTAATATGTATGTACTTTAATTTATAATTATCAAGTAATTTGTTTTATATTAACCTTAATAAACTTATATATATATATCGATTTAATAGCAATAAAAACAAGATCAAGATTCGATTTGAGTCCATTATCGTTTATCAGTTTTGTTGCTTCTTGGTTTGTCGTTTTGATTCATTTTGGCAGCTGGATAAACAAACTGTTGAACTTCCTCGGACACAGGAATAAGAGACATATACACACATTACATTACAGAACAAGCTGAAGAAAACTAAACTTAAAAACCTGTTACAGCGTTTCCTTGCTTCTTCAAAACGTAAAGTTTAAGCTCCCCATTAGATCGGTGTTTCTTGGCTTCCTGTCTGTTGGAGTATGACTCAATTCTTTCCCTACTCAGTAGTTTATGCAGTATTGGGATTTTAGGATCGTGGGCAAGTTTTTCATATGCTGTACAACAAATTGTGTCTGCCCATTACAGCCTTACAATACAGGATGTAGCTGGCACAATATGTGCTGGATGTTGTCCTCGGTTTTGTATATATACACCCTATGAGATTTGTTTATGTGTGAGAGTGAAAATTTCTCAATCTTCTTGAGAGACCAGAGAAAGTTATGTGAGAGTTTTTGAAAATAGTGAAATTAGTTCTTTGTTTCGTAGAATTTTCTTCAGGCACTTAGGTTTTCAACGTAATTTCCATATTTTCGTAAATTTCTCATTTTGTTATTTGTGACCCTCTTTAATTGTGTTTTTACATTTATTCCCTAAAATTGGTTTTACAAATTAGTATCCTAGCAAGGTTAATCTCAATCAAGGAGTAGTTCACTATGTCAACTAACACTTAAGTTCCACATTGAGAAATTTGACAAAAAGATTAGTTTTGCAATTTGGCGTGTCCAGATGAAAGCTGTTCGCACACAACATGGATTGAAGAAAGCCTTGAACGGAAAATCTAAAAGGCTAGACACTATGAGTGATGAACAATGGGAGGATCTGATGAGAAAGCCCTTTTTGAAATTCAGTTATGCCTTTCCTGAGAAGTTCTACATGAGGTGTTTAATGAAATTACGATGATTGGGTTGTGATTAAAATTTGAATCACTTTACATGATGAAGAAGGTACCTTTGTCCAATGTCACCTAAATGAGTTCAATTTTATCTTGATTGACCTTGAAAATATTGATATGAATATTGATGATGAGGATAAAGTTGTTTTTATTTATTTGCTCACTTCCCTCTTTATATAGACATTTTAAAGAAATCATGTTGTATGGCAAATCGTGATACTTTGTTCTTTGAGGATGTTAAAACAAACTTGTTGTCTAAGGAAAAATTTGATACTGAAATTTCATTAGTGCCTCAAGCTAAAGGTTTGATTTTTAGGGGGAAGGACCAGTGAGTGAGAAAATAATGGTAAGAATAAGAATAAAGGCAGGTCAAATCAAAAGGAAAAAATTTGAGTTAAACCTGTCATTATTGTAAGAAGCAAGGGCATGAGATTTCTATGTGCTATAAGTTGAAAAATAAAAATGACAGAGACGAGAAGGCCGAAGGCAAACAACAAGAAAAGTCTATTAAGGCTAGCATTGTTGACACAAATTTTGAGGGTGATTTTCTAAGTGCTATAAGTTGAAGAATAAAAATGACAGAGAAGAGAAGGCCAAAGGCAAGCAACAAGAAAAGTTTATTGAGGCTAGCATTGTTGACATAAATTTTGACGGTGATTTTCTTTTAGCTGTTGACATTGAGTAAAGGTTGAAAAACGAGTAGATAATGGATTCATGCTGTCCGTTTCATATGAGTCCTCATAAGGACTGATTTTCAACCTACGAGCCATGTGATGGTGGCTTTGTTTTCATGGACAGTCTATATATTTTGTAAGGTTCTACCGTTACAAGCTTGACAGTAAATGTATCATCTACACTCCACTATGATGAAATCAAACTTTGGCACATGCGTTTGGGTCATATGGGTATCAAAGGCATGATAATTTTAAGCAAGCATGGTTTATTTGATGGCCAAAACACTACTAATATTGATTTTTATGAACTTTGTGTTTTTGGGAAACAAAGAAAGTCAATTTTTTTGCAGGTCTTCATAGGACCAAGGGTGCGCTTGATTACATTCATTCTGATCTTTGGGGTCCCTCCAAGGTTTCCAAGAAAAAGAAATCAATCATAGAGACTAGCTGAGAACCCTTCTAGACTTATGAGGTTAAGGTTTAAAGCAACACAACAAGGAATTACTCAACCACCAGTGCAAGCAACTTCATTTGAGATCAAACTGGCATTGCTGAATATATTGTAGACTAATGTGTAGTTCTATGGGCTGGCTAATGAAGATCCTAACACTCATCTAGTGAACATTTTAGAAATATGAGTTACCTTCCGATATAATAATATGTCGGAAGATGTTATTAGGATGAGGCTCTTTCCCTTTACATTTAAGGATAGAGCTAAGGTGTGGTTAACATCACGATATGGAAGTAGTTGGTACGAGCTTTTCTAGACAAATACTTCTGATAGATGCATAATTAACCATATTTATTCCTATATTTGATGTATTTTTACTTGATATTTTATACTTTCATTGTATATTTGGTACTTAATTTGCTCTAAATGTGTTTTACAAAGTATAATTGCCTCTATGGACTTAAAGGAGAAGAATTATGATAAAAATATGGCATAAAATAAAGATTTGAAGCACATGCTTGTGCACTTCTCTAAGGCCATGTAGATTCGCGAATTTAGGGTATTTTGAGTTATGTACAATTTGATGCACGATCGTGCATCAGCCTGTGCATTACCCAAAAGCCTAGAATTTATTATAAAAGGTTGTACTCGAAGGCAATTAGGGGGAGCAGACATAGACATCCAGATACTTTAAGAGGTGACTCAAGGGGTGATTTTGATATAAAGAAGTGAAAAATACAAAGAAACCATCGAAAGATCTAAGGAATACAAGATCAAACCTTTACTTGAAAGAATATTCGATAGGAGATAAATAGGGAGATTTACAATTATGAACCCTTTATTTTCTATTTGTTTTACTTTTTGTTATTGTTTGATTTTGTCTTCAATCATGTTTAACTAAATTCTTTTAGTGTCTAGGTTGGATGAACCCTATATTGATACTTTAACATGTTTTGATTCTTTTATTAATGCAATTGGATTGATTGATATATTATGATCTGATTATGTGTTTTATTTATGTTCTAATAGATCCAGGATATTAGATTATAACCTGATTTCATAACATAAAGATTGAGAATTCCTTATTTGAATAGATCTACCATAATTGGAAGGAGTTGATTGCGACCCTAGAGATAAGATGACATAAATCTTTCAGATTACGGTTAAACCTAAAGAGGGATTTACAAATCGATAAAGCAGTCCTATAAACTTTAACCTAAATACTTCAGTTGAAAACCCTAGGATTAGTTGTTATTAGACTCAAGATCAGTTATGAGCATACCATAGGAATCTTCATGATCCAATAAATCAATAAAATAATTGTATAATAAAAAAGATTAATCTGTTAAGGGTTTTAGGGGGATTTGAAACCTAGATACTAATTTTATGATATTGATAGTTTACTAAGTACTTCCTTAATTCTCTGATTCAATCTTGTGGCTTATTTATTTTACTTGATTTAGTTTATTTTCTTTTAAATCAAAAATCAAAACCAATTTCGTAGACTAGATAATAGGATAAAGTTAATTACTAATACTCGTAGTTCTTGTGGGATCGATCAGTATTTGCTGATACCAGTTATAGATACAGTGTGTACTTGCAATTATTTCAATAATAACAAACTCAAAAAGTAGTCAATCGACTTCCCTCTCATGAAGGCAACAATATTTATTAAAGTAATCACGAATTCTAATAAAACGAGAGGGAGTCACTACACGAAGAGCGGGAGAGATACAAGAATTTACAAAGGAGATTTCCTCATCACAACCTACCAAAGAATTTACTATTGCAAAATTTTTACAAGGAGTTAATCCGCCCACGAGGGGCACCATAGATGCAGCTACTGGAGGATCCTTAGTGTGGGAAACAATTGAGGAAGCATAAGATTTGCTAGAGTAGATGACAAATAATAGTTTTCTTTGGACATCAAACCGAAGCAGACAATAATCAACCTTCTAGGATTAAAAGGGAGTGATTGTTGTCAATTCAGTGACAAAGGATGAGAACTCTCGTATCTCCAATCTTTTTTTAGGTTTAAAGTCTCCGAAATGTCTTTCTTTTCAGATAAAGTTTCTGATGATGGAGCTTCTTTATCATCACCTAAGGGCATTGTAGTGGTTTCATTTTCTGAATCCTCTACCTTACTGGTTTTGGAACTATCATCAAACTTCACTTGAATAGTCTCCTCCACAGTCTTAGAGGTAAGATTGTAAACTCTAAAAGCCTTTGATGACAATGAGTAGCCTAGAAA
>JAOQMR010000003.1:12145990-12160042 GCA_027563865.1 Erythroxylum pelleterianum | reverse complement strand
AGACAAGGGGGACAACCAGGTGCGTTGATGGAGTTTGAAATAAAGGAAAATCAAGAATAAAAGAAACGTCGGCAGTCTATGAAGTGGATGTTCGAAGACGCTGTGCTGGAGAATTGATGCGTTGACGATGCTGGAGAGAAGAAACCAAGAGGACCAGGAACGTGCGTATGCGATGATCACTGGAGCAATTTAAAAACGTGGACAAGGGCAATTTAGAATAAGAAGAAAATCAAGATTGCGGCAACCTATGCGATGGAGATCGATGATCACTGCTTGAATTAAAAAGACAATCAAGATGAAATGTGCAGCAACCAATAGGAAACGAATACGATGATGATAAACTAAGAAGAAAAGATCAAGTGCGGTGATTTCTGGAAAAAGTAAAGAAAAGAACGAAAACCTAAACCTAATCTAATCTAATGATAAGCTAATCTCCTCCCTTTGTTTAATCCAAGCCCATATATATACGGCAATCCCAGCTTCCTTTTTGAATTGAACATTTTCATTATCTTGAATTGTCTTGATCCAAATTGATTGGTCTTTTAATTTCAGTGGGAAACATCTTGAAAAGAAGTTTAGATGATCTTCAATGGTTGTGTTCCAATTTAGGTAGAAGTCCAGACGATCTTGGCGATTGTGTTTCACTTGGAAATAAATTCTAGAAATATGTGGATTTGGGATTCTGTCCTTATTTTTCCTCTTTTCAATCATTTTTCATCTTTACGGCATTGGAAACCACCTGTGAATATTTAACAATTAATTCCGTCAATTTACGAACACCAATTTCACAAATCAATAAATATTAAGTCCAAAATAATTGCAATTAATATATATATATATATATATGTACTTCTCTCTTGCTCCTTAATATGATATTTGCCTCTAGCCTTATCTCTTTGTGGTAGAGAGATTGATTGAGAAATATATATATAGTACTCTCTCTTTCTCCTTAATATGATATTTGCCTCTAAACTTTCAGAACCGAGATGTTGATTGAGATTAATGAATAAAGATTCCACAACTAGTTCAGTAATAAAGCTTATTTGTATTTAGGCATGAACATATGACAAACAAAGACTAACTTCAAAAGGAGGGGCTCTCTCGTCTAAGATGGGATCCTCTGTTTAATCAACCTTATTTTGTCTAACTCTATCCAGTCGAAAAATGTCATCGTTTCTGCTTTAATTTTACAAACGTTGTTAATCTTCCAAATTTCATGGCTTGTGAGCCAAGCTGATCCTAGTTGACATCTTCCTCGTCTTCATCCTCATTCTCACAAAACCAAAAATTTTCTAACATTCCCCTTCTTTTCAACACTAACCTTCCTGATATTCCTTCACTTTCAATGATCTTCAAATCTCTAGAAGACCATCGCCACTTAGAACCCCTCGGACTATCTCATCTCTCTTTGCCCCCTTCTTACACCTTATAATATCCAGATTCTCGAATCTCAACTACATTGAAGTGTGCAACTTTTACGAAGACCTTGATTTGGTTCTCGAATTAATCTCTCGATGTGGATTACATATTGACTCCCTCGATATTTTCAGCCAATCTCACTTCCCTTTGATCAGTGTGCAAAGATTGGGATCGAAAGTGAGGAATTCGTAACTTAAGCTTTATAAAACTTAGTTTGTACTCTAGACTAACAAGCTCAACCTTCTTTACATTTATGAGAAACTGCCCTTCACTAGAAGATCTCATAATGGAGAGGACTAATCTTGGTGTTGAACATATAGCGAAATATTCGATCAATCATTGAGTTAAGTCTCTTAACCTTGATAGGGAATAACAACTTGAGTGATGAGTACACAAAAGATATTTCCTTGTTTTGCCCTGGATTAGTATTGCTAAAGATCAGTTATTGTCCTTCTATCACATAAGAAGGAATTAGAGAATTTCTAAGAAACTACAAGGAAATCATGCATTTGGAGATGAATAGATGTCTGGGGATAAAGAATATTGATTTAAAATTTGAACTTCCTAAATTGGAGATATTGCAAGAAAAGGGACCAGGAATGGACAATGAAACATTGGCAGTGATTTCAAAAAAATGCCTTGGATTGAAGCAACTAGACCTGGAGGGTTACCTAAACGTGGCAACAAAAAGGGTGATTTAAGTGGCGCAAAATTGTAAACTGTAGGAGATTAAGGGATATAAGTTTGAAATGGTGTGATAATGTGAAAGTTGATATTATAAATTTCTTGGTGTTCTTAAGGCTGTCACTAAGAAAAATAGTCCCACCATGTGAATTTTCTCCATCTCATAACCAAGTAACATTCTTCTTTCTACATGGATGTTTACTTTTACAAGGGTAGCTTCTGGAGCTTTGAAGTGTATTTGGATGAATTGTATAGAGTTGTTTTTTTTTTCTTGGATTAAATTCTTTATAAAGTTCAGTTGTACGCTCTTAAATTGATAATATCCTGTAGCTTTTTTCCTTTTTCTTTTCAATATCATTTATTATCTCAACAAACTCGTTTTATATAAACTTGTATCAAATTTTATGAACAACTATCATTCTTCTTGAGTTTGTTTGATCAAGTCCGTGGAATCTTTATGGTGTTCCCAAATACTGAATCTCTATGCAGTCAACACTCTTACTCCAAAACCAATACAAAATTACCATCTTGATGCTTCAATTGGAAGCTTTTCAAATACCCCATTTAAAAGGAGAAATCCAAAGTCATAAAACTTATCTTGCCTTGCACAGTCTTGCAAGTTAAGTCACGATCGTAACTTAAACTTGCATAGTCGTGCAAGCTAAGTCACGGCCGTGCAAGTTAAGTCATGGTTGTGACTTACATGGGCAACTATCCAAGTTAAGTCATGTGACTTAACATCTTTCTAAACATTCCCCTGCCTCTGAGGAAGAAGTATTCTAAAATTAATATGTTAGAGGAGAAGAACAAGATTGACGAGTATCAATGTATGGACCCATATAAAGTAGGATATGACAAATTGAGAGGGTTAAATGAGTAGATGAGGGATGTATCTTTGGTTTCAAGTTATTATTGATATGGTAATTTACTTCAGAGGCCCATGTATCTTTTATCTAGGCATCTCCTTAATCTTATAAAGATGGTGTGATACAATTTTGCCTTCATTTAATCAGATTGTGGTTGTAGCTTCGGAAATCATGATCGGTTAAATGTCTGGCCATATCTCTTTTATAGGTTTACTCTATAATTAAAGGAAATTATAGCGATTCAGTTCATGTAGACTCTATAAGAAAAGTGAATGTTTGATCTTCTCATTTTTCCAGTAAACAGAGGCATAGTTCTGCAATTTCCTTGTATAGAATTTGATATTTGCTTTAATGAATGAATTTTTAATTACCTTAAAAAGGTTCTTTTTTCGATATCCTACTTTCAGCAGCCATCCACCCTTCCTTGTGCTACGTAAAGAAATCAATTTGTCTATTATGATGCCTACATCTTATGTAGAAGAAGAATTTAGTAATGCAAACAATTTTTCAATGGTTTAGTGGATAAGGATGATGTTTGCTTTTTTGTATTTGGAAGACTGAAATAAATTAGAAAGTGGAGTGCCCTCTTTGTCTTCCTTATACCTTATGCTCCCTCTTTTTGATATTTTAACACTTCTTGTTATTATTGTCTAGTTCACTAGAAGCTTATCTTTCTCTTTTCCATTCTTTTCTTTTTCTTTTTTCTTAATAAAGTTCTCAATCTTTTCTAGATGCGAGGGTCGTGTGGGTTCATAAAACTCGTCGCTTGAAAGGATATGGCTTTGTTTCTTTCCACAATCAACAGGTTGCTACACTTCACAAGGTTGATAGGAGAGCTTTTGGTTATAGATCATATTTTTCTCTAACCATGATGGACCAACATTACCATAGTGGCATGTCACTCGAAGAAGCTATTGATTTAGTTGACAAGTGCATAATGAAGATTCGATCCAAACTGGTTGTTGCACCGCTAAACTTTGTGATCAAGATAGTTGATAAAGATAGAGCAAAGTAATATGCATGGCGTGAATATAGGTTGTTGCTACCTGAGGATTGTTTTGTTAGACGTCCTGTTTCTTTTCTAGATGTTTTATTAACAAAAGGCTTATGAATGCAAACTAACTTACTAGTTGGATACTGATTGGATTTGTTATGTAGAAACAAAAAAACTATCATTTAGCCTATTAGTGTTAGTATAATCACCTAAAGCAACTCACTAATTATTATTTCCTCTTCTACCAATACAAAACATGTCACCAAGGCATGGAAGAAAACAACCACACTTCTTATTGCAAATACCAACTCCCAAATTGTCAAAATAAAACTTTTGTTGTGCCTGTCAATCAAAAATGCATTTTTAATTAATTAATACAATTACTAATATAATGTAACATTAACATCAAATGCAATAATTGAAATTAAGAAATAAATGTAAAAAAGGTGTACCATAATTAAATCAGTAGGATATTAGTAGCAAAACTTTATTTATTTATTTCTGCATGAATGACTTAAAATGAAAATTCAAATCATTATTATATTACTAGCAAATTAGAAAAAGACAATATTGCAAATACTACATGAGAATATAGTCACTACAAATACTACAAGAGTACCATAATGATGATGAGTGTAAACGATAATATAAAAACACCAAGTGGCTGTTGTGTGTCATTAAAAAAGCAATCTAACAAAAGATTTGCTGCCCATCAACTTATGTATGTGCTTCTTTGTTATCTGATTCTCATACTTTTCAAAGTTCTTTTTCCCTTCTCTGTGTAATTTTTCACAAAGCAAATTAACTTTGTTCTCACATTTGGTGGAGTAAAGAAGTAGAAGATGAGGAACAAGACAATTTGAAATATTTCCAAAAACCAAGATTGTGTAAAATCTAGTGTCACTCCAAGAAACACACCTATTAGGCAAGAAATAGATATATAATTAAGATGACAACTTTTTCATTGTTCTTTGTTCTCCATTAGTGATACGGAAACAAAGATAAGATTTTGATGACTTTCAAGTCTCTTCTCATGTAATTTTCGTTTGTTTTTTCATCTATAGGTTTTCTTAGTTGTTTTTTATTATCATCCCCTCTCTCTATCTCTAAATATTTCTTGAGAGAATGGCTCAGCAGACGTAAAACCACCTTTTTGTGAATGCCCTCTTTGATGTCTACCTCTTTTGAAGTCTCTATAATATGACCCTATTGCTGATCCATTTGCATTTTGAAAGACATCATTTTGGTAATTTACTTTTATTATTATTTTTAATGTGGAGAGCTATAAAGTACTTTAGTGCGTGACTCCTTTGGTGGTTCTTAAACTCAAGATAGTCTTTATGTTTTCCTTAAAGGTAACTTTTGAAGATACTTTGATTATTTTAATGCATAGACATCATTCCTTTCTAACTTCTTTTATTTCTGTTTATAAATCTATGTGAGTGATAATTACTGTGTATTATAAAAGTTGAGTTGCTTAACATTGCAGATTAGATAATTTAAAATATAAACATTTGATTCAAATTTTACTTATGATAATGTTGACTTCTGGTTGGTATAAGGCCTTCTAAAGCATATTATTCATTTACTAGGAAGAATTTAAGAATTTTTTTAGGTGTTAGTTGGTTAACCAGAGAGAAGATGAGAACCTATAACTACACAACATGAAACCTTTCATTTCCAATCACTTTTTCTGTTATAGGAATTAAATAAGCTATGTAGAGCAAACTAAAATACATTTTGCTCCTTAATCTAACCATCTAACATTCCCAGTAGTTTGTGAACACTCCTTTTTACTTGTGTTAATAATTTTATCTGAAAAAAAGACATAATGATATGTCGTTTATGAATTTGATAGGTGTCGAATGTAGTATTAAACAAAATGATGGAAGGTAGATCTACTTCATATCGTCAATTAGAATATGAGCTTGAGAAGGAGTAGCATAAGAATGATGAAATTGGCATTGTCAATGAGAGTAGCAATATGAAGTCAACTGATTTGGTGCATCTAATTTCTAAGGGGAATTTGAACAAAGTTGACTCATCTATTCCAAGATAGTTAATACCGAAAATTGGCACAGAGTTTGAGACGGAAGAACAAGCTTATCAATTTTATTTAATGTATGCCAAACATGTCGGCTTTAGAATAAGAAGGAGCAAAATTTACAAAGATAAATATTGTAAATTGATTAGTAGGCTTCTTTGTTATAGTGCTGAAGGTAAAAGGATGCCTGACAAAAGAGATGTATATGTAAGAGCTCCATGTTCAGAAATAAGATTTGGTTGTCAGGCAAGAATGAAAGTTAATAGCATGAAAACTAGAAAATTTCAAGTGATTCAATTTGTTGAGGATCATAATCACTATCTTTCAAGTCCTAACAAAACACTTTTGCATAAAAGTCACAGAAAGATATCCTCAACTACAACAATGCAAATTTAAATGGCTAATGATGTGGGAATTCCACCAAAAGCTTCCCTTGATCTTATGGTGAGACACAGGTGGAAGAAATAATCTTAGCTTTATTATAAAGGATTACAAGAATTATTTAAGATCCAACAGAAAAGAGATATGGAAAGGGAGATACAGGTGGCATGTTAGAATATATATATATATATATATATATATATATATATATATATACCGCTTGCTTTATTTGTAGGTGTAAACCATCACAAAAAATTGCATTTTTTGGTGTTGCACTACTGTGCAATGAGATTGCTTACATTTGAGTAGTTGTTCGACACATTTACTAGAGCCATGTCTGAGAAAAAGCCTACAACTATTCTTACTGATCAGGATGCGGAAATGGCAAAGAAATTAGCTTCATGATGGCCTATCATCGACTTTGTATTTGGCACATTTATCAAAACACCGCAACTCATTTGAGCGGTGTTTTTCTCATTTTAAAGATTTTTCATGGGATTTCAGCTCATGCATATGTGACTTTGAAGAAGAAGAAGAAAACTTTTTCAATGCATGGAATGAGATACTGCAAAAATATGAACTTCAAGATAATGTTGGTTGAAATGTATATTTCATATAATGGAAAAATGGACTTTGGTTTATGGATTTCAAATGTTTTATGCATGCATGACCACCACGCAATGAAGTGAGAGCATTAATAGCATTGTAAAAAGGTATGTGAATTATCAGCATAACTTTTTACAATTTTTTAATCACTTCTAGAGGCTTATTGATGATCGTCAATTTGATGAGTTGAAAGCTGATTTTAGAACTAATGTAAACACTCCAACATTGTCAGCACCTATTCAAATTTTAAAGCATGCAGCTAGTGTCTACATACCAGAAGTGTTTAAATGTTTTCAAGATCAATGGACACATGTTATGATTTCTCCTTTATACGGAAACAAGTGGCTCTGATACCACTATAGGAAAATCCTAGTGCATGCATCATATACACACGGTGGGGAAAACAAAAAAAAATCTGAGACTTTCCTAAAATCCAGGATTTATGTGCTTATACAAGGAAATACCATAAAACCTAGTTGAATATTCTCAATTCACTTACATGTTCATGGCATATATATATAGGAATTCATGGTATTTACATAAATCAATCATTCATATAATAACCATGTAACTTGTGTGTAGTCTCCTTCTTTCTTCCATCTTCTAGTCGTCAGGTTGTCGCAAACCACAGACCAAAACAGACCGTCTTCAATAGTATCCAAGCAGAGTTCAGAGAAACTAACTGAATCAAACTCTTTGATCTGGAAATGGCTAGAACAAAGACAAGAGTGCTAGCTCTCACCTTTGTTTTATGGAGAGCAATATGAAGGAGAGGAAGAAGATGAAGAAGGTAAGAAAAAAATGAGAGAGAATCATGTGAGAATCGTGAAGAAGGCTTTTTTTTAAACTTGTTTTTCACGATTCACTCATTTTACTTACTTTTTTAGCTTTTGTCTTTTATCAATTAAAAACAATGAAAGCGACTTTAAAGAAGCCTCTCTCCGTTTTTCACGTTACATACATCTTTCATACACACACACACACACATATAAATGCTGAGGTGGTCCAGTCACACTAGGGTCGGTCTTACTAGGTTTCGGGTATGGAAAAACACCGGAGACCTGTTTCAGCAATATCAATATCGCGATCTCATCGGGACATATCCCTATCTCATCGGGATCCATTTGGTTCTATTGCTCTCTATATAATGGATCTCTATCCAAAACCATTTTATGAATCCTCCGAGTCACTCTTATGCGTATGACCCATTATGTTTCCGGTTATATTGGCTACTTAGATTAACACTTAATCCAAGCAAGTCATGAGCAGTGTCTAGCAACACATCATGACCCCCAATTGATCAGAAAGTAAGTCGTGCTCATCACGAACCCTCCCATAGACAATTGATGTGCAATTCATTCTTTTACCATGCTATACCCTACTTGGTTATAAGTACAGGCAAAGTGTCAACTCTTACAAGATTGACTACGTCAAATCTAGCCCAAGTGATATCAGTTCTTGTCCTGGGACTCATTACTCTATATGTCAATATAGACATTCTTCATGACAAATATACTCCGGCCAGAGATTTCCAAGTAATGACCCTGACAAGAGGTCGTGGGTATTATCTTTTGCTATCACAGAAGTGGTGAATCCTCTATTGACTACTCAATTACTTTTGAATACCTCAAACTCTACCTAATCACCACCCTATGAGTGACCTCTGCAAGGCAACAATGAATGGAGTCAAAGCATAGAACCAATATTCAAGATATCCTTGAATACCTCAAGTATTACGGATACTTGTACCATTTCTATGATGAGATTATCACTGACATTAGAATAGGACATCCATGTGATGATCTCATGGTAAGTCATCTAATGTATGTACTACCTTTAATAAGCATCCACATCTCAACTTTAAACATCTCATGTTTACAATTTTTGAGATCCACTACTTGATCAAATCAAGGAGTTTAACATGTGCTAGTCTATCTGAATTAATGATGTCCAATCTCATTAATCCTATGACTAGGGATAATTTAGATACTGACATAATTGCACATGATAGAAATATCAGTAGTATGATCACATCATGATTTCCTTCATACCATGTCATATATCATGGACTTTATTAATTTGCTTATAAATTAATATCAATTCATAAATAATGAACACCAAAAAATGAAATAAGCCTTTCTTTATTATTGAAAATAAAGTTTGTGCATAACTTTGTACAAAACGCGCTAAAGACGATTGCTTTTATGGCACGACTCTAACAAATCCTTCCTAGTACAGTTTATCATCAACCATTTCCTCTTAAATTTGATCAGTTTCAAGTGAATTACAACTCTAAAGGAGAAATGGAAATTTCAAGAAATAAAGGCCATGTTGGAGCAGGAGGAAGGGTGATTAAAGAAAATGAAGGATCTGTTCTTCTTACAGTACACAAAGAAGCTAGCAGCAGAAAGGGAAAGCCAAGAAAGAAGAGTAATAAGAAGGAAAAAGCTCTAATGAAGGTTAATGAGGGTCAAATCTATAAAGAGAAGTGTTGTTTCTTCTGTAAGAAAGTTAGTCACCTCAAGAAAGATTGCCTTAAGAGAAAGGCTTGGTTTGAAAAGAAAGGTAAGTATTATGTTTTAGTATGTTTTGAATCAAATCTTATTGAGGTGCCCAATAATAACTGGTGGTTAGATTTAGGTGCATCTACTTATATGTCATATACTAAGCAGGGATTCTTTTTGATCCAAACCATAAACGGAACTGAAGAGCTCCTGTTTATGGGTAACAGAATGAAGGCATGAATAGAAAGAATAGGGACGTACAAATTGATCTAGACACTGGTTGTAGTTAGATCATGAAAAGTGTCATTATATTCCTGAATGTGCTAGAAATTTAGTTTTGTTAGTAAGTTGGATCAGATAGGTTTTAATTTCAATGTTGGAAACGATATTTGTTCTTTATATAAACGATAGTGTTGTTATAGTTCTGTTACATTAATGGATGGTTTATATCATTTCAACCTTAATGTTAATTATTTTGAATCCCTGCTTCACATTGAACACAATATTGGTAATAAACATAGTGCACATAATGAACACTCTGCTTACTTGTGGCATCAAATGTTAGGTCATATATCTAAAGAAAGGGTGATGAGGTTAGTGAAAAGTGAAATCTTCCCATTTTACTGACTGGGATGTGTGTGTGGATTGCATTAAAAACAAGCAAACCAAACACATATCTAAGAGTTCAGCTATAAGAAGCACTAACTTACTTGAATTAATACATACTGGTATATGTGTTCCATTTCATATTCCATCTTGGGGCGGTGAAAAGTATTTTATCACCTTTATTGATGACTATTCACATTATTGTTATCTCTATTTACTTCATGAAAAGTCTCAATCAGTGGACATTCTTGAGGTGTTCATTAATGAGGTAGAAAGACAGTTAGATAGAAAAGTGAAAGTCGTAAGGTCTGATAGAGATCGTGAATATTATGGTAAATGTGATAAGAACGGACAATGTCTAGGTCCTTTTGCAAAATTTCTTCAAAGTCAGGGCATTTGTGCACAGTATACAATACCTGGTACACCACAACAGAATGATGTAGTTGAAAGATAGAATCGTACTCTTATGGATATGGCTAGGATTATGTTAAGTTACACAAATGCACCTTTACCTTTGTGGATGTATGCATTAAAGACATCTACATATCTATTTAATAGGGTTCCTAGTAAAGCAATTCCTGTGACACCATATGAATTGTAGACAGGTAGGAAACCTAGCTTAAGGCACCTGCATGTTTAGGGTTGCCCAGCCGAAATAAGGATTTATAACCCTCATGAAAGGAACCTTGATGTAAGAACCATTAGTGGTTACTTCATCAGTTATCCAGAAAGTTCAAAGGGTACATATTTTATTGTCCTTACTATGGTACAAGAATATTTGAGTCTAGTAATGCTCGGTTCATTGAAAATGGACAAATCAGTGGGAGTGGGGAACCAAGAAAGGTGGATATTCAAGAAATTCAGGTGGAAAATCTTTCACCTAGTGTCTCTTCTTAAGTTGTTATTCCTCTTGTTGTATCATGGTCACATAACATACCGAAAAAAGTTAAAATTCCAAACCCATAAGAAGTGAATGTCAATAACGAACTAGTAAATAATGTACAAGTCACAAATGATCAAGTAATACTACAAGAAATAGTATTACGAAGGTCTATAAGAGAGAAAAGACCAGCTATATCAAAAGACTATGTGGTGTATTCACTTGAGTATGACTGTGACTTGAGCATTGATAAGGACTCAATCTCATTTAAAGAAGCCATAAAATGTAACAATTATGAAAAGTGGCTCAATGCTATGAAAGAAGAGAAAATATAAGGATGATAATCAAGTTTAGGAACTAGTTGAGTTACCTAAAGGCTCAAAGCAAGTGGGCTATAAATGGGTCTTTAAGACCAAAAAGAACTCGAAAGAAAATATTAAAAGGTACAAAGCCAAACTTGCAGCCAAAGGTTATATTTAAAAGGATGGCATTAACTTTAAAAAGACCTTTTCTCCAGTTTCAAAAGACTCTTTAAGAATTGTTATAGCATTGGTAGCTCATTATGATTTAGTGTAGCACCCCACTCTCACAAAACACATACCCGACATCCTGAGTGATATCCGAGTACGAATCCTACCAGAGTGGCATGCTAAAACAATAAAAGATCAAAGCTTATTGCAAATTTTCTTACAAAATATACGCATATGTAGAAAATTGATAATCAATTTCGGCCCGATTGATTTATAAACAAATTTCAGTCACAGAAGTTACAAACATTATTGAACACATTAAAATTTTGGTAATCACTTGGGCCCATTACTAAACAAAATACTTGTATTCATAATGTCTTTACATTTCAAAAACCATTTTCATATACATTGCACAACACTTAAGACTACACTTATCAATACAACATATCAAAATATATATGCAGGCGCAAATTGATCCCCTCCTAAATCTCTTACTCAGAGCCTTTTTGGAGACCTTTAGAAAACCTAAAAAGCCACGTTGCAATTTCGATGAGTTTTGCGAACTCAGTTAAGTAACCATCCTCGATGGTTCACTCATGTAAGAAATACAATCACACAGTACATACAGTCAATCATTTCATTTCAGCTTTGCAAATCATTCAATGAATTCCAAATACTCACATTAACATGGCATAACATATATTCATTGCGAATCAGAACAGATATTTACAAATACACATACACATGAGACTCTAGATTTGTTCTTAATGATGTGACCGAGTGCCTATCATATACGAATACAAATACTGCCCCGTTGGGCTCAGTCAAAACAGAATCACAGAACATAGCTCTATGTGAAGAATTAGAAATCACAAAGCAAAGCTCTACGTGGAAGCGCTTCATACTGACAACTCCGGTCACAACACCTTTATCTGAGCATGCATTTTATGAAATACATCAAATACAGAATATGTTATATATCACAATCATTTAATGCACAGTCAGAATGTCATAATCATCAGACCTAAGCCCGACATTCAACTTTTGTTTAGAATCTTCATATCACTCAGAATTTCATATCGAATCGGAACACTTCCAATACATATAGCCATACAAATTTCTCTTAGGACTTCAAGTCCGGAGTTCATAACACAAGCAGTACATATCAAATTCAATTAGTCATTCTCATTCACATAAAAGTATCACTTCAATATCACATTCATCAATCAAGACCTCAGACCTTCAAGTCCGGAATCAGTACACAATTCAGTATATATTCATCAACATCAAATTCAATACAAACAATTTTATATCACTAAAGTGTGTAAGTAACATAATAAATACATTTATCAATGCTTCATGTATCATGTATGTTCAATGACGACTTCTCGGGTATATTACTGTCATACATTGATGTACATATCATTTGTACTCATTTGTATCAAAATTCAATAACTCAATCTCCATTTCAACTGTTTCTGAACACATTCCATTCTAGTCAACTATATATGATCAATAATATCCAGATAATGACGGATTTAAATAACTCTTCCTTCTAAACAATTGTTCCTCTATGTCTTAGGTCTCTAATGACACAAAGATCATATAATTTAGTTTAGTATACCAAAAGTTATACTCAATTTACTCTGTACTATTCTATGAACTTCAGTATAATTCTTATCTCAAATTCCAATCAGATTATGAAATTCTTAGAGGTAGAACTAGAATTTAGTCTCTTCAGACAATTTGTAGCCTTATGTCTCTAGTTTAATTAAAATTAACAATCATCTCATTTTGAGGTCCAAAGATCAAGATATAGTCCAATTACCGAAGTATGTTCAGTAAAACATTCTATTTCATATAGTCCAACAGATCCTCACATTTTCATTCATTCAATATTTTTCAAATCAATTCAGAATGCTACCAATTTTTATGGAGAGGTAGAGCAATGTGTTAGAAATCTATTGGTTCAAGAATCAAGTCATTTGGAGATAGGGTGAAGAAGTTATGATCAAAAGAAGCAAGATTGTTCAGAAAAGGGAAAACCTCAAATGCACGATTGTGCTTAAGCACGACGGTGCAATTCCCATTTCATCTCCAAAGTCACTATTGTGCTTATACACTAAGTGTCCGTTTGGTTGAGCTTTTTCAGTAGAGTTTTTATTAGTAGAGCTTTTGTCAGTATAGCTTTTCTAGGAAGAGCTTTTTTTTAAGCCAGTTGACTGTTTGGCTGTCAATTAAACAAACAGCTTTTTAAAAAGAGCTTCATACAGTAGACTGTTTGGCAACATAAAAATAAAAAGCGCTTTTCAAAAATTTGACTATATTTTATTTTATAATGAAATTATTTATGCTAAATAATATTTAAAGTATACTAAACAATATGCTATGTACAATATATTATATTTATGGTTATCTATTTCTTGGCTAACCATTTTGTAGGAAATTTTAGATAACCATGAGATGTCTCATTTTCTTGTAAGAAATAAAATTAATATGGAAAATAAATATTAAAACATGTAAAAAAGTTAAATAATATTATAATAAAAGTGAATTTATTAACTAAATAAAATAAATTAAGGTAAAATATAGTGATTT
>JAOQMR010000003.1:12102963-12116175 GCA_027563865.1 Erythroxylum pelleterianum | reverse complement strand
GCAATCTACTTTGGTTGCTATGGTTTGATTCTTTCTCCGACACAAGTTCCTGGGTTTGCTGGGAACGTCCTTGTTATTCCGCTGCGCATGCATGAGATGCAGGCACTGGGACGTTCCTGCAGGGAATCGGATTCCTAACAGGTTGAGTCATAAAAAATGGATATGGATATGGGTAGAGCAAAACCCGAACCGAACCCTACCCATTGCCATCCCTAACTCACATAATTAATAGCTTTGTCTTTTACCAGAACTTCAAATTCTGGTGTCCATGAAATATTTGTGCTTGGACCAATCCCGGAAATACTCAAGGCCTCACTCACGTTGCCCCGGTGAATTTGAACTACCTTGATAATGAAATAGAAACTACCTTGACGAACTTTAAAAGCCCGCACAACGGTGGCAAATTCTGCTAGCAACCTTCGAGAAAAGCACAAGGGAAACATTCGAAGGGCAACTTATCTGACACAAATTTAATAAACCAAAATTGCGGTTAATAGTAATTAGTTTTTGTTATCGTCAAAATTTTGATTTTAATCTCCTTTAGTGAAACAATCTCCTCATTTTAATGATGATAAAATATTTGTAATTTTAAAGAGCAATATAAAAATTAAACATAGAACTAACTATTTATATCAAGATAATGATTAACTCTCCCCTTAATTTGTGCATAAAATATATTTTGATATCAAGAAAATTATTCAACATTAAGAACTTAATTTAACAAAGAGTTGCTTAATATCAAAGAGATATTTATAACATAAATATACTCAAGCATCCCACATAAAGTACAAGAAATACAAAATTAATAAAATGGTCACTTCGAAATTTATCACCCTTAAATCTAATAGCACTATTCTTTCTCCCTTTTTTAGAATTATTAAAAAGAAATTATTAATCTAAAAATGCAAAATATAATGTTTTATGAATCAAATTTTTTTACTATGGAATATTTAAAGAGTCGAAACAAAAGGTTAATTTTGATATAATCAACCCTAATTATATCTAGTTTAAAAAATCCCCAATTATGGTATTGTGCCTAAGTTTAAAAAAAATAATTAAAGCAATAAGAGCAAGTCTTGAAAAAATTATGGGTTGGAATCCAAAAAAAATACAAGCAAAATTATGATACTCAGTTATTAGTTTCATAAAAAATGTATAATTTTAAAAGTCCCAAAAATTTAAAAATAGTAATATGAAAAGGTGTGCAAAAATTGAACAAAAACAAATATGTATCAACGTAAGTGAAAGGAAGACAACCTTGACTACTTTTACAATTTAACTATGAAAGCATTAATTTGAAAAGATAACTTTTAATTAAGAAAAATTTTGAAAACCCTCAAATTTGAAACTAAGAATGACAAATTTTCAATTTGATATGATCTAATGAGATGTTTATGAAATAAGGGATGATTCTTTCAAAGAAAAGAGTAAATTGTTTAGGGGTTTAGAAGATATAAAAAACTAAGATGAAAAATAGAATAAAAGAGTATAAGGAGAGGTCAAACTGGGAAGACTAGTCGACTCTATGGCTTTATAAATTGACTAGTGTTAGTGTGTGGTTGACCATTCTCGCAACCAAACAAGTTACAAACTCACAGGAATGAAAGAACTTCTTAGTCAAGGAGATATTGATCGATCACTCGAAGACATTGGTCCACCACTGTGGCCAAATGACACACTAGAAAATATTCACTATAAAGAAATAACTACTTGAATAAAGTGACATTGATTGACCATAAGAGGACATTGGCCATTCAATATGCCTAAATGTTTGCTTAGATTAGTGATCAAACACCTAGCAAGTTCACTAAAAAATAAAGGAGGTTGTATTTTGAGAACATTGATCGAACATACTAAGATATTGGTAGATCAGTTGATTAGATAACTTTGTAAAACAATCTTTAAACTCAAATTGAAACATCAAAACACTTAATAAATTATGAGAGAATTAATTATGAACTACTATAAATACGTTAATCACAAATAATTATGCCCAATTTCCTCTTAATATCACAATTCATTAGTTTAGTGCATCTGTATTCCAATTGGTCTATTATATCTACAAAATTTAACTCAATATCTCTATTTGTACATAATCTCTAAGTTCAGTTCCAAAATATATTAAAAAATTTTCAATTTATCATTCATAGTGCAAGCCTAAACATTCACAAATAAGGATTTAGGCTAAAGGTGATACATAAATATAAAATGTTACACATTACTAAATCATGAACTAATAATCACCTTTTGTTGAATATTACCTTTGAATGATTTGAATAATGATTCTTCTTGAATTTTCAATCTACTAGAAGTATTTCATCATTCTTATGACTTTTACTTGTTTCAACAATTGGCTCTTTTAAAGAGTCTTTTGATCATTCTTTTTCTAGTGATTAAGCCAAAGTCTTCTTCATCGCTTTCATTAGTTGATGTCTCTTCCTCTTTACTTGATTCTTCTTTTGAGACTTTAAATGCTGAATTCTTTTTTTTTTTTGAAAGTAGCATTTCTTCTTGTGTCTCTAGAAGCCTCGTTTTGTATGTAAGAAGAGATCCAATAAATTCTTGTAACGGTAGTATTGTTAGATTCTTGGCTTCTTATATAGTCATCATTTTACCTTCCCACATCCTTGAAAGTGACCTAAGTAACTTTCTTACTATTTCAACTTTAGTATAGGTATTTTTAAGACCTTTGAGGGAATTAATAATATCAATAAATCTAGTGTACATACTAAATATGCTTGTATCATGTGTCATGTGAAATAATTCATATTAATGTGTTAATAGGCTAACTCTGCTCTCCATTACTTAATTTGTTCCCTGTGTAACTTATAAAGTATTAAAAATTTCATCAGTTGTTTAATACATAGAGACCCTATTAAATTCACCTCTTCTTATTGCTCAAACTAGGATGTGTACAACCAACTATTCAAAGAAACTCATCTCATATTTTGAGGTTCCCAATCTTCATTTAATTTAGAAACCTTGTTATTATTTATAATTTCTTTAGGAATAAAGGGACCATTCAAAACTATTTTTCATAGGTCAACACTTTCGACCACAAAGAAGAATCTCTTATTAGTTTTATAATAAAGGTAATCATTTCTATCAAAGCAACGTACTAATGCTTTGTGCCTCTTGGTTGAATGATGATGATGATGCTCCTAAATATGTCATTAAGATCCTAACTATATGATTTCATTAAAAAAAGCTAACCTAATAAACACATTCTGATACCACTTATTAGTCTCTGATGACACCCAAGAGGGGGTAAATTAGGTGTTTATAAAATTCAAGATTTTTTTTAGCCAATATATTAACAAAAATCAATATAAATAAGAATAAATGGATTGCTTGACATAAATTAATTAAACAATTGAATAATAATTTAAAGAGGATAAGGAAGAGTGAATGTAAATTGATTTATAGTAATTCGGTAAATAACCCTTTCCTATATCCACTTCCAACACTCTTATTAGAATTCCAATATGATCCTTCTTTCTAGAAAAAAAAATCTTTGTACAATCTTTTTGGGCAAAGAGGGACCCTTTTACAAAACATAAAGAGGAATCTCAATCTCAGTTGGATCACTCCTTATAATGTAATTCCCTAACTCAATATTCTGACTCAAAATACTTATCTCTATCACTTGATAACTTCAAATTGGCTCGCGCATACAAATATGAGACAATGATACTTAAATAATCGAAAAACACTTAGAAATATGTGTAACATACGCAAAAATATTTATTTATATTAAAACCAATGATAAAAATGTATTTATAAGGTTTCAAGACCCCTACTATCTATTAGAGCTAAAAACTAATCATTGTAACTGTTAATTGTAGTATATCAGTTGACTAGTATAACATATTAGTCGATCAATGTGCAGTGAATGCACAAATTCTCTAGCAGTTAAGACACTAGTTGATTAAAAGGTATATTGACCAACACATCAAAAACATGTTACAACAAACTCTTAGTACATCAAATTTAATAACTATAATCTATATTGGTCGACCATTAACCCATATAGGTCGATTAAGCCTCCAAAAAAATATGATTTTAACAATTTCAAATGCTCAAAATTAATTTATTTTATGGAATTATAATTAAACACTTCCCAAATATTCCCTAAAGAGTGTTTAAAGAATCAAGAGGCTTTTTTATTAAAATTAAAAGTTTCAATGCCTCTTGATGAATAAAAAAATTATGCAATAAAGTAATATGAAATGTTTATGCATGGTGAGGATTTGAGATTAGGAAACTAACAAGGTGAGCTTATAATAAATATTACAATAAATAATACATAATACAAAATTATCTTGATACGTCTTGATCTTCTTTTTTTCTTGATTTATTCATAGCTTTAATGGTTGCAAACTTTATCTTTTCTTTTATATACTTTATAAACTATCTTTATAACAATATCTTGTTCTCATGTTCCTTGCTATTTTAACAATAAATACATTAGCGGTACTTATATTTTGTTATTATCAAATCATCGATCAGAACCTCCCTTGGTGAGTAGGAGGGTCTACGAATAGTTTGTTGCTTTTTTTTAACTTCTAAAAGATTAAAAAACTACCAAAAAATTGTAAACACTAGTTAAAAGCCTTTTAATAAATATTTGATACACCTGATGGTTTACAATGCAACGTTTGATATCAATTGTTAAAGAGTAATTAAAGATTTGAATTTCATATAAAATGACCATTTTAAATTTCTAAAAGATAAGTAATGATCGTTTTGTAAAGTTCAATAAAAAATTATTCAGACAAGTTATTGTGCTCTCTATAAAATATTAATAAGAATCCTCTACAACAACAACAACAATAACTTAGTGTAATTTCTTTTGAAATGCAGGGTTTGGAGAAATCCTGTAGTATGTAGCCTTGCTTCTAATTGGTAAAGAAACTATTTTCAATAGACCTATATAAAGAAGAAATAAAGAAAATAATAATAATTCATAAACATTAATTTAAAATAAAATAAAAATAGACATAAAAGATAGTAATAATAATAATAATAAAATAAATTAATAATATATATAAATTAAAAATGAAAATAAGTAATACAATAAATAATAAAATAAATATAGAACAAGGTAAAGAGTAAAAATAAAAGATAAAATAAGTAATAAATACACAACCAATAATAAGTATCCTCTAACTTATGAAAACAAACAACTCACCATAATTAATCAATTTCAATAATGAATATATGATCCTAGAGTTTGTTTAAATTTTCTTATATTGGTATCAGAGCATTTGTATATATGCATTTCATAGTAAACAAAATATTTGTTTGAGGTTTTATTTTTATTTTTTAGTTTTGATTTCTTCCAAATTTCATAACTTATGAAAACCATAAAAAGTAATGTTTATTTTTATTATATAATTTACTATTAACTAAATGAATTATAAATAATTTTAAAATATCTTCAAAATATATAATTGTAAATAAATTTTTACTTTAATAATTAAAATAAATATTAATTATAAATAAATTTTTAATTATTAAATTATTTATTTTAATAAAATATAATAAATTTATATAAAAACAATTTATTTTAAATTTTATTAAATATATATTTTTAACATTAAGAATTAAATCAAAATTTATTTTTATATAAAATAAAAATCGAAAACTACAAATCTACCCTTAATTTTTTACAAAATCACATTGTTTTGCCTATTCACGTTTCTATTCTGCTTTGCACATTTTAAGACGAAATTAATGATAAAAGCAAAATAAAAGAAAACGTGTTTGGAACTTTGGAAACCAAAGGGATAAGAATCACACTCAAAACTATTTTGTTCTGCACTCCCTTTATAATGTCTTTGGTAGTAACATCCAAACTCCAAAACCACCTTAAATATAGGTAAGACGAAACCATAAAATTTGGCAATTCCTACTTGTCAAACAAACCCAACCGGATTCCAAATGGTAGCATGACCATTAAATTGAAAGAAGCGATAAAAACAAATTAAAGAGTCATTGGAAAAAGAAACAAAATCCTAAGACAAATCGTCGACCTAGGCATGAAGCGATGACCGGCCTGGAAAACACTGGCAATGTCATCTTCTCCTGCCACTTCTCCATCTCCTACGGCATCCCAGACGGTGGTGGCTTGGTGGGGAATGGCACTGTAGATGTATCCCAATCATCCTCTCTGTGTTGGAGATAAGAATAACTAAAGAGTTTTGATATACGGTGGACTCTTTTAATGAAACAGAACAGTATAGCAGAGGGAAAGTATTGTGCTACTTATTATTGAATGAGAAACATGCCTTCTTATAGGCTTACAACCAACGTTCATGAAAAACACACTTAGCTGCCAACGTAAGCAACCAAAATAATCTCAATTTAATGTAGATTTTTCTGCAATAACTAACATATTTGACTGAATGCAACCAGAAACTTAAGGAACAAATAAATGAACTAGACTAAGTCAACAAAAAACCCTGTCACTTCCACCATGCAGCTTTTAATCAACCTTCAACACTCTCCCTTATTTCAAAATTCATTACACCAAGCAAAGATCTAAAGTAAGCATGTTTATGAGCAAGGAGTGCTTTTGTAAATATATCTACCACTTGTTCTTCAGTACAACAATACTTCCAGGTTACCAAATCATCAGCCACAAAATCTCTTATAAAATAAAATCGTATGTCAATGTGCTTTGTCCTTTCATGCAAAGTTGGATTTTTTTTCCCTATTGCAATGGTTGATCTGTTATCACCAAAAATTTGTGTAGCTTCTATTTTCTCTTGCCCCATTTTCGCTAGTAATCTTCTCAACCAGATAGCTTGACATGTTGTTGATGCAGCAGCCACATATTCTGCCTCAGTTATGGACAATGTTGTAATTCTCTGCTTCTTTGAGTTCCACGTTACAGCACCAGAAGCAAAACTAAAAACATTGCCCAAGGTGCTCTTTCTATCATCCAATGATCTTGCCCAATCACTATCAGTAAATCCATATAATTTAAAATAAGTGACATGTATATACCAAATGCCATAATCCAGAGTTCCAGAAACATAACACAGAATTCTTTTTTCTGCTCTATAATGATGCTTTGAGAGGTTATTCATGTATTTTGAAACAACCCTAACAGAAAACATGATATCTGGTCTAGTGTGAGTTAAGTAAATTAACCCACCAACTAAGCCTCTAATCTCTTTGCATCAATCTTCTCAGTGCCATCTTCCAACTGTAGCTTCTCATTTAAGTTCATGGGTATAATCTTGCAATTCAGCATATTAAAATGTTTCAACAATTTTTCTGCATACTTTCTTTGTGAAAAAAATATTCCATCTTCTCCTTAAAATCTCCAATCCAAGAAAATAAAGTAATAAACCTAAGTCTGCCATTTTAAACACACTCATCATGACATTCTTAAATTCGAATAAATTATGTCATCTACATAAAGACAAACTAGTAATAAGTCAAAATTACCTTGCCTTTTCAAATACAAAGTTGGCTAACATTCACTTCTTTCAAAACCATTTTGCTGAAAGTTGTGATCAATCTTACTGTACTAGGCCCGAGGAGCTTGCCTTAATCCATATAAGGCTTTCTTCAGCCTATAGACTTTATCTTCACTGACTTCAATGATAAAACCTTCAAGTTGATTAGCATAGACTTCTTCTTCTAGCTCTCCATTAAAAAATGTTGACTTGATATCAAATTGATAAATTGGCCACTTCAATTGTGCTCCTAGTGCATCTGACTATTTCAAACCTTACTGGAGAGAATGTTTCTTCAAAATCAATTCCTTACAGTTGTGAATACCCTTTTACTAGCTGAGCCTTGTTCTTCTAAACACTACCATCTCCATGAGCTAGTTGGATTTTTCCCTTCAAGTAGATCTGTCAATTCCCATGCCTCATTTCTCTTTATTGTTGAAAGTTACTCCTTTATTGCTTTTTTCCATTCTTCTAGTCCTATAGCTTCAGTATAAGTGGATGGGTCTCTAGCAATAAGAGCAAAAGAACATGTTTCATAAATTTCTCTTAAGAATCTAAACTTCCTTCGAGGTCAATCATCTAATGACCCATTTTTGGAAGGTGAATTGCTGCCCTTGTTCCCGAGCTTGGTGAATTTGTTGCACTACTATTGCTAGATGTTGTAGTAATTATGTTTGTTAGTGTTGGGTCTGTTATAGCTTCCAATGGAACTTTAAATTGCTATTATTCTTTGGTGTTCTACTCCTAGCTAGCTTCTTTAGTTAATATAACATTCATACTAATGATCACCTTGCTACTAGAAGGGTTATAGAGTCTATAGGCTTTGGACTCAACGCAATAACCAATTAAAATGCATTTTTCAGACTTCTCATCTAACTTTGATGCTTTTGAGAATTAACCAAAGCATAAGCTATACAACAACCAAAAAATTTCAGTGGCTTACCAAGGGCTTTTTACCTTTCCAAGCTTCAAAAGGTGCTGGTTTACTATTGCTTTGTGGGAGAAAGGTTCAGTAAATACACTGCAATTGCTACTACTTCTGCCTAGAACTAATTTGGAAAGCTTTTCCCTTTCAACAAGCTTCTTGCCATTTTAACAACTGTATGGTTCTTTCTTTCTGCCACACCAATTTGCTTAGATTTGTAGGGTGTTGTGAGTTCCCTATGAATGCCATGTTCTTGACAAAAACAACTAAATTCATTATACAAAAATTCTCCACCTCTTTTAGTCTGTAAGGCCTTGATGTAATAGTCATTTTGTTTATCAACTAAGGCCTTAAATTTTTGAAGCAATCAAAGGTTTGTGACTTGAACTTGAGAAAGTAACCCTAACTCATTTGACTAAAATCATTAGTGAGAAGCAAAAAATAATGACTTCCTCCTAATGATTCAGTGTGTATAGATCCACACAAATCTGCATAAATTAATTCAAGGAAAACAGATGCCATCTAAGCTTTCCTGGTAAGAAAAGACTTTCTGGTTTGCTTTCCATATATGCATCCTTCATGCAAGGCTAGTTTCTCAATCTTTGGTAGTCCCCGAACGATCTCCTTCTGACTCAACAAACTTAACCCTTTAATGTCCATACCGTAAATGCCAAATCTTGGAGCTGTCTTATCTATTAACAACCAAACCCAATTTTCCACATTTGAAGCTTCAAGTCGAAACATTTTGTTTTTGGTCATTTGGACTCTAACCATCAGTTGCCTTGTCTTTTTATCTTTAATAACACATGCTTCATCATCAAATAAAACTAAATAACCACTAACTAATAATTAACCAACACTTAACAAATTGTGTGCAAAGTTAGGAACGAATTACAAATTATGCAAAAGTTTTACCTTGCCTTGGCTAGTTTTTATTGCTACTATCCCCTTTTTTCATCTTGAATTTCTTTATCATCTCTAAGCTTCACTTTCATCTTTTGTGTCTCATCTAGTTCTTTGAATAAAGCCTTGATGCCTAACATGTGGTTTGAGCAACCATTATCTACAAACCATACAATGCTAGCAAGATCATTAAAGTCATAATGAGCCATAAACAAATTACTTACTTCTTCACTTTCTTCTGGAAAATTTGATTGCTTTTCTTTAGCCCAGCAATCTGCCTTCATATGCCCACACTTCTTGCAATTGTGGCACTAAATATTGCCACTATAACTTTTTTATTCATTGAAAAAATGCCTTTGATATGAACTTCTCTGCCTCTGCCACGGCTCCTTCCTCTAAATCCTCCTCTGCCTCTGCCACGGCTCCTTCCTCTAAATCCTTCTCTGCCTCATCCTTTACCAATCTATTTTTCTACTTCCCTTAATTGAGATGTCTCCCCCTAGAATGCCTTCCCTTCATTTTTCTTTACTGACCTGGTGATTCTTACTTCGTAGGCTTGCAAGGACCCCATCAACTTATCAAGGGTGAAACTTGACAAGTCTTTTGATTCTTCAATAGCAGCAACCACATGATCAAACTTAGGTGTAGAACTCCTTAACACTTTAGCAACAATAGTTTGATCAGTATTTTGATCTCCATATGCCCTTATTTGGTTTATGATTGTCGCAACCCTTGTTAAAAAATCTTGCACAAATTCACTGCCTTTCATGTGCAAGGTCTCCAATTCATGCCTTAGAATTTAAAGTTTCACTGCTATGATTTTGGATAAGCCTTGAAATTCTATTTGTAAAATTTTCCATGCTTGCTTGGATGTGGTTGTTGTTGCTATTCTCGAAAAGATTGTCTCATGCACTTCCTGCTGAATGAAGAACAATGCCTTCGAATCTTTGATATTATTTTCGCTTAATCAATTAATCGATTCTCCTTATATTGGTAAGCATATTAACTTTCTACCAAGTCCTATATATTAAAGAAAGTGTCAATTTAGCATATGTTGCTGGAGAAGAAGAAAATTTGTTTTAATATTGGTGAGAAGTGCATCAAAAAGCAATTTTTGGAGAGAAATGCTCCAAACCATTGAAGGGTGATGGGAAGTACATCATCATGTTCAAGAAGTCTTACAACTTTGAATCAAGAGAAAATGTTGGAGAATGATTGAATGTTGTTTAAAATATGGTACTATTTTTTCTAAGTTATTCAAGTTTGTTTAGATTGTTTCCTTTATCTTAGGTACTTTTAAACTTTTAATTTGTTTGGTTAATCTTTTCTGAGATATTAGCTAAGTTTTTTTATTTCATTGCCTATATAATTAGGCCTTCAACATCAATGTAAACTGTACCCATCAATAAATTACCTCTTGCATTATCTCTTTTCTACTTTATTTTTAGGTTAATTTCTGGTTCTAAAACCTAAACTAATCATTGCTAGGTAATATTAGTGGTGATCAACAAATTCAGTAAGTATGCATATTTTATAGCTCTCAAACACCCTTTTACACAGTAGGTGATCAAGGCATTTATAAGTTGTATTATTCATATCAAATCCATAAATTTATATGTATATCGATATGTGTCCTAAAGACATAGGCTCAATTTGTATAAATATGCCCATTGAGCTTTAAAATGTTTAAGATTGACCGATATTTTAAGACTTTCACCTGTAATATGACAATGTATAACAATCTGTATGACTAAGAATAAAATGATGATCATCTGTATTGATAAAAATATACTGTCATAATACACGAGAAATGTATAAATGTATTAAAAGCAACTACAACATTCCTTAACTAATAGTGTCTAAGGACTTTAAAACACTCATACAATACACATGTCTCTTAAAAACAATAGGGAAAAGTCTTTTAGTTAAAGGATCAACAACTATATTCTCAGTTCTCAAATGCTCCAACTTAATGTCACATTTATGTATTAATTCCTTTGTCGTAGACTTTGGGATGTTCTTATTGCTATTACTAAACAATACAGCATAAAGATTATCATAATATAAACAAATAGGTTTAGCCACTGAATCAACCACAAACAACTTAAAAATCAAGTTCATAAGTCAAACCGCGTGTGACGTAGCCCCGTAGTATGCCACAAACTCTACATTCATAGTGAAGTCACTAATGTCTGCTTCACTTCCACGATACTACACCATCTGCTAATATAAAAACGTACCCTGATGTGGAATTCCTATCATCTGGGCATATAGAAAAAACTGAATTCTTATAACCTATAAGGTCTAGACTGTTGACTTTTTTAAATGTCAATATACAATCCTTAATTTCCTTCAGATATCTCAACACTCGTTTAACCATATTCTAGAAGATTACTCCTGGGTTAGCCAAATAGCTACCTAGCAGTCCAACAACAAATGCAATGTCCAATCAAGTACACACCTGGGCATACATCAGGCTACCAACTGCACTAAAATAAGACACATTCTTCATAGCCTTTCTCTATGTGTATCATTCTTTTGACATTGTTTTAAAGATAATCTCTTACCATGAGACATAGGTGCGATAATAGGTTTACAATTAGCCATATTAAACCTTTGCGGCACTCACTCAATATATGCTCTATACAAGAGACCTAATGAGTGTTAAGACTGTCTCGATGAATTTGAATACCTAGGACAAAAGATGTCTCATCAAGGCCCTTTATTTCAAAATGTTTGGCTAAATGTTACTTAACCTCATGCAATAAGTTCAAGTCATTTGATGTGAGTACAATATTATCCACATATAAAAGTAGAAAGATAAACTTGCTCCCCTTAACCTTGTAATACAAATATTTATCAACTTTATTTTTCACAAAGCCAAATGAGGTAACCACCTCATCAAACTTAAGGTACCACTATTTGGAAGCATATTTCAAACCATATATTGATTTTCTCAGGTTGAAAAACCTTGTCATCTTTTCTTGATGCTAAAATCCTTCAAGTTATTCCACATAAACCTCTTCATTAAGGACTCCATTCAGGAAAATAATTTTAACATCCATCTGATGTAGCTCCATATCATAATGAGATACTATTGACATAATCACTCTAAATGTATCCTTAGAGGATAAAGGAGAAAAGGTAATGACCACATGTCATAATGCTAGTCAAAATAAAATAACTAGACCTATTATTATAGCAGTAGTGAGTCTAGGTCGATCCCACAGATGTCTCTTCTTCTTACAAAAGAAACACATCATACTTTTTACATCTATGGGACCTCTAGCAACACTAAATTTACCAAAATTCACATGTAAAGGAAGTTTAGATTTCTTACCTTTAACTTTTTAGGGCTTTATCTTTGCCTTTCCCTTGATTGCTAGTAAGGCTATATGAGTTGTATTCTTCAGCTTTTCCTTTTCAATAACACAGTAGGTGATCAAGGCATTTATGTCCCAGGCTTCATCCTGAGTAACCAGAATACCAAACTTGAAGAAAGTGTATCCAGAGCTTGGTGAACAACACAAGCTTACAGGTGAACCATCTTAATGATATACTCCCTCACTCCCCCTGATCCTGTATATCTCATAGAATACAATTCCTTTGGCAAATCACATAAAACAGCCCCTGTGATATACTTGATTATTCATCTTAGCCCCTGTGTTTTTAATTCATTCACCTTAGCCCCTGTGTTTTTTATTCTCATTCGAGATACCCCAATTGGGTATTTTCGGACAAATTTGTCCTTAGATTATTGAAATACATTTTTTTAATCTCTTGATTCCAAGGGAAAATTTGTCCTAAAATACCCAATTGGGGTATCTTGAATGAGAATAAAAACACAGGAGCTAAGGTGAACGAATTAAAAACACAAGGGCTAAGATGAATAATCAAGTATATCACAGGGGCTCT
>JAOQMR010000003.1:12063826-12088562 GCA_027563865.1 Erythroxylum pelleterianum | reverse complement strand
GGGTCGGCACTCGGGCCCAACGGTCTCCGTTCGTGATTATGTTCTGAATAGTTGGGCTCCGGAACGGGGTCCAACAAGGCGCATGCTTGACATGCACCATATACATGCTGCCTTTAATGGGGTGTGTGTCACAAGCACCGTACGAGCAGATGTGCCCTCCTCCTTTGGCCCGTGTGTTACATGCGTCAAATATGCCCTAGCGCGGGCCACTACCATGGGCATCAGCTATCTGGGCACTTGTGTGGTACACGCGCCTAACACTAACGCAACCCGGAATCACCAACGTGCTTCTTCAAGCTTTCTCTCTCTACGATTGCCAACGCAATACTCATCCAACATCAATTTAAGTAACAATATGCAATTTGTATAAGTAAAAACAGATTAATTTCTCTGACTTCCTTATGGAGAAATTCAAAAATATCTGTTCAAATTCACACAATCACATAATTTATCTAATACCACGTGTAATACGTAACACTAGCCTTAGTTACACACTAAGATCTCCATTGAATGAGCTTCTAAATGTCGAACTCTTTGAACTTTCTCGATGATCTTTACGAAAGTTGATTTCCCATATGTCTTTAACATCTTTCTGCATCTTTCTTAATGCGTGAACCTCTTAATGGGTCAGAGAATATGAACATTCACAAGCTTACTTAAGCAAACAATAAGAGACCTTATCAATTATATATAGTAACCTTAATGGGTCTCCTCATCACAAGCCTAATACATGTTCAATCCTTACTAATTAAGGCTCATTTTCTTCATTGGACTTCAACTCATTGAATCAGATCCTTTATCGAGCTTCTTTATTATCTTTAATCTGGATCAAATTCAAATTTTTTAATCATAAGATCATCAAAATCGTAATTAATTATTGTCCAAATTAAGAAAATCAACTTTCCACCGAGTACCCTTATAAATAACGTCTTTCACGTGTCTCAATTAAAGAATCATTTTGCTCCAACTGTTAACATCTATCTTACACTACCTGCCGAAGTGGGGATCGAAGAGAGAGTAACCGTAGCTATGTGGGAAGAAGGATTGATAAAAGACATATTAAACATGCAACACAACTTCAGATAAAATGGTCAGGGCCATAAGAACATATCGCTTGGGAATTTATGTTTCATTTGTAAAAGCGATGTCATCAACAGAACTTGGCAGATAAGGTTCCTGAAGAAATTAAGTTGGTGATCAAAACACATCATTACTAGTTATGTAGTAACTTATTTAATTAAGCAATATCGTTCATATACGTAAGAAATTTGTTAGTATTCGTATAATTCTGTTATAATTGTACAATTCTCTTCCTTGTGAAAACAAAGTTATCATTATAACATATATATGGTGCTTGTGATGTCAGAAGGACATATCCAAGAATTTTTTCCGATATCCGTCATCTTCTCTCTTCCTTCTAATCTTCTTTTCTGTTTCTTTATATTTTCTGCTACCAAAAAGTAACTTTTAAGTCCTACAAATTCTGGCTTCTTTCGTGAAACAATGGGGATTATACCATTTGAAACATTAGATAATACTAATGAAATATATTTTATTAGTATTAATTATATTATAATTTTTAGTTCTTTTTTCCTACTTTTATAATTATTTATTAGGAAAGGGGGGAGAAGCACTATAAAAAAAACCATTAGGCGGTAACTTTGTGTTAAATTAAAGATTTTTTGGCCTTTACAATAGTAAATTAGTAGAATAAATAAAATAATAAGAGAAAGTTTCTTTTTCTTTTTAAAAGATACTTATTATTCTTAAGTACTAAAAAACATTTTATGCTATTAGAAAAAACTTAAAGAAAGATATAATAATAAGTATTTTAATTAATTATTATACATCTAACAGAAAATTTAATAACTTTTTTATTTTCTAATATTATAAAGTGTTTCAAGTAATCTAATATAGTAAAAATCATCTGTAAACAAGTAAAATCACCAAATGACCGGAGCTTGGTAGTTGAAGAGTGAATTAATGAATGTAAATGATGCAACATTGTAATAATACGTAAATAATTGAAACGTTGTCGGGTATATAGGACATTTGTGACATTAAGATTGGATGGCCACCAATAGTTATTATGATGGAGGAGACGAGGAAAGAATCAACAAATAAAAGCTTAACTTATTTTTATCTCTCTAAACCTTTCTGTCTCTTCTTTTTTCTTAACCCCTAAATATGCAATTAGCTTCATCACAATAATCTCATAATAAATTGGTATCAGAGCCAACATCTAGGACTATAGCCGACATTGTGACATAGTGAAAGGAACCAAAGGTCAAGGATGGAGGCAAGTGGAGGAAGATCTGTGAAACCAGATGCAAGAGTTGGAGATAAGACATGAATAGGGCATTCAAGAATTGAAGTAGTTGATCACTCAATTGTATCAAATAGATAATGGAGACAATGACGTATATGGAATGTTGATTAGGGATTCTTGAAAATGGAAATGGAAGTGGTTACTATTAGGGACATTACGTCATTCCTATGCGATGTAGTAAAATTGGGTTGTCAGTGTTTAAAAGTGAAAATCTACAATCGTGGGTGTTTAAATGAGAGCAATTGTTTACACCGGACCAAACACCAACGGAATTGAAGGTGGGTTTAGCTACGATGTATTTGGAGGGTGAAGCCTTAGCTTGGCATGAATTATATGTGAGGAATAGATTAACCTAAGATCCTCCTAGTTGGGGCGAGTATTTGTTGGCATTGAGCAAAGATTAGAGAAGCAGCCATTGAAGATCCGATGGTGGAATTGAAGGAATTGAAGCAAAGAGGAATAGTGAAGGCATATTATGCGGAGTTTGATATGGTATCACAAAAATTGGTAATGTTATACCTTATTTAGTTAGTATGTTTTTGAAAAGGTTGAAGGCGGAGATTGATTATCTAGTGAAGTTATGGAATCCTAGGACTAATCAACAAGAATATGATTTGGCGAGGAAACATAAAATGGTGGTTTTACATTCTGGACTAATGGGAAGGGTCCATCAGAGAGGTTCAAATTATACTAGAAACTCATTAAATGTATTAAAATCTTCACAAGGTTTGCTGCCTACTCCATTGCATAGAAATTAGAAGGGAGAAAAAGAGTTGAAATGGAGCAAAACCACTTATAGTAAAGAATTGGATGAGCATAGAGCCAAAGGTTTGTGTTTTTAGTATGAAGAAAAATACATCCCTGGTAATAAGTGCAAAAGGAAAATGTTACAGATGCATGTGATTGAGTAAGAGGTGGAGAATGAGGAAGTTAAAGAAGTTAAAGAAGAGGAGTTACCAAGTGTATCATTGCAAGCCATATCTGGGGTGACTATAATGAAATATCAACAGATTAAGGGGGAAGGTATGATAAAAGGGAACGTTATTCCTATACTTGTGGATGGGGGGAGTACGCATAATTTTGTGTTTAAAAATTTAATATCTAGAATTGGAAAGAAGTTAAAAGAGGTAAAGGAGTTCTCAATTGTTGTAAGAGGAGGAATAAACTTAAGATGCAATCATGTGTGTCAAAATCTAAAGTGGCAAATTGGAGGCAAAGAATTTTGTACAGATGCTTTGGTGATTGATATAGGCGAGACTAATGTAGTGTTAGGGATTCGGTGGTTATTTATGCTAAATGATGAAGTATTTAATTACCAAAAAGGAAACATGAAGTTTTGGTGGTATGGTGAACAGATGGAGTTAATAAATGAAGGATACAGAAACTTGGTGTAAATACCTGAGAAGAAATTAGTAAGAGTGTGGAATGACAAGGATGTTATATGTTGTTTTATGGTAGCGCATCTAAGGTTATACTAAAGGAACATACTTACTTGATGAATTCCATGAATAGCTACAAAAATTATTTAAAAAATTTAGTTATGTTTTTGAAGAATTAAGAGGATTACTTCCATCTAGATTCCATGATCATATAATACCATTAAAGGAGGGGACTGAGGATGTAAACCTTCGACCCTATAGGTACTCTGGAATATAGAAATGCATTGTGGAAGAACTGGTGGAAGATATGCTACAACATGAAATCATTAGACAAAGTGTTAGTCCCTTCTCAAATCTAGTGGTTTTAATTAAAAAGAAGGATAGATCGTGGTGTTGTTTTGTCGACTATAGGTCCATAAATCAATTCACCATAAAGGATAAATTTCCTATTCCTTTGGTGGAATAATTGTTCGATGAGTTAAATGGGGCACAATGCTTTTCGAAGCTGGATCTTATTAAGATTGCACGAAGATGACATTTATAAAAACAACTTTTAGACCCATGAAAGGCATTATGAATTCTTATAATGCTTTTTGAGTTAACGAATGCACCAGCCACATTTCAAAGCTTAATGAATCAAATCTTCAAGGTGTATTTATGAAGGTTCGTGCTTGTGTTTTTTCATGAAATTTTGATATATATTCAATCATTTGATTTGCATTTGAAGCAACAACAGTTGGTATTGGAGACTTTAAGAGAATATCAATTATACGTGAAATTGTCTAAGGGTACCTTAGGGTTCCTCAAGTGGAATATTTAAGACATACCATAAGCGATAATGGTGTATCCATGGATCCACAGAAGATTAAGGCGGTGTCCGCTTGGCCACTTCCATAAAGCAATTGATAACTCAAAGGATTTCTAGGCCTATGTGGTTATTACAGAAGATTTATTAAGGGTTATAGACAAATTAGCAAGCCTTTAACCAATATGCTAAAGAAAGATTCATTTCATTGGACAAATGAGGCATTAATTGCATTCTCAGCTATGAAGCAAGCATTGACAACAGTTTCAATGCTAGCTCTTCCTGATTTTGTGAAAGAATTTATGGTAGAAGTTGATGCGAGTGGAAAAGGAATAGGTGCAAACTCATGCAAGAAAATCATCCTATAGCATTAGTGGGCAAAATCATATCCAACAACTACAAAAACCTCCCCATTTATGAAAAAGAGTTTCTAGCTTTATTCATGACAGTGAAAAAATGATCTCATTTCTCAAATGCGAGACATTTTATGATGCAAACATATCATTAAAGTTTGAAACACTTGATGGATCAGAAAATTACAACTCCCTTTCAACAAAATTGGCTTCCAAAATTGTTGGGTTTTGATTTTTCTATTAAGTACAAAAGGGGAATAGATAACTCTGTTGCATATTCCTTATCAAGGATGTCTAGTTTTAAGTTATTCACCTTAATCGTCTCGCAAGTAAACACAACGTTATTCTTAGAAATTGTAAAACAATGATGGTTTAGGGTAAATAAAAACTATAGTACATTCTTCTCTCATATGGAGGCAATATATAGAGATACAATTAGACTTTGAATAAAATTATATTATAAGAAAAACTATAACAGACTCCGATAATAACTCAATCAATACTTAAAATATTTTTTATGGAAATGAAAGCTTTTGATTATAAATAAAGTGGTGTAGATCATACCTTGTTTATAAAACACAAAGGAGGTAAAGAAAGAATTTTAATTGTGTATATTGATGATATGATATTGAAAAGAGACGATTGTGAAGAAATGAAGCTCCTACAAGAACACTTAGCCACAAAATTTGAAATGAAGGATCTAGGACAACTTAAATACTTCATAGGTACCAAGGTAGTAAAGACAGATCAAGGAATTTCTCTTTCACAAAGAAAATACATAGTTGACCTCTTGACTGAACTGGAATGCTTGCCTGTATACTAGCTAAAACGCTTATCAAAATGAATCATAAGCTTGGAATTTTCCCAAATCAAATTCCAACAGATCCTTGCCTAACAACAGAGAACATGCTACCATCAACTGTGGAAACAATGGATTGAGGGGATGGACAGATGGATTCTAATTGGCTAGAATCTCTAATCATATGATCAGATGCTCCTGTATCAATAATCCAGATATTTTTCCTAAAAATTATAGAGAAATCATTTGCCTTAGCCACAATACCTAAATGAGCAATATTTGTGATAGGCACTGACGTTTCCTCTCCTTTAGATTCCACTTCAATTCATAGTTGCCACCATAGCCTTTCCAACAACCCTTTTTCGTAGTTTTTTTTGTTAAACCCACCAGTTAGGATAGCTAATAATTTTGTAACTTTATTGCTTTGAGTGACCTATTTCACCAAAATAATCAAACACAAAATTGTTAGACTTTCCAATGGGTTGATTTTTGTGATTCTTTCCTAATTCTGATGATGATCCTTATAGGTTTTGATTAGCTAGCAATAGTTATTGTTGAGAGATTGATCGAGATCCTCCCGTTAGCTCTCTTTGTTGATATTCTCTCCTTACATATGCATATGTGCTTTCCAATCAAGTTTCAGGTCTTTGCGTAAACCTAATCAAATTCAAAATCAAGTCTATTTAAGAAAATATGAACTCAGAGCCTAGCCATTGTTGAATGTAATTGGAGTACTCTTTCAACAGTCTCTTCTTAAGAAGTTGACTTATGATCAATTTCCTAAAAAATAACCACAAGTTCATTTTATTATGTTGATAATGGTCTACCATCTTGTCTAGTTGAAAAAGATTTTTGATTTAATTCAAAAAGACAGGTTTCATCAGATCTATCATAGAAATTTTTTGACACAACCTTTCATATTTCTCAGACAGTAGGAAGAAGAATAAATCATTGCATTGACGACAGACTCATTGAATCAACAAGCCAACTTTCACTCTTTGATTTTCAGTAATCCATGTCTCAAAATTTTGGTCTTCAAGTGCAGTTTTTTTTTTCTGCCCCAATAAGATATCCAACCTTATTGTGTGCTCCTATTCGCATCTTCATAGGTTGAGATCATAATGAGTAATTGATCTCATCGAGTATAATACTTGATGGGAAAGTAAAATGGTTTTGTTGGATGATAATTGGTTGTGTTGGAGCATTATTTATTGTTGCTATAACAAGAGATCATCAAGAATCCATTTGGTTTTCAAGCATATGTTTCAAAGTTTAAGGGTGGCAGACACGCGTGTTGGCGTAGTGCAATGATGGTGAGCGCGGGACTCTTGTGGACTGGAGTTGCTACGTGGAATTGTTTGGTAGACCTGTATTTGTTCTCTTATGCCTGGTCTATTGATTTGCTGGGACTATAACACTACGTGGAGCTTACTTGGTTCGTTTGTGCCTAGTTCGACAATATATGATACTAGATGCTGGATACTGTAATACTGTGACGCTACGCTTGTGCTCAGTTTGACGCTACGTGATACTGGATACGATTAAAAGATAGCTGCACCACGTTAGTATTATGGATCACATGCTACTACCCATGGAGGATATTATGGATGGTTAAGAACGTATAAGAGGTTGAGTGCATAATTTTTCCGGTGAAAGTTACACAGAGATGTTAAAGAATTTGTGCGTAAATGTGAAGTCTCCCAAAGGAATAAGAATGAAATTACTGCTTCACCTGGGTTGCTTCAACCTTTACCTATTCCTCAACATGCATAGACTTATATTAGTATGGATTTTGTTGAAGGTTTACAATTGTCAAAGGGATATTTGGTGATTTTCTCAGTTGTTGATAGGATGAGCAAATGCGCTCATTTCCTTCCTCTATGCCATCCTTATACTACGGAAAAAGTGACTAAAGTTTTTATGGAGCATATCTTCAAGTTGCATACCATTGTTACTGACAAAGATGTGGTCTTTATGAGCAATTTTTTGAAAGAATTGTTTCGTCTCCAAGGAGTTAAGCTACAGTTTTCGACTTATTAGCATCCTTAATCATACGAATAAACAGAGGTTCTCAATCACACGCTCGAAACATATCTGTGGTGTATGTCTTTCGATTGTCCAATGAATTGGAGTAGATGGTTATCTTTGGCAGAATGATGGCATAACACTGTTTTTCATTCAGCAATAAACGTACTCCTTTCCAAGCAGTCTATGATTTTCCACCTCTTGTGTATACACCATATTTAGCAGGTGAGTCTTCTATTTTAGTAGTTGATCAATTTTTGTTAGTTAAGGAAGCGATGGGCAACATTCTGCATTCTCATTTACATCGAGCGCAAAATCGAATGAAACTATTTGTTGATCGCCGTCATATTGAAAGAACCTTCGCTGTTGGAGATTACATCTACTTGAAGTTACAGCCTTACCGTCAACACTGTTAAAAAGCGTCTATCACAGAAGTTGTTGTATATATAGGACATTTGTTACATTACGATTAGATGGCCACCAACGGTTATTATAGTCTTTAATATAACTACTGGAGGCAGAAAGGAAAGAACCAGCGAATAACAGCTTAACTGATTTCTCTCTCGCTAAACCTTTCTTTCTCTTCTTCTACCGTGTCTATCTCTTCTTGGTTCTTTGTTGCTAACATTCAGTTAGCTTCGTCACAATTATCTCGCAACTAAGTTAATATGTTTTATAAAGAAAAAGGAAAAGTAGTCAGCAAATTGAGTAAATGCATATTTGGCATGATACGGCTAGCTGGGTAAACCTTCGACGGATGGGATTTCAACACACACCCACATGTCCTAAAAGCTACAGAAGGAAACAGTTGGTCATGACAGGAAGTACTTGGGAAGCAACAGCTCCATTTTAGTCTCTCTCAAGATGATTTCCACCTAATCTGTACTTGTAGAATTTGATCAAATTTCAGGATTTGATTTTGCACAAGAAAAAGACCCATTTTTTATAAAAAAGAAAAAGACCCATTTTTTCTACCAGCCAATCTCATTTGTCACCCTCCAATAATGCCAGTTCCAAATAACTCTCTAAAGTCTAAATTCTTTGAACAACACCAACAGTAGAGTAGAGTATAGAGGTACAAAACCTCATTCTACCTGTAATTTAGCACATATTTGATTGTTTATCAGCATCATATAATTACAATTCTAAAATTGTAACCTTTAAGCCTTTATCTCATTCTTTCAAAAGAGTTTTTTTTTTAATTAACGTACCCAGTGCACAAGACTCTCTGCTTTGCGAAAATGTAGAGAAGGTCATCGATATACACAACCTTCCTCTTGTATTTCTTTTTTTTTGCAAAAAGATTATTTCTATGATTCAAACCTGTGACCTTTTGGTCACAAAAGAGTAACTTTTTTCCATTACTCTCAAAAGAGTAAAAATAATAACAGTAAAGGCCTTCCATTTACACACAAGCATACATCTACATACAATATAAATATTTATAGCTTCAAGACCAAAAGTGATAGAACAAACATCACATAAGGAATCCTGTTCTACACTAAATACGTAAATGCTCCCACTGCCGCCCACAAGGCATATCAATCGTGGTCAGTTGTTATATACCTGTGGCAGAAATATATTTACAGCTGAGTTTGTACTTTATAGTTACTTTTGCGAGTAGAGAGTGCATATCGCAATAAAATACAATTTTAGCAACTTGAGAAGCTAAAATTCAAAAGGCAATATAACTCAGGCATTCAGGATCAAATTTTAGTAATATGCAGAAGGCAAAACAATGTTAGCTATACATTGAGGATCAAATTCAATTGAAATCTCAAGATCAGAACTCAGGCCATATTCAGAAGGCAAACTTAAAACATTAGAATTTATCCAATCATAATTTAATAAATTAAAAATGCCAGTTTCTATGCAGGACATCCGTTGATGTTTCAATAAAAAGGAAACTGTTAAGAGTGTCAAAAAACTTATAAAGACCTGCAACTTCATCAGCATGACTAGAAGAACTTTTATCCTTTATCCATTTCCAGTAACGAAAAACTAATGCATCCAAAAGCCAAGACTCTTTAAAAAGAATATCACTGCCTCTCCTAGCTGCTCAAGTCATTCATATCATAATTTTGCAACCTACTGCAATATGCGAAATGGACAAAATGAATCATGGATCGGAAGCCTAAATGAAGATTACTTGCAATATATAGTGCCTTACAGATTTATATAGTACATCCATGACATTTACTTGTGCAGTTTCCATTTCCAGCAGATGAACAAAGGGAAGACTGTTTCAAGTTATAATGGCGAGAGTAACAAATGGCGGGGAAGGGAAAGGAAAGAATTCAACGAGGAACATGGGGGAATATGAAGGATAAGGAAAAGGTGAATATAGTACTCAGTGGTGAGAGATAAAGGTACTAAGAGAAGGAAAAAAGAAAAACCGTGTCTCTGTTCTACAAAGCACAAAACATGGAAGTCAGGAATACCCAACATGACTCAAGTCTCATCATGGACTTCATGATTCTTTGGTAGATTAAAAACACACAACAGGGATACTGCAATAGTTTATCAGACTGAAGTCTATTTCCCATCCTAATTCTATTATCTGCCTAATTTCCTTTGCAACTTGCATCAAGGAAATATGGGCAGAAAGGAACCTACGTAGGTTCCAAACATCAGTAGAAATCAACAACAGGTAAGGGAGTGTATTTATACTAAAGTAAGAGAGCAAATAATCTCCTCAAGCTCTATCAAGGAGTGCTCATCCCAACTAGCTAAATTATGGAGAATATAGAGAAATATGCATACCAACAGTAGCAGGAAGATCTCGAAGTTAATATTCCCTGAAAATATGAAAAGCATCGGAAGTGAGACTTACCATTCAGGTGGCAGAGGGGGAAGTGCCATCGATATAAGGCTAGGCTAGGAACGATGCTTGGGACACCCAACCGATGTACTGGTACATAAAAAGACAAGAAAGAAAGCCTCAGTCACCTTGCATCGGACATTTTTTAGTGTGAAACATGAAGAAGAGAAACATGGTTTATGAAGGATTTGTCTTACCTTTTATTCATCAAATGCTAGGCTGGAGCGTCTTTGTTTTAAGGCTAGGCTGGAACCCATCTGCTTGGGACACTCAGTCTGACCTGTCTCAAAACTCACTCCTCGGTGCCTCAAGATGATGGTGATCGCGAGATCCCTTCAACCCTAATTGGGTAAAGCAAGAATGGAGATTTGTGGTTTTTGGGCATTTCTTTTCCCCTTTGTCCCAACCGTGGATCTCTAGTGTTTACTTTAGAACGTTGTCGTTTTTTATATGTGTTTGGCTATTAGGAGATGAACGTTGTCGTTTTATGGTTGATCGGAGAGGACTTTGTATTTCTCTTCTATCATTAATTAACTTTAATTTTTTTAAAAAAAAACACATTTTTCTTTTCTTTCCAAACTTTTACACCCCCAGAACAGGAAGAATGCCACACAAATTGTCATTCTAGCTGTCTGTCTGGTTTAGCTGGTCAACAACCGCTCAAGGATGACTGAAGTGCAGGGAATGCATAAGACAAGTCAGATAATCACTTGCAAAGAAAAGCGATATTATGCATACACAGGACAAAGTTTATTTCCCTGAAAGTTATAATGCATAGAATATTGGCATCTTACCTATTTCACCAAATACCTGAAGGGCATCCTGAATAACAATCATGCATAGAATATTGGCATCTAACCGCCTGAATAACGTAAAAGCTCAGAAGAAACATCAAGATTATTGAACAGTATTTTGTTCCTGCCAATATTTTGAATTGGTGTGCATGCCAACACCAATACCTTCTCCCTCTTTGCAGTATCACTTTCTTTTCGTTTGTTTTATTAGCGATCCTTAACAACATAACTCCAACACATACATGTCAACTTGGCATCCTCCATTAAACATAAAACCGAAAACATAAATAACAGAAAGTTTTATCCGCTTCATATGTTGCACCAAAAGCACATAGCATGTCTTACGCGGTTAACTGGTTTAGATACCTACAGCTTCCTGAAGGGATTATTTTTCTTATGCCCAATTCATATCTTTTGCTCCACCTTTTACAATGTAATATTGCAGAAAATTTTCAAGGTTGGTTAGATTCCAGAGAACTTTTGATCTTTACAGTAATACTTTAATGATGGGAATCAGTAAACATAGTGTCTTGGTATAAGAAAGAAGTATAACAAGATGCTACCACAGCAGCATATCTGACAAATGAATCGTATTTTTCTTTCCAGGCATGTAGAATTGAATGGTTAAATGAAATCTTACAGAACCAGAAATCGAGAAATCCTGCACTCAGATATCTCAATTTTCAAAGATGCAAATGTTATATAAATGAACTGCAATTATGTTCGTGTTGCTTTTATAGAAAAATAAGTAAACAGATATGAATAGAAGGTGATTTACTAATTTAAGCTGAAAAGGCAACATTGAGTGAAGGGAAAGAACTTTCAAACCAAAATTTGACAGGACTCTCGTTCCAGTATTATGTAAATTTTCTTCATCTAAAGTGCAATTACGAAGTTTGCAAACTCACAAAAAGTAAAAAGTGGAGGAACACTGTTCGTAGTATATAAGCCATTAATTTCAATGACAAATGAATAAGTACATAACCCATCATCCAAAATAACAACCTCTCAGGACTTATTTTGTTCCTCAATAACAATGCCAAGAAAAGGATGGATCATTGAGCCCATATGACTAGTTATTTGATTTTCTTTTTCTAAAGGGAAAAGAAAAGGAAAACAGTAAAGAACTATCGGTGACCTAATCGATGTGTTGGTAAATCAATATTCTTAAAACTATTCCTGTGCTACAGGAACCCAACATCTGAAATTATCGTGCCACTGGAAAAGGGGAAGACACAAATTAGAAGGAAGAAAATTTGAAATTAAGTTTGGAAGAAAAGAAAAGAAAATAAAATTCAAGAAAAAATTCTGACGTATCCTGAGTAAAAATCTGAAATTCCTCCTCCCAACCCCCAGCCAAAAGGGAAAAGAAAATGAAAAAGTAATAAGGGGCAAATTACCCATTCGCAAGACTCCTGTATTGATGGATAAACTAAATCTTCTACATCTCCCTGGCAGCGGATCACATGATGCCACCATATCCAGATGCTCAGCATCCCATAACGGCACAATTATACACAAAGTTCCCTGATCGTTTTCTTGCAAGTAACTTCCACTGTGGAGGGCCCTCGCTTGGAACCCAGGAATTTAGCTCAATAAAACCTTCACCAGAAGTTCGAGGTCCCCCAATAACAATAAGCCGATCTCCACAAGCCCTAAATGCGAGACCCCAGCCATTCATCGAGACTGCACGTTCAGGCAACCTTCCTACAGTAAACCATGATTTTCTCTCCTTGTCATACTTTCTAACAATCATGTCAGCATAATCAGCAGCATACAGTTCATTATTGACCACAGCAACTAAAGGAGGGGCCTCAGCAGCTGCAGGCATCTCAGCCTCTCTGGCACTCCCACTCCGACCAGGGGACATGTTAGGAATTTCTATCCATTTCTTTGTTTCTAAATCATACTCCTCTCCACAATTCAGAAGCTTTGCATCACTTCCTCCAATCCCCCCAATTACATAAAACTTGCCATCCATAAACACCGCAGAACACATCTTCCTTGGATTATTCATGCTTGGCAATGTCTCCCAAGTCTGGGTCTCCGAATTATACATCTCTGCAGAGCTCAGGATATTTCCCAGAGAATCACAACCGCCAGCTAAAATGGCTTTCTCTCCCAGACTGGCAGACCCGAACAAACATCTGGGGGCATTCATCCTTCTCCCAGAAGACCAAGAATTAGTCAAAATGCTATATCTATATATAACATGGGACATCACTTCCTTCCCAAATACCAGAAGCTCGGTGCCCACAGCCAAGGACTCCTTATCCGAACACATGAAACATTCATTTGAAGTCATCCTTGGCAAATGCATCCACCTGCGGCTAATGGGATCAAAGGCCTCCCATTCAAGCAGTTGGCATGAGAAATACACCCAGTGTTCGGTGACACCACGCTGCCTCCTCAGTTTATATATCTCACCGTTTCTAACTAACGACCTGAAACTCCTATTCAGCGATGCTATGGACCCATAGTCAGAACGTGAGCATCGAATGAGACAGTTAATTGACATGTCTCTCCCAATAGCATCAATCAGGGGATCAGAATCAGATGAATGCCCCGATTGATCACTATCGAATTGCTCGCGAATGGCTTCACAAGAATCCGACAGCTTTCGGGATTTACTCTCTCGGTAACCATCCTCGGAGTTGTCTAATGGACGCTTGCCGTTGAGCTGATAAGACATCAAAAGCCACTGAGATTCAGGCTGGCAGGAGTTACCAAACACCCTCGAGACCAGACACGAGTCACAGGACCGACCCTCCAACATGTCTCTGTAATTTCGCCAGGTAAAAGGAATTAAAGCACCAGCCCAATCCAGATTTTTGCATTTGTATTCAGAGCGAAACAAAACGGAAAAAACCAAGGACTGAAACCGCAACACGAATAGCGAAAATAGGGAAACCAAAAACCAAAAACAAGAGAGACCCTAGATGGAGCGAATTTAACGTAAGTTTCCTATAAAGTGGACTGACTTTCTAGTTTTTATCCAAGACAAAGAACAGGAATTTAACTTTTTGTATGCTGAAGAAGATTTATTTGGATAAACAAATGGAACCCAGAAACCCCAAATGATAAAATTTGAAGCTGTTTGCAACAAATCTAGAGAATGACCAAGAAAAGGAACGAAGAAACTCAAAATACAATTTCCGAAGTTTGTTTCGAAATGGAGAAATGAAAAATGTTCTTTTGCGATACAATTTACAAACACTTGGATGATCTGAATCCGATGAAACAAACGATCAAGAGAATATTAATCCTCAAATCAAATTCGCTGTTCTCTTTTCTCTAGCTGGAGATGGACAAAACTCACTATGACAAAAACTAGTTTAAAGAAAACAAAACCCAAAATGAAAAAGGAAAACAGAGTTAAAACGATAATTCAGATTGAGGGAAGTTGCGAGTAAACGCAGCAGATCTCCAAAAACCAATATAAAGTAGAAGCCCAGAAAAAAGGAAAATCGAGCACCTTCAAAAAAATACCCCAAGAACAGAATTAAGATCTGCTCACATAATTTGCTCACAAACAAAAGAGAAATTGGGATGAAAGAAATATAATGCAAGAGATAGAGAGGGGGATTAGTGACTTACGGATTGGATAAGAAGAGAAAGGACTAAAAGTCTATGGAAACGGTGTTATCTCTTTCTCTCTCTAAATATATATATGTATGTTTGTGTGTGTTCTTCGCAGTTCTTAGTTATCAACTACCTCTGGTCCTTTGGATTCTCTCTGCAAATCAGAGCGAAGCTTTGGGGCTTTGGTCTCTCTAGAGGTCCCCTTGCTTTCTCTCTCTCCCTGTCTCTCGCTATCTCTCTTATTGTTATCACCCTATGATTAATTAAACTTCTTCCAATTAACATTTAAACACCCAATAAATATGTATTTTTTGTTAAATTTTCAACGTGTCACTTTTGTCGTTTTGTTCTCGTTTTTAAGGGCAGAGGAGGAGGGGGAAGTTGCGTGTGGGTCCCTAAAAAATTTTGCTACTTTCTTTCGCCGTTTGTAAGACCGGTGACTGGCTGCGACTGTAGGAACACAAAAGGAATTGATGCCCTGACAAATTATTCTTTCTTTTTCCTTAGCCATCAAATGAATTATGTATTGTTGGACATTTCCAAATATTGCGTGACATCACACTTTCTAAGACTGAATTTTAGACTCGATTTTGAAAAAATTCAAAACAAAATTAATGAACGTAAATGATATATTAATGCTAAAGAACAAATTAATCATAAACATCCTTAACATTTATATTGTTATGGTAGAAATTATTGTTAATAAAGTTATATTTGTCAAGGACAGTGTTAAGAAACAAATGAAGAGAATTGATAATTGTAAGAAATATATAATTTAATGTCCATAAAAATGTTATTTATATCACTTAAAGAAATTAATAAATTATAGCATAATTTAAGAATAGTTTAATAATTAATTATTTTCATTTAATTTTCACAATAGTATTTATTTTATTATAGAAATACAACTAGGTGAAATTTAAGTATAAATTAAATAATTTTACTTGAAAATACAATTTACGAAAAAAGGAGTAGAGTTGACTTTTTCTTTTTTAATTTTTGTACAGTGAAGTTATTCTCCAAAAAGAAGAAGCTTCTAATAAGTTTTGACGCCGGTAACCGATGATTGCCGGTGTAGACACGTGTTGATCGAGGGGACAAGGGTAAAAGCAAGCAGTCCCCGTCCTTTTTGAAGACAGACGACGAGGGACACAGGGGGGTTCCGTTTCCGCCACGTATGTAAGACAGTAAAATATGTCAGTTCACTAATAAGTCAATTTCTCGTGCAAAATTTATGGGTGTGCAATCGGCGGACGAGCGACGGTGGTTACGACCGATTGGTGGGGTCTTTGAATTGGATTGGTGCATTAAGAATGATTTTACGTTTCCAATTTGACGAGTCAAATCACATATTATGCGATTATTTTGATCTTTCCTATTTGGGAAAAAATGTGTTTATCTTTTGTAAGTTTGTTGTCTGCTTCAGGACGCGTTCCATACCCAGACTGGTTATTAAAAAAATATTTTTCCCGCTTTTTTTTTTTGGTTTTAATTGCAGTTAATATATTTTTCCTCGCTTAATAAGCTATAAACATATTGGGTATGTTTTTTCTTGGTTTAATGTTTTAAGGCTAGTGTGCATTGACTGTCCGATGAAGGAAGTAAAGGTCGCAGACGTTTCTTTCTTAATCATATAGTTTGACCCCTACCCAAAATATTACTTTGAAGTACGTACCTATTATTTCAAGAAACAGAAAGTTGGAAATAATGAATAACACTGTAATCATCATCAAATTACATAAACGTTCAGTTATTGACATTATCCTGATAATAAAAATGAAGTTAATAAAAGAATTACCTCATTTAGTGTAAATGCAAAGCAAAACTAATTCCCCGTTCAAAAAAAAAAAGCAAAACTAATTCCCTGACATAATTGACTTTAGAATTCAAACATGGCAAAAACGTGAGTATTGTTGTGTAGGAACTGGGAAGGCACGAATCAACAGCGAAGACAAATCACTGGTCAGTCACGCCTGCTCGATCTTGTGCTTGCACTTTCGTTTGGGTTACGTACTTTACTTCCATTTTCATGCCAAGCACATATAACATATTGATAAAAAGAAATTCTCAATCCAAAGTTTTGCGTGGATCATATTTCAATTTTATTATAATAATTAATTTAAGAGAGATGAAATTCGTATTTGCCTAATTACCGCGTACATAATCATGCCGCCCCTTTTCCGTCCTTTGTCTCTCTCCGTTTGGTTTATTTTCTCTTGCATATCTTAAAAATATGATTCAAGAGATGAAAAATAAAATTTATTTAATTTCGCAAGTCCTTGTGGGATGAATTATATAATGTTAACAATAACCCAAAAGGAAAACGAATAAAACGGGATTCGGTCAACAACACAACGAGTCAAAACGGCAAAAATCATAATTCACATTTGACCTTATTTGGATTAATATGGGTTGGTCCCAACGGCAGCAATATCTGGAAGCTTAGGCTGTTCAAATGAAGGACTTTTAACTTCCCATAATTTGAGGAATTTTCAACAAGGTTTACATGGTCATCGAGAAGTGGGCGACTATCCAGCTGTGTTACGACCTGTTGAAGGGATTAGTTTAGCATATATATCATTATCCTCATTCCAACCCAACCCCAACCCACTATTTTTATCTAGACCACATACTTATTAATTATGATTAATGGTAATCCTTTGTGATTGGAAATTTTCAAATAAATCTTATTAACATTCTTTTTTAACTTTTGATTTATATATTTGAAAAAGAGCTCAATTCATAAATGGATATTAAGGTATCTTAATTATAGGTGATTTGAGATTTATAATTTATATATTTAAAAAAGAACTCAATGTCACGTGATTAGTTTTGAAGTTTCTAACCAGATATTCTTCTTTAATTAAAATTAAGGTGTTTTCTTTTCTCTTAAGTCTAAAACTAAGTAACCCCAGGGCGCAGGTGAGTTAGTAAGGGACTCTCCTGGTTTAAGTGAGGTTGTGGGTTCGAACTCCCCTCATGTATGCAACCGTTTAAAACTTGGAGCCAGAGTTTTGCCTTCCGCAAGGGACTTACCCGGCTTGAGCAGGAATTAATTTGAGAAGTGAAAATGGCTTAAAGGTGCCGCCTACAATTGAGACCCGCCCAGGACATGAAAACCAAATAAAAAAAAATCTAAAACTAAGTGTTTCAATTTTTATTTATTAGTTAGCACTAAGCACAGCAATAAAATAAGATATATGTGCTTGTCAAATATGAATGACTTTCTCCTTTTTATCCACTAGTTCTGTCCCTTCCTCCTCGTGAAGAATAAAAAAAAAATCTAGATGCTCGTTGGATTCAAAGTTTTTATTTTACGATTTATATTTGTTATTTCATCTGTTATTTTACTCTATACATAAAACTTTGTAATAAACACAAGGAAGACTCGACCATGTGATACGTCGTTTTAAGCCAATTGCAATACTAATCTGACGACGTCTGACTGCAGTATTGTTTTGATTATAGTTGGGAACTTAGCAACGTGTGTGCTTTGTCTCAAGTGGAGGCAATATTGGACCGTAGTGGTCCTTTACGTGTATGGCTATGGCAGGACGCCGTCGTTGAGGATCAGAGGTGGGGTTCGTGCGGCGCACGTGGTGCATCGATCCTGCAAAGGTACACGCACTCGCACGTGTCAGGGAAAGATTTTTTGCTATGTGCGCGTCCACTGAATTGCGAAGACATTGATCTTGTAAATCGAGCCACGTGTCGGTGCACGTGGGATGCTCTCGTTGCTGGCCGGTAATGTTCCACTTTCCTTTTCTTTTAGATTACATAGAAACTGAAAGGAAAACATAAATTATACGGTACGGCCGCCTTTAGATTCAGCTAACAATAACATATCCGTTTAAGGGGGGTAAAAAACGAAAAAAGAAAAGAGTACACATGGGAGAACGTCCGTCAGTGCCGGCTTTTTCTTCAATAGTACATCTAATAAAATTAGATTATAATGGGGGTGATGATTCGTATAAGTTATTAGTACTCTTTATTTCTATTTTAATTTCAATCATGTTTATTGAATTTTTTATTTTTATTTTTATTTTAATAACTTATGACAATCATCAAAATTAGTTTTTGTTTTTGTTTTTATATTTTATTTTAAAATAAATAAATATTATTTAGTTATTTTACATTAATAATGAATAAGAACTATAAACAATTGAATTTAATTTAAATTTTATAAATTAATTTAATTTTAATTCAATAACTACTCAATAAATATATTTTAAATTTAAAATATCTTTCAAATATATAAATTTTAAATGAAATTACTTTAATAATTTAAAAATTAGAATAGATATTAATTTATAAATAATATTTAATTATGTATTTTAATAAATATAATATTTTTAGTGCTATATATTATTAAATATTATATAAGAGATTAAAACTATTTATTTAATTAATTAATTCAAATATTTAATTTTCAAATCTTATCTAATATATAATTATTATCGTTAATAAAAATATATTATATAAACGTTTTTCTAATTATTATTTTAAAAAAATAAAATCTAAAACTTAAATAGAAAATAGATAATAGGAATGAATTTAAACGACTCTTTAATTAGTTAGTCTAGGCTTATTATTTTGGGGAAAAAAGGTTATTTAACTGTAGCCCGAGGTTTGCCAATGTTGCATAAAATCAAAGTCGAACTGTGCAATTTATCTTCTGAGATTTTTCTAGAAATGGGTAGTGATAAATTTCCATAATATTTCCATTTGAATATTTGCCACTTACACGCAAAATATCAATTTATATCGAGTCCAAATTAGCACGTTTGTAGCAATTATATGTGTGTGCTGTATTTATGCAATTCATATTCAAAATAGTGTTAGAATGTTACAATTTAGATTTCTATTTTATTTTTTTCCCTAACTTGGAATAAGGAAATCTTGAACTGATCGTTCAATTTTTAATTTTTATTATCAATTTATTTTAATAATTTTTGTTGTTAAAAATTTATAAATTTATTAATTAATCAGATAATTTTAATAAACTAATTAATTTTTATTTATTAGTTTAATTAAAATTTAAAATAAGACTTTTCAATCATATTTTAAATTATTCAATTTTATTTACTAGTTAAACCTTTAATTTTTTGTCTTATTGATTTAACTTTTGGTCCGATTTTTAAAACGTTCTTATAACAGAATAAAACATGACCCAATTTCTTACATATTATTTAATGCCAATGAGATATGTTTTTTTTAGGAAACATTCAGTACGAAGAAATTTATTTTACCATATTTTTATTATTACATAATATCTTAACCTTAAATTCAATTTACTATGAAGCCACCATTTTTGGATTCATAACAAATAAAAAATAAACCATATATCTATCTCATACAAGCTGGACAAGTGAGATGAACATTAAAATAAAAGCAGGGGTCAAACTGAAAATTGAAGGTATCTCATGGAAGCTGGACAAATGAGATGAACATAAAATAAAAGCAGGGGTCAAACTGAAAATTGAAGGCAAATTAAGGGTGTGATAGCATGACCTTTGCAAAATATAAAGTAGATCACAGCGATGCCACGTGCAAACACACCATCTTTATAGACTTGGAGGGAAAAAAACAATTATGGACACATAAGTATGAGCAATAATAAAACAAACTTCAAACCCAAGCAACTCCACTATCTGACTCTCTATTTATCTAAATACAGGTATCAATCAGAATACATTTACATCCATGTCCCAACCCACAAAAAAGATTCTTGGCGTGCACTAACCAACTATAATAATAATAATCCTCCTCCCCTCAAAAAACGAGGCCCCTCTCTTCCAATCCCTTTCCACCACGCGTTAATCACTTATGTAAAGACGTGTAGTCATGTGAAGCATTATTGGACGGTGAGAAAGGTGTTACATGACTAATTGCAGTTTTCTCTCTCTCTCACAACTCACAAGCACCCCTGCCCATTGACTTCAATCTTAAACGAATTGAAATCAAGGTTATGCTTAAATAAAAATTAGCATATATTAAATAAATATAAAAAATTTAATTGGAATAATTAACAAAACTTCTTAACACAATGTATTGATTTAAATAAGCGAGAGAATTCTTTAATACAATTGGCTACGTTAGAGGTGTTTCAATTGCAAACACCAGATCCTCAATCTTTGAATGCTTTACCAAGACTATGAATCGATTGGATTTAGAGCACTCCAAAGGTATAACCGTATAACATGTTCACGTAAGCTGGATAAAAAGAAGCGTGGCATTGGGCGACACGCAATCTAAGAAAAACCCAATTGGTGATTGATAGTGAGATTCAGATCAAAGGAACATGTCGCAACAGCGACTTGTCATAAATGGCTAGTAATTAAACCCTCGTGCTCATGGGTTGGCTATAAAGGACTTGGGAAGATCTAGACGTAAAGGCAAATGACATAGAAAGAAAGAGAATTGACTTAAACCACATGAGATGAGTACAATATATTTTAGTTTTGTAAAGTGGGTATTAGGATATTGACATGGTGGTGTTGGTTACATAGTTGTGGTGGTAAGGTATTATATGCAAATGCAAGCGATTGGAGTGCAGAAGAAGTGAAAACAAAATAGTGGCTCCATGTGACATGTATGGTTGTTAACATGGGTTTTATCTGGCAAGGGCCCATTTCCAACACCATAAAGCTGGCACCAAATTTAACCTCAATATTACAATTTCGTAAATTATTAATAAATGGCATTAGGGATCATGAAATTGAGTGGTTAAACGGAAAAAGGGGAAAGCTTAATTCGGAACTTATCAATTCACTACCAAGTTTGTCGAGAGGATGCGCTTTTCTCGTAAAGACAGCTGTACTATTATTTATACATATTCTCTATTTAATTATACTTAGAATTATTCCAAAGTTAATATTAAAATTGTAAAATTAGAGAGGCAAACTTTGCTTCTCCTAGAAAAACAAAGTATATCAAACTTGGTTTATTCTGAATATAAAAGAGATTAAAATATCAATGGTTAATTAGATTTAATTAATTAGTTTAAATTTTTAATTAGTACCCTTTGACCGTCTTAGGGATGTGAATTACTAAAAACCTGAGCACCACCGCGAATGTTGAAAAAGGACAAAAGAGAAAGCGCTGCGTCTTAAGACTTAGGAGAAATCCAAGTCAACAATAAGCACAGAAAGGCAGGAGAACAAGGTCTCCAAATGAGAGACGTATGTTTTTTTTTTTGAATGGGAGAGACGTATGTATTTGATCCTTCATGCCAGCTCCAATTTCCGCAATAACAAATACAGCATTGCAATTCCATGAAAACAAATTGTTAGGCAAACGTCTCTTTCAATCCCTTCCTTTCCTCTTTCTTAATCTCTTCCTTCACAAAACTTTTAATTCAAATGTAGAACAACCAGTCCTCTTGTAGTATTAATCGAAGTAGATGATAAAGAAGAGAACAAGAATTTCGCCTAACCAAGGCAAAGCCGACTTTGATAAGGGGTGCAAGAAAATGAGGACCCCTTTCAAATTTATGTGCTCATTTCGGCCACCTCCTCCCACATTAATGCCAATTACTTGCCTACTAACATAATTGTTGATTTAAAAAAAAGATAAGATAATATGCACAACTTAGTGTGTATGTAAGGAAAACATGAGAAAAGGCATAGCTTTTTGCCTAACTTTCTTTCATTCTTCCCTTGTTTTGCTTTCGCTTCTATAAAAAAGAAAAAGCCAAAGATTAGATGCTTACCTTCATGTTAATGAAATGACTTTGTTTCCTTTACCTATCAAAACCCAATAAGCAATGCATCTAAAGGTGGAAGAACTTAACCTGAAAAGAACATGTACTTATTCGTATTTGAGGTTTAAAGACGGATCCCGAAATTATTCATTCTTTTAATATTGGTCCTGAAGGTGCGAAGAATATAAAAACTATATATCCTTATTTTCAATTCAATAAGCTCATGTTGGTGCAACTGCAACCACTTCTTTAATTTAGAAATTTCTTGCCATCTTCAAGCTAACCATCCCACTTTATTATTCTATGCAAACCTTCTGTGTTCCAACGCTTTTCATTCATGCCACTAAGCTAAAACAAGGTTAGTTTGCCAATAATATTTGCCTCTGCATACACACAAGGGCCAATTGCCTCGTGCAGCAATTCATATGGGAAAAAGAAAGTTCCTGGTGGTTGGTAATGTTTCCAATATCGGATGATTTCTGTATATTATGTTGTTCATCGTTTATTTGTTTGTTTTTCTTATCAAATCTTGCATCACTGTAACCATCCTAAACATATCTAGCTCCATCTGTATCACCTGTAGCGACGGAGTCAGAAGTTTAAGATATGATGGTCTAAATATTTATTTTTTTAAAATTTTAGGGGCCCAATGTACTAATTGGCTCCAAATAATTTCTGTCATCTTTTAATTTTTAAATATTACAGACCAATGACCATGGCCCACCTATCCGATCACCTGCATACTTTTATCACAATAATCTATTAATTTAAGTTGTTACAGTGGAAAGCAATAGCCAATTGCCCACCTTCAAATTTTTTATTTATTAAAGAAGATATATATGTATATGGAGGTTGCCTACCTAAAAGAATGTTGTTGCTTATGGTGGATTGGATAAAAAAAATTGCCCCCTCTGAAACAAATTCCTGGCTTCGCCACTGGTGGAAAGGACAAACAGGATGGTTATTCATTTTTCAAGTGAACTAATATTTCGGGATTGAATTACAAAAATGAACTATTATAATGATTTTTTTAATAAGAGAACATAAACAACTATTTTAAAAAAAGAAGTTAAGACCTAAGTTAGTTGTCTCGTATTTTTCAATTAAGACAAAAAGAGAAAAGGCTATTAAATAGGAAAAATAGTTTTCTCTCCGGAAATAAAATAGTTTAAATTACCAAAAAGGAAACTGCATAAAAAATTCATATATACTTGTAAGTGCTCTAATAACTTTGGTTAGCAATATTTGTGATATAATTAATTAACAATATAATATATTTTATATGTATATATTTAATTAATTAATTTATAAGATATAATTTACAAAAATTATTATGAAATCATAATTATGAAATTCATATTGCATTTATATATTATCCTTAAATTGTTCTTAGTTATTCTTTTATTAAGACTGAATATTTAAAAAATAAAAAGACCGGTACTTATTAAAGTAAGTGACCTATCTCATAAGCTAAAGTTTGTAAATATTTACACAAATATCTGAATAACTATCAAAAAAGAAGTTCACTAATTTAGCCTAACATAAGAATTCTATATAGATTTTTTTTTTGAAAATTGAATGGTATTTTATACTATAGATAAAACTATATCTACATTATAGAGTTCACAGCATTACGCCTACTATCATATGAACAATATGACAAAAGCTGCTAGAAAATACAATACATCAACCTACAAAATGGACATTAAAAGCAAAACTATAAAAACCATATGGGCTTCTTCTCCAGGGAAAGACTAGCATGGGCGTTATGAGCTAAAAGGCAAGCTCTAGTGTGATTAACTATATGATTGACAAGCTGGTATTTCTCCTGTCTTGTATCAGTAAAACGTCGTTGATTTCATTCTCGCCAAATATTGTATATGGTAATGGTGTAGGTGGCTTTGAAGAGAATCAAGTTAGTACTACCCTACTTGGACTTCCTGATAATCCAATTCAGAACTGCTCCCAACGATATCCACTGTCATAAGCTGGTAGCATGTGCAACAAACGACTCTATACAGCCTTAGAGAAACTGGACATAAAGAAGAGATGTTGTCTGGATGGGTCGGTTGTCTTCAACCCAGATCCATTCACATAGGCCGATCGACCAGCCCAGGTCCAATCCAATAGGCCGATCGACCAGCCTC
>JAOQMR010000003.1:12018742-12042103 GCA_027563865.1 Erythroxylum pelleterianum | reverse complement strand
GGGTTTCGAAAGCTAGAGGAGAATACTGTCCTTAGAACCACTTGCATAGGAATCATGAAGATGTATAGATGCCTGATTTTTTAGTTGGATGGACACATCATTTTGCTGAGAATGAAGAGAACATGAGCAATCCACGGAAGCAAAAATTTTAACAAAGAGAAGGATTTGTAACAATACAAAAATATATTTTTGGGACACCAGTGCAGTGATCCAAACTTTATGTATGGATGCTGAGTCCATTACCCATTTTAAGTATCAACTTGCTATTAAGTACAAGCCCAGGTGGAGCGAGAGGCTAAGTCCATATTAGCACCGAACAATTTCAAACAAAAGTTCTACGTCATGTAATTTGATGTTCCCAATGGATCGCTGAAGGCACTTAATCAATTCATAGAGATCAAAGGCGCCAAAAATCGAACGTTTTGATGTTTATGGTGGTGGTGGGAAATGTTAATGGCGTTTGCTACTACTGTTGTTAACACTAGCCACTTCTGTCGGGGTGTTTTTCTAAACTAGGAAGTCAGCTTGGTTAGGTGTTTGTTTCTTAGTCGGTAATCACACTCACTTTTTTTAATTACTTTTTTATTTTTATTTTTATTATAATATTAGTTTAATAAAAAATTAAAATTAAAATAAAAACAGAAAACTAGTTTGAATTTGTCACGGGCGTGACACATAATTTTCTTTTATTATTATTATTATTATTATTATTATTATTATAATTCTTTAAATAAAATTTATAAGATAAAAATTTAAATTTTAAAAATGATTAAAATTATTTAATTAATTTATAAATTATAGAAAATATTAAATTAAATTTAAAAATTGATTAATTATTATTATTATTATTATTATTATTATTATTATTATTAGTCTGCATGCATATTAATGCAATATTAAATATCTTGTATGAAAAAGTTTTTCCTACAGAGAATACTTGTGAAATGCAAATAAATTATACAATATATTATATATGTCGAATAATTTATTTTAATGTCAGCAACTTATTTTAATTGATTAATTTGCTAAAACTGTTTAATTAATTTATAAATTATAAAATTTTATTCATAAATACTAAACAACTAATTTTACCAAACATCTTTAACAAACAGCTGATTTACCAAACATCTTTAATAATCAGTTAATATTATTCGCTGGTCAAATCAGCTATCAGCTAACTGTTTATAGAATCAGCTATGAGCTAATGCAATAAGTTGATTGCTAAACATTGCTTCAACATGACATGTTTGGCAATTAGCTGATTGCATTATCTCAAAGTTAATTATATCAACTAATTTAATCAGCTGATAACATTAGTTGTTTATTAAAGATGTTTGATAAAATTAGATATTTAGTAATAGTTGTTTATGTATAAAATGTCTTATAATGGCACGACTTTAAAAAAATTATAAGCACACGAGTATTATATCTTAGTATCTTTTGAATATTTTCATAAGAATTTATATTTTAGATATTTATCTTAAAAAAACTAAGTTTATAAATCTAATTAAAAACATAGAACATATAATAATAAAATTTGATCAATTTTTAAATTTAATTTCATATTTTCTATAATTTATAAATTAATTAAAAAATTTAGTAAATTAATCAATTAAAATAAGTTGTTGAAATCAAAATAAATTATTCTACATATATAATATATTGTATAATTTATTTGCATTTCACAAATATTCTTTGTAAAAAAAACACTTTATTATAAATATACAAAATGTTTAATATTGTATTAATATGTATGCATGCTAATATAATAATAATGATAATAAAATTAATCAATTTTTAATTTAATTTTTAATTTTCTATAATTTATAAATCAATTAACAATTTTAATAAATTAATAAATTAATAAATTTTTAATTTTTATCATATAAATTTTATTTAAAAAATTAAAATTAAAATAATAATAATAATAATAATAATAATAATAATAATAATAATAATAATAATAATAATAAAGAAAAATGTGTCAAAGGTGTGACTTAAGTCTCCCGCACACATTTTGTTTTTTAAATCTAATTTTAATAATTTTAAATAAAAATTTTATTTAAAAAATTTTATTTAAAATAATAAAAAATGTGTGTGACAATTTTTATTTTTTTAAATTTAAAATTAAAATTTAAATACTAAAATTTAAATAATAAAATAGAAAATATGTCACAGGCGTGACATAATTGCCACGCCCATGACACATTTTGTTTTTTATTATTATTTTAATTATAATTTTTAAATAAAATTTTTATTTGAAAAAATTAAAATTTAAAAATTGTTTTGTCAAGCTTGTGACATATTTTATATATTTTATATTATATTATTTTTTGGATAAAATTTTTAAGATAAAATTTAAAATTTAAAAATTGTGTCACAGGCTTGACATAACCTGTGACACATATTTTTATTTTTTTCTTTATTATTTAAATTTTAAATTTTTAAATAAAATTTTTAAGATAAAAATTTAAATTTTAAAAATTAATTAATTAATTAAAATTGTTTAATTAATTTATAAATTATAAAATATTAAATTACATTAACAAATTGATTAATTTTATTATTATTATTATATTAGCCGCTGCGTTGGAAGCAAAAGAAAATAAATCTTTAAATAAAACGACAATCTTGTGAATTAGACAGAGTTAGACAGGTAATATTAAATAGAGGATCTAGACTCTTTTGCCTGGTAGCTATAGTTTGGTATGAACTTATGAATTGATGTGGGATTTTATGTGCTAGATGGATAAGGGTTTTATTTTTTATTCTTCTAAGTTACTAGATTTCCCTACAAGTATATGCAATACCCATAAGTTGATCTTTTGTCAATAAGAGACCTTGCCCATTTTGCATCAGCGTAGACTTCAACTCTTATTTGATCGCTTTTCTTGAAGAATAATCTTTTCCTTGGAGCTTTTTTAAGTATCTTAAGATTCTTTACATTGCCTTAAAAATGTTTTCATAAGGAGTGTGTATAAACTGGCTTACCACACTAACAACAAAAGAAATGTCTGGTTTGGTGTTAGATAAATATATTAGCTTTTTTACTAGACGTTGATGTCGACCTCTATCTATTGGAACTCCTTCCTTAACTTCACCCAGCTTTGAGTTAAATTCCATAGGAGTATTTGATGGTTTACATCCACTCATCCCATTTTCTTTTAGAAAGTTCAGGATACACTTCCTTTGGGAGACTATTATGCCCTTCCTAGATCTAGCAATTTCCATCCCTAGGAAGTATCTAAGATACTCCTTTGAGAGATTGGCTTTAAGAATTTCAATCTCAAAATCATCGCTATTGACGATAATGTCGTCTACATACAAAATTAGAGTCGCTGTCCTTCCTTCTACAAAAGTTTTTATAATAAAGTATGGTCAGAATGCCCTTGTAATAAACCTTGAAACTTTACAAATCTTGCTAATCTTTCAAACTAGGCCTTTAGTGATTGTATTAGCCCCTATAAAGATTTTTTTAGTTTGCATATTTTTTCCGAAGCTTTCACTAAATCCTGGGGAGGCTCCATACACACCTCTTCTTCTAAATCTTCATTTAGGAAGGCATTTTTCACATCCAATTGATGTAGAGTCCAATCTAGATTAACTACAATAGAAAGCAACACTCTCGCATTATTCAACTTCGCCAAAGGTGAAATTTTTTCTAAATAATCTATGTTATGAGTTTGTGTAAACCTCATAGTAACGAGACAAGCCTTATATCTTTCAAATGATCCATTAGAATTGTACTTTATGGTGAGCACTCATTTACATCTAACCAGTGTTTTCCCTCTCAGAAGATCAACTTCCTCCCATGTTCTATTTTTCTCCAAAACTCTCATCTCCTCCAGGACTGCATCCCTCCACTCAAGAATATATAGACCTCCTGTATATTCTTAGAAATGGAAACGTTGGATAACTTATAAGTAAATGCTTGAAATGATGGAGATAGCCATTGATATGATAAGAAGTTATATAAAGGATATTTGATACAAGTTCTAGAACCTTTCCTAAGAGCAATGGGTAAATCTAAGGTTTCATCTAACTCTGGAATAGATATTGGTTCAAGTTACACTGACTCAATATAAATAGACTCAAACTAAGATTTACTTGGTTGGTCTCCAATTTTTGGATTTGTTTTAGACTCTTGACCATGCTACAAGTTGTCTGTGCTTTTTTTTCTTCCGTTCTAGATATTTTCTAAAAAAGACTTCCCTTTAAAATGATTTCCATTTTATCTTACATGTAAGGTTCTGATCATGCATCTCATACATAATATATATTAAATACACGCAGCGAAAAATAAAACAGAACCTCAAAAACCAGATCTACTCATGCATATAGATATAGAAAACAAAAACATGAAATGTAATATGTTTACAAACCTTTCGACGATCTCCTTCATTCTTTAATCTTCTTCGCGTTGGGTTGTCGTTAACTATAACGATCAACATAGACCGTCTCTAATGAAAGTCTACACGAAGATAGAAGGATGAAACCCCACTAGGAGATAGCTAGAGTTTTTTCTTTGTACTAGCAAAGACAAGAACTTTTGTGAGAGTTAGAGAGAAAAAGAGTATGTGTGTAAGAAAGAACCTTTATTTCACTTGTGTTTTACACAAGATGCACGAAAATCATCTCTATTTTTTTGCACCATTTGGACTTCCATAACCCCCATCACTAATGGAGAGTTAGGGGAAGCTAATGGTCATTAATAACATGCATTAATGGAAGTTATGAGAAATTAATGACCATTAATGGCACGCATTAATAGAACTTTTAGGAAGTTAATGTCCAAATTGGCTGCCAATAACACTTGTTTCTAATCCATTCCATGCAACGTTTTCTACCATGATCACATTGTGATACAATCCCAAAACACTTTCTCATATCTTGAATCACCATTCAAGATCATTTTATTCATCCTTTGGATATCCTATATGTGTGACCCATTAAGTTCCCGGTTATGTTGGTCACTTGAATTAACACTTAATTCAAGTAAGTTAAGAGCAGTATCTAGCAACACATCATAACCTCCAATTGACCAGAAAGTCAGTGGTTTGACTGCGATCCCTTCCATAAGCAATGTTGCCATGCAATTCGTCCTTTCACCATCTATACCCCACTTGGTTCAGAGTATGGTTAAAGTGTCAACTCCCACTAGACTAACTACGTCACATCTAGTCCAAGCGTTATTATATCTTGTCCTAAGGATCTCATTACTCTATGTATCATTAAAGACTCTCTTCATGACATATATCTGCTCTAACCAGAGACTCCCGAGTAATGACCCCGACAAGAGGCCTTGGGTATCATCTCCTTCTATCAGAAGTAGTGAATACTTTATTGGCTACTTAATTACCTCTGAATAGCTCAAGCTGTACTTAATCACCACCCTATGAGTAACCGATAAAAGACACTGATGAATGGAGTCAAAGCATATGATCAGTGTTCGAAATATCCTTGAGCACCTCAAGTCAAAGCATATTTGCACTATTGCTAAGATGAGACTATCATTGACGCTGGAATAGAATATCCATATGATTGTCTCATAGTAGGTCAATTTAATATACTTATTACCCTTAGTAAACATCCACATGTTAACTCTAAACAATTCATGTCTACAGCTCATGAGATCTACTGCTTGATCTAATCAAGGAGTATAACATGTGCTAGTCTATCCAGATTAATGATATCCTATCTCATTAATCTTATGATTAGGGAAAGTTTAAATACTAACATAATTACACATGATAGGAACCTCATTATCATAATCTCATCATGATTTCCTCTATGCTATGTTTTGTATCAAGGAATTTATTAAATCAATTTAAGATGAACATGAAATCCATAAACGTATGAACATCGAAATAATGAAAAATGCCTTTATTAATCATAAAATGATTTGTACAATAAGTGTTAAAGGTCCCACTTGCACTAAAGCCAATCGCCTTGATATCTAATACCATAGGCATGTGTATGTGACAGAAAACTCTTTTAGGAAATATACTTAATCAACGGATCAACTATATTTTGATCGGTGGGAACTCTCTCTATCTTGACATCATTTCTACCAGTGATCTCTCTAATCAAATGGTAGCACTTGAGTACATATTTGGACTTCTTATGAGACCTTGGTTCCTTCGCCTGCGCTATAGCCCCGTTGTTCTCACAATATAACTGCACTGGGTCAGCGATGCTCGGAACCACACCAAGTTCCATGATGAACTTCGTGATCCAAAACGCTTCCTTTACCACTTCTGAAGCTGCAATGTACTCGGCCTCTGTCGCCAAATCAACAATCGTCTTTTGTTTAGAACTTTTACAACTGAATGCACCACCATTCAGTATGAATACATATCCGGACTAGGATTTGGAGTCATCCCTATCGGATTGGAAGCTGGCATTAGTATACCCACTGACTAGAAGAGCACCTTCTCCATATACCAAAAATACATCTTTAGTTCTTCTCAAGTACTTAAGGATATTCTTGGTAGCCATCTAATGACCCTCATTAGGGTCCAACTAGTATCTGCTCGTAACATTTAGAGCACATGATATATAGGGTCTAGTACATAAAATAACGTACATGAGTGATCCTATAGCCAAAGCACAAGAAATCAAACTCATTCTAGTCCTCTCATCTTATGTCTTTGGACAAATAGATTTAAAGAGTGTAATCCCATGTACCATGGGAAGATAACCTCTCTTGGACTGTTCCATGCTAAACCTCTTTAGCATCTTGTCTATGTATGTAGACTGAGAAAGACCAAGCAACCTCTTAGATCTATCTCTATAGATCCTTATCCTAAAAATATAAGTTACTTCTCTAAGGTATTTCATAGAGAAGTTCTTAGCTAACTAAATTTTGATTGATTGCAAAGCTGAGACATCGTGTCCTATTAGTAATACGTCATCTCCATATAGTACAAGGAACACGATTGCACTCCACTAACCTTCTTATACACACACGACTCATTCGAATTTTGTGAGAACCAAACTCTTTGATTATCTCATCAAATCGAATATTCCAACTCCTAGATGCTTGTTTCAATTCATAAATGGATTTATGAAGCTTGCATACATTTTATCCATTCATGGATATGTAAATCAGGTTGTTTTATATACGCATCCTCGATTAGGTTTCCATTAAGGAAATCTGTCTTCACATCCATTTGCTATATCTCATAACATAATGAGCGGCAATGACTAGGAGTATCCTAATGGATTTAAGCATAGCTATTGGGCTAAACGTTTCGTCATAGTCAACACCTTGCCTTTGACGATAACCTTTAGCTACAAGCCTAGCTTTATAGGTAGCTACATTACCCTCTATGTCAATTTTCTCCTTGAAACCCCATTTGCACCCTATGGGTTTTATCCCTTCGGATAGGTCAACCAAAGTCCATACTTAGTTTTCATACATGGAATCCATTTTGGATTTCATAGCTTGAAGCCATTTGTGAGATTCTGAACTCTTCAGAACCTCTTCATGGGTAGTAGGCTCATCATCTTCTATGAGTAATATGTCGTTAAGTTCACTTATGAGAAATTCGTATCTCTAGGGAATATGACGTATCCTACCTGACCTACAAACTTCTTGTGTGTCAGAGGTTAAACAATTGTTTCATCTTTATGAACAATAGTCTCGAGTCTAGGTAGTTGATCTACGTCTGTTTGAGCATCTTGAACTTCCCCAAGTTCAATTTTGCTCCCACTGTCTTCTTTTAGAAGAAACTCTTTCTCTAAAAAGACAACATGTTTTGAAATAAAACACCTTTGTTCCGAAACATGGTAAAAATGATATCCTATAGTTTCCTTAGGATATCTTACAAACAGACACTTGTCTGATTTAGCTTCAAGCTTATCTGATTGAATCCGCTTCATATAAGCATAACAACCCCAAATTTTCATATGATAAAGGTAGGGTTTCTTGTTAGTCCATACCTCATATGGAGTAACATCAATTAACTTGGGTAAGACTCTATTTAGTAACATCAATTGGCCTATGTGTTGTGGCGTGTAAGGTGGAGTCCATTGGGACAATATTCCATTATCCCTGAGATAATCCAAAAACTCTTGGCTTAAGTATTCACCACCTCGATTCGATCGAAGTGTTTTAATACTTCTCCCAAGTTGTTTCTCTACTTCATTTCTGAATTCTTTGAACCTTTCAAAGGCTTCAGACTTGTATCTCTTAAAATACACATACCCATATCGAGAATGATCATCGATAAAGGTAATGAAGTATACAAAACTACCTTTGTCATGTATGGACATTAGACCACATACATCAATATGTATTAGGTCTAACAGTCATCAGATGCCTTCTTCTGCTTTAAGGACTCCAGATAGGCCTTATAGTTTCTCTTCTAGTGGCCATCCTTGCCAAAGTGGAAGCAAGTTCCCTTTGAGGCAATCTTCTTTGCTTTCTTGATACCTTACTTGAACCCTACTGATTTCTTCTTCTTTTGGCTCTTTTTCTTCAAACTAAAAGAGTCCACCAACATCACAACCTTGTCCTTACGAACAGATGGCTCAACTGCTTTGAGCATGTTGACCAACTTGGGAATTGTGCTGGATATATTGTTCATCCGATAGTTAAGCACAAATTGTGAGTAATAACTATCAGTTAAACCCATCATAATTAATTCAATACTTAATTCATGATCCAAAAGAAAACCCAAGGAGGCTAACCGTTCGATGAAGCTAGTCATCTTCAGTTCGTACTGCACGGGAGATGTCTGTTAAGTCAAAAAGACTTCAAGTCTATTAATATTGGTGACAATCAAATAATAATAATATTAGAAATAAATGAACTGTTTTGATAAGTGTGTTAAGTGTGTAGCAAAATGCAGAAGAAGCGAAAAAACACAGAAGAAGTGCAAAACATATAAAAAGAGCAAAACACAGAAGAAGCGCAAAACACAGAAGAAGTGAAAAACACAGAAGAAGCAGAAAACACAGAAGAAGCAAAAAACACAAAAGAAGCGGAAAAAACGCAGAAGAAGAGGAAAACACAGAAGAAGCGAAAAAACACAGAAAAAGTAAAAAATACAGAAGAAGTGAATAACACAGAAGATGCAGGAAAACACAAATGATACAAAGATGAAGATAATCTAGTAAGTTGGATAGTTAGTCAGTTAGAGTTAGTTACAGAACTCAACTGAATAACAGTTTCTACAAGAAACAAGAAGCAGTTGGAGACTTAGGCTATAAATACTAGTCGTAGTCAAAGACTGAACAACTTTGAACTTTGAACTTTTAGCTTTCAAGTTATCACTTACAAAGAAAAATTTTATATTCAAAGTGCGATACATCAGACCAAACTCTACTGTAACAAAAAGCTCACAATATCTTTTTAGTGAGAGAAAGGAACGGGTAAGAGCCTGAAAAGGCTAAGATAGTATAAAGAATACTTGGTGTAAGAGACCTGAAGGGAGAAAAGAATTCTTGTAAATTTGAAGAAGTATAGTGAAATCTCAGACGAACTCTGAGGACTGGACGTAGCCCAAGGTTTGGGGTGAATCAGTATAAAATCGCAGTGTCTATCTTCTAACCTTTTACTTTAATTTCTCTTGTTCTTAAACAAGTATATAGAAGTTATTTGCGATTTAACCACGTAGCTATTTGTTTATAACATTGTTGGTATTCATTTAATAAGTTTGGAAAAGTTCTTTTCAAGAAATATCAAAGGTTTTTGTATTCACGAAAAGAATACACAATTCAACCCTCGTTCTTTGCATTTTGTATATTGTATGTGAATTCTATATTAACAAGTGATTTACTTTAGTTGGTATTAGAGCTTGATTTCCAAGAACCACTTTTACAAAGTGAGGACAAAGATCCATGGCTGAATCACATGTTTTTATAGCTGAATGTGCCTCCGTCACAAGACCTCCTGCATTCAATGGTGAAGTTTATCATTATTGGAAGAACAAGATGTAGCTCTTCATAGAATTCACACACATTGATCTTTGGGATATTATCGAGAATGGAACATACATACCAATGGATGATAAAGGAAATACCATTCCTCGTACCAGATGGTTAGCCGATCACAAAGCTAGATTTCAATTAAACTCAAAGGCCAAGTTCTTTCTGAGTTGTGCTTTAAGCAGAAGTGAATATGATAAAGTTCATGGATGTGAAACTGCAAAGGAGATGTGGGACACTTTATCTATCGCACATGAAGGCATAAACCAGGTGAAGGAGTCCAAGATCAGTATTCTTGTACATTAGTATAAGCTGTTTAAGATGAAAGAAGATGAGTCTATTGATCAGATGTTTAGACGATTTCAAACTATCGTTAATGGACTTAAAGCTCTTGGGAGAATCTACAATAATGAAGACCATGTAAGGAAGATTCTCAGAAGTCTGCCTAAAAGATGGAGACCCAAAGTTACTGCAGTACAAGAAGCCAAGGACTTGAGTAAATTAAAGCTTGATGAATTTCTTGGTTCTTTGAAGACACACGAAGTAGAGTTTGATGCAGAAGATAAACCTAAAAGAGACAAATCTATAACATTAAAGGTTGGTCAGAAAAATCACAAGACTCAGAAAATAGAACTTCATCGTCAAAAGCAGTAAAGATTGAAGAAATAAAGAATGATGATAACAGTGAATCTAAACAAGATTCAAGTGAAGATGATGATGAATTATCTTTCATTTCAAGAAAGATCAAAAGAAAAGAAAAGGAAATAAAGAGTTTTCTTTTAAGAAAAATAGCAAAGACGAAGTCAAGAACGAGAAGACCTTTATCATTTGCTACGAGTGCAACAAACCAGAACACTACAAGTCTGAATGTCCGTTGCTTAGAAGAAAACCGAAGAAAAATAAAGAAAATAAGAAGAGCATGATGGCAACTTGGGAAGATTTGGATTCGTCCGAATCTGATTCTGATTCAGAAGCATCAGTACAAGCAAATATATGCTTGGTAGCCAAAAAAGAAGGTGACGAGGAGGTAACTTCTAACTTTAGTGAACTACAAGATGCATATTTAGAATTGTTAGAAGATTCACATGTTATATTAAAGCAATATAGATCCTTAAAGAGAAGTTTGTCGAAAACTTGAAGAACACAGAAGTGTTAGAAAAAGAAAACGTCTGCCTTAAGAAACAAGTAGACGATATGAAGAAAAAAGTAACTATAGATAGATTTGAGGAAATTAGTTAGTTGAAACAAAGGATTAATGCTCTTTTAGCAGATTATCAACCTTTACTGAAAGTGCGAAAAAATGAATGACATGATTAGAAGATATAGACACCCTAATGATAAGAGTGGTTTAGGGTTTACTAATAACAATACTCGTTACAAAAAGAATTTTGTTCCTTATAGAAAGAAATATCACTAGTATTCTTATTATCATTCTATGAATAATTATAAGACTAACCCTAAAGGACCCAAGAAAATATGGGTACCTAAAAAGAACATAATATCTACTGCAGATCTACTTCCTTGGAAAAAGCAACCAGCACCAATGGTATTTGGACAGTAGATGCTCGTGACATATGACAGGAAGAAGGTCTATGATCCTAGATCTTCAAAATAAGAAGGGAGGATCAGTAACTTTTGGAGACAACCAGTAGGGCAAAATAGTTGGAATTGACAGAATTGAAATATATCAAAGAACTATTGGTTAAATATGGAATGGAAAAAGTGAAACCTATGTCAACTCTTATGCATCCTTCAAACCTTTTATCTAAGGATGAAACAGGTAAGAAGGTTGATCAAACCCTTTTGAGAGGAATCATTGGTTCTTTACTTTACCTTACAGCAAGCAGACCTGATATTTTGTTTAGTGTCTGTTTGTGTGCAAGATTTCATGCAGATCCTAGAGAATATCACTATATTGCTATTAAAAGGAATTTAAGATATCTATCAGGCTCTACTGATCTTTTCTTAATGTATGAGAAAGGTAAAGATTTCAGGTTAATTAGCTATTGTAATGCTGATTATGCTGGAGACAGGATTGATAGGAAGAGTATAAGTGGAGGTTGTCACTTTCTTGGCCATAATCTAGTTTCTTGGTCAAGTAAGAGGCAAAGTTCAAATTCTCTATCTACTGCAGAAGCTGAATATATGTCAGCTGCAAGCTGTTGCTCACAGACGTTATGGATCAAGTATCAGTTAGAAGATTATTCAATACAAGAAGAACAAATCCCAATTTTCTTTGACAATACAAGTGCTATCAACCTATCGAAGAATCCAATAAAACACTCGAGGGTAAAGCATATTGAATTTAGACATCATTTCCTACGAGACTATGTATAGAGAAAGATCGTTAGTCTACAATTTGTTGAGACAAATCATCAATGGGCAGATATCTTCACTAAGCCTTTGAATGAAGAAATTTTCAAAGAAATCATACGAAACTTGAATATGGTAGTGTTGAGTGACCAATTGTCTGACACATCATGACCTTGATGATTTTCTTAGTAAAGAAGATAAAAAGTCGTAAGTTTTCAAGAAAATAGTAACGATAAATTACAGACGGTAATTTCTTTCAACAGAAGGTATTAGAGGGAAATCTTCTCAAAGCCTTTAGAATATCACCTACCCTAGAATATTCTTGAAAAACTCTAAAATCAACTTTTGCAGAACTCTCAAGAAAACGTTTCATTACTATGTTCTTGATATCAAGTTCTTTCTGTTCACATTCTCAAATTCAGATACTAACATCATTACTTTGAGAAAAATACATTTGTGTGTTTAGTTTTTATTGTCTATAGATCACAAAGGGAGCAATCTATGACTTATGGAAGACATGTTGATTTCGATTCCTTGAAGAAGAACCAAATGCACATCAAACTAGAAATTGATGCAGTGGGATGGAAAAATTTCTTTCAGGTCCGTGAAATAGTCTATCTGAATGAAGTATATGAGATTAGGAAGAATGCAAAAGTAGTAGACGATACCTTAGTATCAATGGTGGATAGATTGTCGGTTATTATGACACTAGAGTTAATCGAGAAAGTTAGTAAATGTCCATGTGTTGCAGAAAAGGTGTCTCATAACACAAGATGGATGACTCATGTCAATATAGAAAAAGCATATATCAATCGACAACTCTATGGAAGTAGTGACCCAAAGGAAAAGAAGGCGTCAACTCTTGTTCCAAAGGTTAGGGTTCTATATGCGCTACTTTTATATTGTGTTCTTCCTATAACAAGCTCGAAGAATGTTGTGACGACGATAGATGAACAATGCTTGTTGCATCTACTCAACCATCAGCCTATAGTTCTTGCACACTTAATTTTAAGTTACATGATGAAGTCAAATAGAGATTCTAATGCCTTACCGTATGGCATGCTGCTAACAAGGATCTTTAGAGATTCTAGAATCTTTCTTGATAGAGGAAACAGAATGAAGATGAATATAAAAAGCATCATTAATGCGTCAACTATCTATAAAATAGGTTTGAAGATTCAAGAAAAGGAGGATACAGATTCTATGGAAAAAGCAAGGACTGAGGGGGAGCGTATTGTCAGACGCAGCTTAAGTGAAAAGGATACTCCCGCAAGGAAGAAAAAACCTCAATCCATAGGAAGAATATCTGAAGAAGAAAAGAAAAGTAAATCTTCAGATGAATCAGTAAAAGCTAAGACGATTTCACACAGAGAAGAAAGCCAGGTGAAACAGTCTGTCAAACAAGTGTTGTTGAAAAGAAAGGGGGAGGCACTTCCTTTCGAGAAATCCAAACAATCAAGAAGGTCACCAAGATTATTAACCCTGGGTTAGCAAGAACAGAAGAAAGGGAAAGGTTTGACTCTTGGTGAAGATTTAGGAAAGACAGAGAAAGCACCACAGGCTACTAGATCTTTGGTCTCAATTTTGCAAGATCAGCCAACAAAATCGACTAAAGAAGCAGAAATTAAGAGGAAGTTGGTGTTTGAAAGGAAGAAACCTCAACAACAACCTCCTTTTAAACTGGTAGAAGAAAGTAAGAAGCTGAAGACCAGTTAGAAAAAGAATACTTCAACTGATGTTTAAGAAAAGATAAAGTCAGTTGAGCACACTTTAGCACATAATAATCCTTCTCAACCTTTGAGAAAAGAGGATTTTAAGACTAAAGATGATTTAAGAACCTGTACCTATTAGAAGTAGAAGCTCAATTATTATAAGAGAACCTTTGAAAAGGTTAGTCAAGGTACAATTCGTACCAATATGGATCAATAGTCGATCAATACATTTGTTAAATCACGGAGAGAAAGGATTATATGGTGTTCTGCGAGATGAAAAGTCAGAACCATATCCAATGCAGATGACCAAGGAGCGGTATACTATTTACCAAATCAAAAACAAAACATTGATCAAGATTGTACCAGATATACAACCAAGACCTTCAAACATTGTACGCAATGAAGATAAAGGGAAAAAGAAGTTGTATCCTGAAGGAAATACAAATGATCTTATAGAATATCAGATACAAGCAGTTGTGAGGAACATAGATGAGGCATGCAATGCAGCTCAACCTAGAGGAATCTTTGTTTCACATCAAATTTCTAAACCATCAGGAAGTCAGTGTGGATGCTTCACCACAGATGCAACTTTCCAGGTAGTTGGAAGAGTGACAAAAGGTCAATACAGAACTATCAGGGTTGAAGGTATTAGTTTCAACTTAGAGACTTTTGTGCATCTAATCATGCACTTTAGACCTTTGAGTTTTATATCTTCAATTAAAGACGTACTACACCTTCTTGGAAAACCAGTTCCAAAACTACCTAGACTTGATGACCTTGATCTCCTAGAAGGACAACAATTTTTCAAACCTCTTGTTATCAAAATCATAAAATTAGATGTTTTACCTTCAGAAATATCTGTTGCTACAAATTTCCATCCACCAAGAACACTTTAATAGGATTCTACTATTACTTTGGAAGAAGTTAGTCACACACAGCGGGGGAGTCAGGAAGCCTTAGTAAAGGAAATTGAAGAAATTCATACTAAGGTTGATGATCTAAATTAATCAGTGGGTGATCTACATGAGGAAGTAGCTTACCTACGAGTTTCTATTGAAGAAGACCTCAAGTTGATCCGCACTGATATGCAATGAATGTTTTCTGAAATCATGAAATATCTTCGGTAAAGATTTTTTTGATTAATAACAAATAGGGGGAGAAGAGTAGAAGCAGAAGAAAGAAGATAGTATTGACTACAAGTTTTTTTTCACTATATCTTTTGTTGTCTTCTAATAATATTCGTTTATTCACTTTTATCTTTCTAAAATTATGATTATTTGTTATCATCAAAAAGGCAGAGATTGTTAAGTCAATAAGACTTCATGTCTATTAATTTTGGTGAAAATCAAATAATAATAATATTATAAATAAATGAACTGTTTTGATAAGTGTGTTAAGCGTGCAACAAAACATAGAAGAAGCAGAAAAACACAGAAGAAGTACAAATTACAGAAGAAGTGGAAAACATAGAAGAAGTTGAAAACACAGAAGAAGCGGAAACACAGAAGAAGCTAAAAACACAGAAGAAGCGGAAGACACAGAAGAAGCGGAAAAAACACAGAAGAAATGGAAAACAAAGAAGAAGCGGAAAAAACAGAAGAAGTGGAAAACAAAGAAGAAGCGGAAAAACACAAAAGAAGCGAAAAATACAGAAGAAGCAGGAAAACACAGACGATACAAAGATGAAGATAATCTAGTACATCGGACAGTTAGTCAGTTAGAGTTAGTTACAGAACTCAACTGAATAGTGGTTTCTATAAGAAACAAGAAGCAGTTGGAGACTTAGGCTATAAATACTAGTCGTAGTCAAAGACTGAACAACTTTGAACTTTTAGTTTTCAAGTTATCACTTATAAAGAAAAATTCTGTATTCAAAGTGCGATACATCAGACCAAACTCTACTGTAACAAAAGCTCACACTATCTTTATAGTGAGAGAAAGGCAAGGCTAAGAGCCTGAAAAGGCTAAGATAGCATAAAGAATACTTGGTGTAAGAGACCTGAAGAGGCTCTGAAAGGGAGAAAAGAATACTTGTAAATTTAAAGAAGTATAGTGAAATCTCAGACAAACTCTGAGGACTGGACGTAGCTCAAGGTTTAGGGTGAACCAATATAAAATCACAATGTCAATCTTCTAACCTTTTACTTTAATTTCTCTTGTTCTTAAACAAGTATATAGAAGTTATTTGCGATTCAACCACGTAGTTATTTGTGTATAACATTGTTGGTATTCATTTAATAAGTTTGGAAAAATTCCTTTTCAAGAAATATCAAAGGTTTTTGTATTCACGAAAAGAATACACAATTCAACCCCCCTTCTTGTGTATTTTGTATATTGTATGTGAATTCTATATTAACAAGTGATTTACTTCAATATCCCCTCACCCACCTTGGAGCAGAAGAGTAATCATGAAGTCTTGAACCTTTCAGACCTTGCTTGCTCATCAAAGAGCTCCCTAAGATGATAGACTATGGTATGAGCATCTATAGCCTCGTGCTGCTTTTGTAGCTCCGGTGATATAGTGGCTAGCATAATATAACTAGCCATGTCACTATCATCAAGATGCTTCCTATATGCCCTCCGATCATCATCAGAAGCATCAGTAATAGGGGGATTGGGAAGTGGTTCTTCCAAGACATAACTAAGCTTCTCGGACTTGAGAATTATTCTCAAAAACCAGAGCCAGTCAAGGAAGTTTGGTCCAATCAACTTGTTAGCTTTTATCAATGATCTTAGATTCATACTAGTACTCATGGTATTGACTCGATCAATATAAACCTTTCATCAAAGAGAGAAAAATTAGAATGTACTTAAATGCATGTCTATAAGGACTTTAATAACAAGCATTATGGCTCCTACTATTTTTGACGAATTCATAACTCTCAATATAAAATCGAGAGAACTCGTAGAGAAATTCTCCTAGTAGATCAATATCCAATATCCCTAAGAATGACCTTGGGTTTGCCTAATGTAACATTACCCCTAGAAAACAAATTTTCAATTTTATTAGGAATATAAACTAATTTAATTTCCATTAAATTAATTTAATGAAAATAAGGTTTATAATCATTAAAAACAAATAAATCAAGTGGGAGAGGCTGTTTCTTGTGCAGGCGCGTGCCATTAATGTCTATTTAGACATGTCTAGAGAACGGTGGAGTATGTCTCACACGCACCCATCGTTCTCACAGATATTCATTGGTAACATCTGCGACTCTTCGCTTAGGCTTTTCCAATGCTCCCTCTTTTTTTCTCTAAAGCTTCCAACCCTTTGGATAACATTCACAACTCTCCAAATGCTGGCTCTTTAACTGTCGGGTGTCCTCCCATCTGTTGCCGGCTGCTCTATGCCATTTGATCTCCTATATAATGGAATCCAGCATGCTTCAATAGACTGCATAAGCGACGCCATCCATGGAGTCACCTATGGATTTGCGAGTGACACCTCGCATCGTCTCTAACCATATCATCCCGTGGCATTGAGCGACGGTTGGCATCGTCACTAATGATGCCAACTAGTGGCATCACAAGAGACCCATTGGGCCACCAGTCAATGAGACATCATAAGTGACTCACTGGGTTGCCAGCGACACCCTTGTTGCCTAATGCCATCGAATTTCTGAAACACAAACAGTAAATCTCAGCAGACACAAGCAGAAACAAGGAATCAAAAACAAAACCAAAGCAAGGATTTTTCAAATAACCACATTCAAGAACAAGTTATGTTCCAGAAAATAAATATGAATATGGAAGCCTAATTCGTCAATTCTAGAACATAACTACACAGGCAGTAAACATGCATAAAGGAAAAACAATTTCCAGATGCAAAAATGCATAGGCAGAACATGCATTATACATGCTTTCATGGGTTTTTTATTTTTATAACTCAAAACGCAAGGAGTAAAATCTCGATAATTGCATAACTTGAATAAAAACATGAATTGTAAAGTATGAATCATACCTGATTCATGTTTCCTGTTGAAATCTTTTGACAAATTATTCACTGTGTCAACCACGAGCTGTTCAATGATCCAGTCTCTAATGGTATCCATAAAGTCATTTCTCAAGACGTTTTTAAGAGGAAGAAAAGATAAAGTGCTAGCTTCTAAACTTTCTTCCTATTAATAAAAAAATCATTAGGATTTTTAACTTTATTAAAATTAAATTCTTTAATTATAATTCAAATCAAAATCAAAATCAAAGTCAAAATCAAAATCAAAATTGAAATCTAAATCTAAATCTAAATCTAATTAATTTAATTTTAATAAAATCAAATATCTCATATTTGATCCCTCAAAGTTTCTCAAACTTATAATTAAATCCAACTTAATTAAATTGATTTTTCTTTCACAAATTGCTCTTTGATGTGTGACCCATTAAGTTCTTAATATATTGTCATTGATTATAAATTATAATTTTAATTCATAATTAAAATAAGATAAATTAAAATTAAACAATTTATAATCATAGATCAAGATTGACGTTTAGTAACATGTCATGATCACTCAAATATTAGGAATGTCAAAGTGATTACAAATTATAATTCTAATTCATAATTAAAATCAGATAAATTAAAATTAAATAATTTATAATCATAGATCAAGATTGATGTTTAGTAACATGTCATGATCACTCAAATATTAGGAATGTCAAAGTGATCATAAATTATAATTCTAATTCATAATTAAAATTAGATAAATTAAAATTAAACAATTTATAATCATAGATCAAGATTGACGTTTAGTAACATGTCAAGATCACTCAAATTTTAGGAATGTCAAAGTAGTTTGACTTAACCTATCCATGCATGGTTATGATGTATAATTTAATCATTTCGTCATCCAATATTTCAATTGGAAATAGTATGGATATAGTGTCTACTCTTTTAGTCCAATCATGTTTGTTTTTGCTAATTTGTAATTAATTTATAATTGAAATTTGAAAATACCTTTTTCAAATGTTAATTCACTCTGGCAAGAAAATCCTATAAATTACTATTAATCAAGAATGATAGAATATTATCTCTAATTACTTTAGAGTGACGAATCCTTTATTAACTTACTCAACTATCTCCGTATAATTCATACTTCATCCAAGTGCTACCGATTGACTTAGCCTAAGATAGTTCATAAGTAACATCATAACATAGTAATCCCACATAAGAGATCATGGTAATCTCAACTCTAAGGATTAATTATACAACCATCATTATAAGAAAATCCATAGACACTTAAGTAATATTCCACTTGGGATTCTCATAGTCGAGTCAGTTCAGTGACTTATTCTCTAATAATCACCCACACATTAGTTTAAGTATCTTCATACTTTAATTTATGAGATCAATTAGTTTCTTCATAAGAAAGAAACATAATGTGTGCTAGCTTTACCGTTTTAATAATATCCCATATTAATGAAACTATAACTAGGAATATTTAGAAATAATACATAAATATAAATTGAATCTCATAATTATGATCTCATCATAATTTCAATTATATAGTAATTATTCCAGAAATTTTATCTTCAGTATTAAAACATCAAATGTAATTAACTAAATACACAAAGATAAAGAATGTGTTTTATTAATTAAATAATAATGTCATATATCAAATAGCATCCAAATGATTGGTTATAAGGGTATAAACTAAAAACTGTAAGCCCAGTAGCAAATGAAACTTACATATGATGCTAGTCATTGGGAGATCTCATTTGAAGAGGGCGATTGAGTTTGATTAAAGCTTCTCCCTTATCTACAGCTTTTGGTAAGGAAGAGAGGACCTCACAAATTGTCTTCAAAATATTTTGGTCCTTATAAAATACTAGAAAGAAGTGGTACAGTAACTTACAATTTGGAGCTATTAGAGGGGAGTCGTGTCTGTGATATTTTTCATATGTACTTGTTAAAGACATTTAAGGGTGATACTCCAATTTAGTGGCTATACTACTAGGCCTCTGTTACGACCAATTGAGCCTATTCCCCACTCTATTTTCTAGTCCATGATTAACAGAAGCAGACAGGAGGTGTTGGTGCGTTGGGTGGACAATTCAAATGAAAATGTTAGATGGGAAGCTTTCACTGCTCTTTAGGAGGTTTGTTTGGAGTTTGAGCTTGAGGACAAGCTCAGAGTCGGGGAGGGGAGTAATGGTAATAATGTTGCGGATGCCTTTGTGGGAAAAGTTTATCCGCGATGCAAGAAAAGTGACTGATAGAACAGTCGTTAACAAGTTTGTTTTTATTTTGTTCTATTTGATTTTCTTTCGTATTTTAGGGTTTTTTTACAGATTATGTTTCTTATTTATATTGAGATTTTATTTTTAGACTTTATACCTAATTAGGAGTCCCAATTAGGGTTGTTAATTTATCCTTAAGCCTATTTAAAGGCTGTTATGGTTAATAAAGAGGCAAGTAGGCTTTTATCTAGAAAAACATAACCATTAGATTTAAAAAATAGTAGCAGCAGTACTAAACCTTGTCGAGGGCAAGTGTCTTCCTTATATAAACATAGGTTCTTTAGAGAAAGAGGAGAACACTGATGCAGGAAGGAAAATTGATCATTTACTGAAGAATTGGGATCTGGAGATTTTGACTTGTTATCACTAGCTATGAAACACTGCGTATATGTTAAAGTGGAAGTATTCATTTTTTAGTTGTTAAGGCCACGTGTCAGGCCAATAGAAATATAGTTGTTACAATATTGCTAAAGATATATACCATAATAGAGATGTGTAAAGGACAATCATTTATGAATATGACAACTACATAAAATGGTTCTTATGAATTCTTCCTGATTCTCTCTGTTCTCTCTATTGGTCATTCTGCCTTTTAACAAACACCGTGTCAACATTATTGATTCCACTGGAATCAATTCATGTTGGGTCGATAGCAATATCCCTTGCACCATTTGGTATCAGAGCCTATCATTGTCAGCCTGTGGTCATGGCAGGAGGTACTAGATCCCAGGATGTTACGAAGGTAGAGGAATCACTCAAGTCCTTGGCCAAGGAAACCCACGAAAGGTTTGTGATAGTGATGAAGAGCCTGGTAGAAAACCAAGCCAAGCTAGAGGCCACTACCCACAAACAGAGCATTGAATTTGATGAGATCAGGAAGCTGATGACCACCATTAGCACCCAGATGATCAACCTACAAGTCCCTTCTGATACTAGATCTGAGAGAGCCCCAACCACCACCCAAAACCCAGTCACGGACCCTACTTCGTCTTCTACCTCAGCCATGCCAAATCTTTTCCATTAGGTGCCACATCCCAGCACACCATTCCCTCCCCAACAAGTTTTGTCCAAGCCACTTCACTTAATCTGCCTACAAGATAGCCTTATAATAGGCAATATCATTGTTGCAGCAACCTACAAAAAAAACCTAAAAAAGAATTTCCACAGTTTAATGGTGAAAACATTGATGAGGGGCCGTATAAGTGCGAGCAATTTTTTGAAATCCAACCCATGGACACATATGAGAAGGTGAAATATGCTTCATATCATTTCAGTAGTACTGCATTCCAATGGTACAGAGCCTATGTGCAGTCACTGGCACATCCCATCACACGGGAGGAGTATTTGGAGGACATTTGCAAACAATTTGGTAGCCAAATGGACCCGTTGGTAGCCCTTGCCAACCACAAGCAAAAGGTACCTTGGAGGAATATATCTAAGAGTTTGATAAACTCTAAAACAGTGTGGAGATTACTGAAAAACAAGCTCTGGGAGTGTTCAAGGCTGGCCTCCAAAAGGAGATAAAAAGGGCAGTGGTACATTACTAGCACGCTTATAAGGTGGCTAGAACAGAAGAAGAACTATTAAGAGAAGACACATCTTTGGTGGCGTCCAAAAAAAAAGCAAACCAAAATTTCTAGCTACGCAAGCTATTACCATACCAAACCAACTCAACCAAACCCACCAAAACTCATTACTAACCTAACTCAACCCAGATACAAAGGACTTTTAATCAATCCACTAAAAACAACTCAACTCCAACGTACCAGATGAGTTCTTAGTAACAAGGACATAGATGAAAGGAGGGCTAAGGGCAATGCTTCGGTTGTGAGGAGCAGTACACACTAGGCCACAAGTGTAAAACCAAACAACTCATTTCAATATGCATTTCAGACGAAATTGAAGAAGAGCTGAAGTTAGCTGTGATGATATGGGGCCTGAACTAGTGGAGGAGATGGATCCTCTTATCTTAGTTAATGCTTTTGAGGGGCTGTTCGGGTTCCAGACCTTGAGAGTCATATGTAAGGTAAATCAAAAACCACTAAATATGTTAATTGATTCAAGGAGTACTCATAATTTTCTGAGCACTGAGATGGAACATAAGTTGCACTGTGAATTGACCTCTATACGACCCCTAGTGGTTAAGGCTACAAATGAGGTGGTTATGATTTGTAGGTCAATATGAAAAGGGTTTTAGTGGAAGCTGCATGGAGTTAGGTTCTGTGGAACTATGCTAGTGCTGGAATTGCACAATTCTGACATTGTGTTGGGGGTACAATGGTTATCTACCTTGGTTAACCTTGTATCTGACTAAGCTGAGCTATGGATGTCTTTTAATTGGCAAGGTCAGAGGTTACTCTACGAGGCACTAAACATGCCCACCTTAAGTCCATAAAGGAGAAGGAAATGGACAAATTGCTGTAAAATCCTGAGCAAATAGCTAATTTGCAACTTTATAGCCTAAGGGTGATATATACACAGGTGATTAAACTCTCCTCCCTGACTACAACCTTTCTGAGGGCAAACGCGCCAAATCTAGGAATGTTAACCTTACTAGATTAGTTCAAGGATGTGTTCTAAGTGTCTAGTGGACTTCCCCGTTAAGAACTTAGGATCATGCCATTACCTTAAAAGAGGGATCACAGCCAGTCAATATTTGACCCTATAGGCACTCAAACATGTAGAAAGACATCGTGGAGTAGATGATTAAGGAGTTAGAGGCAGGGGTTATTCAACGCAACAACAACCTATTTGCTTCTCCTGTGATTCTTGTTAAAAAGAAGGACAACACCTATGCTGCGATTCTCGTTAAAAAGAAGGACAACACCTGGCGCATATGCATAGATTATAGAGCGTTGAATAAAATGACAGTCAAGGACAAATTTCCTATTCCATTGGTGGATGAGCTATTAGAGGAGCATTTGGGGGCTATAATCTTCTCTAAAATTGACCTGAGGTCAGGATACCACCAGATTCGAATGGCTCCAAAAGATGTCCATAAAACAGCCTTTAGGACTGTTGGACCCCGAATTTTTCTTAGAAATTAGAAATTATTAAATGAATGAAATGGGTGATTTTGAGTATGTATGTGTTGGGGGTGTTTTAGAGTTAAATGAAATTGATGTGGAAAGAAGTGGATTTTGGTTTTGTTGACTTGGAAGTTTTTGAATAA
>JAOQMR010000003.1:11974259-12001066 GCA_027563865.1 Erythroxylum pelleterianum | reverse complement strand
TCGGGAAGGTCCCGGTAATAAAAATTTTTGTTTTCCGCACCTGGTACATGTGATGTACCTCCCGGGATTTTCCTACAGTACCTACAATAATTAGCCAATCTGAAAAAACTTTGTAACTCTTGTAGTATCATGGGAATATGTCACTTAGCTATCGCCTTCACTTTCTTCAGATCCATCTTGACTCGACCTTTGCTTACCGAGTGACCTAAGAATATGATCTCCAATTGTGCAAACACACACTTCTCCATCTTCACGTAGAGTTTGTGTTGCCTAAGTTGCTTGAACACCTTCCTCAAGTGTTTCACATGTTCTGCCATATCAGTGCTTTACATCATGATATCGTCGAGATACACGACAATGAGTCAAAGAAGTCACACAACATGTCATTCATTAGGTTGCAAAATGTTGCAGGGGCATTAGTTAATACAAAAGGCATGACTAAGAATTTGTATGATCTATATTGAGTTACACATATTGTCTTTTTGTTCATTGCCTTCGACTATCCACACTTGCCAATACTTACTCCAAAGATCAAGATTTGTAAAAAACTACAACCCTCGAAAATTTATCCACCAAATCTGGAACTAAGGGAATAGGACACTTGTTTTTTTTGTTACCTTGTTCAAAGCTCGATAGTCCACACACATCTAAAGTGCTCCATCTTGCTTTTTCTAAAATAATATTAGGGCACTGATGGGGCTTTGGAAGGTTGGATAAGCCTTGCCTCTAACAATTCACCAAGTTATTTTTGAATCTCTCTCAACTCCAATGGGGAAATCCTATCTGGGGTACGTGTAGGTGAGACAGCTTCAAGAGCCAACTAGATCTTATGATCGATCTCTCGTTGAGGGGGAAGAGTCTTAAGCAACCCTTTCAGCATCATATCCTCAATCTTTCTCAATAAACTTGCAATCGTATCGAGGATTTCCACCATATGGTAGTGAGATATATCTCTATACCGTTTTTCAATCCTTTCTCGATGCTTATGGCCGACACATGTGCAACTATCATTTTATCATCCTTCGATCCACCATCGAATCTACAATAGTTAATATAGATGGAATTTTGTTAATGAACAATCATAATATCTTCCAAACTTAGATATAACACCGCCTTTGTTGTCTTCAAGAAATCGATCTCCAGTATGAACTCAAAATCTTCAAGTGGTATGTCTATGAAATTAAACTTGGTACGCTAATTCCCTATGCTCACTAGGATGTTTCAAGTAGCTCCAACTACCGCTTGTGCCTTAGTTTTCATCTTTGTTGGGGTCTTTGACACCTTAAGCACTAATTTGTTCACCACCTTTTTCGCTATGAAAGAGTGTGTCTCACCTGTATCTAGCATTATGATTAATTGACTTGTATTCACACGTACATTAGCCTGTCAAAAGGATTAGATTCACCTTTAACTACATTTAAAAAGGAATTCAAATTCATTGTTGCTTTTGAATCTTCCTCCTTTTCTTCTGCAATCAAGCTATTTAACTCCTCTTTCTTCAAAAATTCTCTCACAAAATGTGGAGTGCTGCGTAAATAACAAGCAAAATTTCCCTTCTTACAGGACATCTCCCTATTTTTAAAGCCACCATTTTGCTTGCCTTTCCTCTTAAAATCTCCTTTTTTGGAGTCTTTCTTCTTTTTCCCCTCACTCTTCTCCTGTTAGGCTAGGCCTTTGGCCTTGGAAGAAGTAGATGAGTCAGCTTTAGTTTCCTTCATCACTAGAAAATCCACTAAGGCATCAACAACTTCAATTGCATTAACCACATCCTTCACATTTTGCCTTTGCAACTCTATTTATGCCTATGGTTATAAATCAAACAAAAAATCAAAGAGTTTGTACTCATCTAACATATTATCAATATCTAGCATTAGAGAGTAAAATTTTTAATATACTCTCCTACTGATCCATCTTGTTTCAGCTTCTTCAAGGCATCCCTCATAAGCCAAGAACTATTTATAAGAAGGAATTGATCCTTTAACATATCCCTTCATAGTTTTAGCTTGACATTAACATCCTCTTTATCTCATCCACTGTAATAATACCGTCAATAAACAACATACACTAGAGTACATCCTTTTGAATATTCTTGGTGAGCTTATCCATCAATATTACAAACAAAAAAGGGCCTAATAAGGAGCCTTGGTGTAGCCTAATATAGATAGATAAATTCTCTGAATCTCCCCCTATCGTCCTTGCTCTAGTCTTTATACCTTCATACATACCTTTAGTAACTCGTATTTAGGTTATAGGAACTTCCTTAACTTCTAAACACCTCCACATGATTTTTCTAGGTATCGTATCATATGCCTTCTCTAAATCAATAAATACCATGCGTAGATTACATTGTCTTTTCCTATAATATTCCATTTATCTTCTAAAGAAATGAAAATTTTCTGTCATGGACCTTCCTGGAATGAAGCTAGATTGATTCTCTGAGATAGGAACATCCTTTCTCACACTCTTCTTAATCACCTTCTCTAAGAGTATTAGTTAACTCTTGAGTTTCTTTTTAGGCTCCTTTAGAAGAGAATGTGTTTTAATTGGGCTTTCCTTAGGATTTGCTAGGTTCGTCACTTATGGGTCGTCCACATTTTGGATAATTGCATTAACTACATTATCTTTAGGTTCTTTTGGCACCTTTGGAATTGGAATCATTTGATCTATATTTTTAAGCCTTCCAAATTCTTATCATTCCCTTTTTTAAGGGTTTCTATAGATAAGTGATTTTAATAAAATCCTTAATAAGCTTACCTCCCTTATAATCCTTATTGAGTTTGGTAGCTCTTTTCAAGTGTGTCAGTGTGCTCATCCATACTGATTGGTTTGCCAAGGGCACTAGCTAGGTAACTAAGGCCCTTATTTAGTCAATATTTAGTTTTAGTCTTGCTCAATTTAAAGTCCTTCAACTCTAACGTATCCTTTTATAGTTCTAGCTTGACATTAACACCTTCTTTTGTCTCATCCACTACGATAATACCATCAATAAACAACATACAATAAAGCACACCCTTTTGAATATTCTTGGTGAGCTTATCTATTACTATGGAAAACAAAAAAGGGTTCAATGAGGAGCCTTGGTGTAGCCTAATATCGATAGATAAATTCTTTGTATCTCCTCCTATCGTCCTTACTTTGGTCTTTACCCCTTCATACGTATCTTTAGTAACCTGTAACACACCACTACCATAGAGCATATGCTCAAATATCTAGAGAACATTCAAAAACATACCCTATGAAAATGGCATGTTAGAGCAATCATATTAACTTATTATGACATCATACAAAACATAAGTATTTCTAAAGATCAAAACTCCTCATTTCATTCACAAAATGAAACTTACTTATATTTTCATTACATTTCATATTCCATGTTTATACATAACATAACAATTGGGAGTTTAAAGTTCTATACAAAATTTCAACATGAAAGGAGAAGATAAACAAAAGTATTCTATCTAGACTTTGCAGATATCAGCTGACTAGACCTTTGAGCTATTATTGTTTCCAAAATTGACAGTACTAGACTTCTATTATATCACCTTAGAAGCTAGGTCTCCCTTATACCTGAAAATCAACATTACAATTTTGATGAGTTTACTAACTCAATGAGTGAACCATCATCAATGTGTTGACTCAAGTCAGAACACAAATGTCACAAGTATAAACCAAAATCACAAGTTTATTTCCCAATTTAACAGATGTATCACATCATTCAATATTAAATACCGGATCATAATATACATCATATTTGAACCATACATCATGAACTAAAAACATTTCATATAATCATTTCAGAATAATCCAATCATTCATATCATCAACATGTACACAAACATTGCATATCACTATATCAACTCAATTCAGTAATTCTTCGCAATCATTCACATGATACATGTAAAGATATATATAAATCCAAATGCATATGTGACTCCATTTTTATTTTTACTTTGTTGTGACATAGGCCTATTTATTGTCCTGTATCCATTGTGGATACAAGGCTCATTTTATATTCTGTACCGTACCCATTATGGATACCGGGCTCATTAATAACTGAGCCTATGACTCTTTGTGCACATTTCTGAGCTTTAAGTTCTTTTTCACATTGGTTACTCTAGTCACAACTTCTTTATCTGATCTTGCATAGAAATGTGATGGAATGCGTCAATTCACATAATATGCCATCAATAACTTTCATTCAATATGACAATCATTTATCACATTCATCATATCTGATTCCGGCATTTAACATTCAGTTGAGTACACATTTTCCATATTCACAAACAATTAGAAAGCACTTTCAATACAATCCAGAATATTAAACTCCTCGAACCATCAATTTTTGGAATTATCACAATCATATCAATTATAGTTCAATATCTAAAAGTTAATCGAAAATAATTTAGTTATACTGAGAAAACATCTAGGTTAACTCACAATACGCTCCAGATAAGCGATTACCTTGATGACCCGGCAATGTCTGGATGCTGACGATCAATTTGTGCTTCTTTAGTCAAGCAATACTTCACACATTACTAAGTTGATTAATCATATGAATATTCAATCATGCACATATATATGTGTCATGTTTAATGCATGCTCAATTGACTTTCCAGATATGTATCCTTATTCACAAATCTTATCCATTCATACATCATAACTTGGATATAACTAGTTTGCAATTAGGTTATACCTTAAGTAAACTTGATTATTCTAAATTCACCAACCATACATTCACCAATCCTTTTATAGCATTATATAATCATACAATTTCCCAATTCTCATTAATTCATTCCTAATGCATTACTCATATCCTTTGGATCACATTTGTATTCATAAGAACACCTTTATTCCTTTAACAACTCATAATTTCCATATTTAGATACATTGATATCAAACAATCTATTCCTTAAGTTATAATATCAATTAACAACCTAAACTTATCAAACACTTAACCAACTAATCCAACATCAAACTAGGTTCATTTTAAGCCTCAATCAAGTCCAAATGCACCAAAGTAAAGTAACTTATCCTTAGTTGGTTAAATAATCACACAAAATATAATCTTTCTCATTTCAAAGCATTGTCCACAATCGTGGGAAGGAGCTAATGCAGCTTCCACGATCATGGGATGAGTGAATCGAAGGTTCACCATCCATTTCCTTCAATTGTTTTCCAAATTCTAACACTTTCATACCAAATTCAAAACATCTTCATATTAGTCCATTAATTATACCTCAATTATACCTTAATTATACTTCAATTCCTCGTCAATTGCATCTCCAATTCCAACTCAAAATTATTCAATTGGCAACTCATAACCTATTGTCTTTCTTGCATCAAAACAAAACAGAAATTATCATTCACTATCATAGATGTAGTCCTAGTTCTTTCCTATTTCAAGAACACTACACTAACACCATTCTTTAGCATAAATTCACCTTCATTATACTTCAAATCCTAATCTAATTAATCCATATAACAACCTATAACCTACAGTTTTTATACATCAAGAACAAAGCATAAAAGTAACAAAGTTCATCCATCATATTCTAGCACACTTCATCATCAACATCATATACAATCCATCCCAATTCAATCATCATAATCTTTCTATTATAGCATGCCATAAAGACCAATACTTACTTGTTTAGCTCAGGTTCCACCTTAATTCATCAAGTTAACCTAGCCCTCCATGCATACAAGATCATCACAAATTTAAGGTGGAAATAGGTTGGTTTTCGGCTAAGATAAAAGACCACAACAAGAACAACAATGTTCTGGTTCTTTACAAACTTTATGAAGGGTAAAATTATGGATTTGGTGTGGCAATTTTGCAAGACTTAAATCAAAATGCAGAGATGTGAGATAGAATCAAGTTTTGGTAGAGAGAAAAGAAGAAGATTGTGAATGTTCCGGCAGAAACACTTTCTGCATTAGTTTAAGTCAACTAGGTGCAAGGTGTCACCATGTTTTAATAACATATGTCACTAGGCATGCATTCTATTTTTCACATATATAAGCTGCCAAATATCACCAATATGCTAGGCCATTTGTCACTTAATCATTGCTGCCATTTTTCAATTAATTACCTATGCTAATTGTTACTAAATTTTCCATGCCAAAATGTCACTCATTTTCATAGGCTTAGTCATCCTAATTTTCCATGTTTCAACTTATTTTACCACTTGACATTTTTCCTAAGCTAAATGTACATTTTAATTCATCAAATTTTCAATTGCAACAATTAATTCCAAATTTACTAATTATAATCCACCAAACCAAAATTTAAGACATAAATAATACACAATTCACATCACGGTCATTTTAAACCTTTCATACCCCGGAACATGTCAATTGAGTTCACATACAATCTTCGCAGTGTTTCCTAAATCATGATTCATGTGTGTATGCAAATATTATGCATGTGAATGAAATGCATTTCATAAATTCTCAATGATATTACTCATGTGCAATAGTCTACGGTTCTAGCCCTTAGTATGAAAATCGGCTATTACATAACTCGTATATAGGTTATAGGAACCCCTTTAATCTTTAAGAACCTCCATATGGTTTTCTTCGGTACACTATCATACGCCTTCTCCAAATCAATAAATACCATGTGTGGATTACTTATTCCATTAATATTCTGAAGAGACGAAAAGCTTTTATCGTGGACCTTCTTAAAATGAAGCTAAATTGATTTTGAGATAGGAACATCCTTTTCACACTCTTCTTAATCACCTTCTCCTATAACTTCATGGTATCACTAAGTAGTTTGATATCTCTATACTTGTTACAATTTTGGATGTCCCCTTTGTTGTTGTATAAAAACGAAAGTTAATATGTACTCTAATACCAATGTTAGTTATGTATGTTTGTCTAAAGAAAGGAACGAACACTTAAACTAATACTTAACAAAATTACTAATGGATTTTGATCTTTCTTCCATTAGTTTAAAGAGAAAATTGCATAATCCTTTTCCTTGTTGATCTTCTTCTTTCCTTATGTTGATTATTTTAAAAACCAAATCTTATATGCAATTGAGTAGTTTTCAAATCATAATATGACAATCAGATGCTCACCTTCATATGTTTTTATATCCTTTAGAATATTTGAAGATATATATACAAACCAATTTAATAAGATGATTCCAATTGGAGGGTGAGATACAAACTTCAGTCAAAGAAATCTTTTTATTCATGAATATTATTATTATTTCAAATATTATGAATTGAATTTTCTGATCAAATTTGGACCAATGTTTCTTAAAATTCTCTTGCTCATATGTTTGAAAGTTCTTGATCAAATTTGTGCTAATGTATCTTAAAATGTTAAAACATTATAAGCTCTTAATGAAATAAGATCAGTATATGAGAATTCTTGATCTAATTTGTTGCTTCATCATCCATCTTTTAGCCTTAATAAGTGTTTTAGTGCGTTGCTTCATGAAGAACAACATTTAGTAACCCAAGTTACTATTGGTCAAGAAAAACTAGTTGTGACATTTGTGACTTTTGTAACTCAAGAAAATAGAAAATTTATGGATATGATTAAGGTGCAGTGTTTTAGATAAAAATTATGGTTATATTCTTGAAAATTGTGACAAATAATTTTGCAAACATTGTAAAAATTCTAGAGATATTAATGGAGATTGTGTAGTTTAGCTTCAAAACAGTGAAACCATTACCTTTACAAAAATAGATTGCTCTAGTTCCTTGACTTTTACCAAAAGCTCATCAAAATATGAAACAACCTACTCATGTCTAAGAGATGGTACATCAAATTATCATCTCATCTTTGTTTGCAATAAGGTTTAAGGTTTAAAGGTAACAATTCAACATTGTCCAAATCATACCTTGTACATCTCATAACATCCAACCATATGACTAGTTCACCTACTTTGCTTAATAATTTTCCTACATACCATGGTTTAACACAAATTAAAAATACTTATGGGACAACCTTACATATTCATGTTGTTAAGAAGTATCTCTCTAACATTCAGGAGAACATTGTTTCTGTTTCTTATGTCAATTATGATGTGAAGGATTAATTTACGAGAGAGGCAATCGCATAAGAACTTATATTACTCCTTGACGAGAAAGTCCCAATTTGACTATTTTATTTCATTTGATAAATTTTAATTTATTGAGTCATCTTGATAAACATAGGTATTCTCTCCTTTCATTATATAACTTGTCAATTAGGAAAACACAAACTTATTCCTTTTCTTATTAGAGGTATTTATGCTGAAAAAATGTTTTGACGTTATTCATAGTGATGTATAAGCGACCACTCTTGTAATTTCTTATGCACGTTATGATTATTTTGTAATATTTATTGATAAATATAGTTAATCTACGTGAATATTTTAATTATAAAATCAAGATATTTTTAACATTTCAAATATTTCATAAATATATCGACACACAATTCTCTTTTATTATTAAAGTTCTTCAGCTAATTCTAGCTCTAATTTATGTATAATGCCTTTAATGATTTTTTGGTTAGGAAAGGAATTATAAAATAACACTCTTATTTGTACATTTAATAATAAAATAATGTAGCATAATAGAAATTAACATCTTCTTAAAGTTATTTGCACTTTATTATTTGAATCAATTGCTCAACCTCACTTTTAGGTTGAGGCTCTTTCTATTATAGTTTCCCTTATTGGATTACTTTCACAATCACCTAATCTTGATTCTTCCTATGCTTACCTTTATGGTAAAAATGCTATTTATCATCATTTTTTAATCTTTAGTTATGTTTGCTTTATTCTTTTGTCATCTTATGAGTGAAAAATTCCTTTGCTTAATCATATCAATCTATCTTTATGGGATACAATCTAATCCATAAAAATTGTGTATATTATGACTTTGAATATAAGAAAATGCATATGTTATGTAATTTTAATTTCTTTAAGAATTATTTTTTCTCAATTAATAAAAAATCATTCACTTGTTACCTTTCCTAGTTTTGATATTTTAAATATTTATCATCATCAATTAAGTCATGCACATGTATCATAACTAACAATGTTGCCTATTTTTGATTTAGACCCACCAACTACTTTTTCTTCTTATTATGTATAAGTTGTACAATAAGCTCTTTCGACAATTTATACGATTTACTCATCCTTCGAGTTGGTTAGACTTTTAACATGCTTTATTTATTGCTATTTTATCTTCTATTTCATTTCCAGCTTCTTATACTTAAAAAATAGCATAGAAAAAAAAGTATGAGATAAAATGTTCAAGCTCTTTAAGGTAATTATACATGGGATGTTGTTCCATGCTCACCTAAGGGTATACAGTTGACTGTAAATTGGTTTACTCAATAAAACTTAGGGTTAATAATAGTATTGATTGTTTTAAATTTATGTTAGTTATATTAGGTAATTGCTAAGAATATATGGTGGATTATAAGGAAAAAAAATTTCTTGTGAGATCTCCCACTATATGAAAGTAAATTATCTTTATACATAACAATTTAAAAGAAGATATCGACGTGAAACCTTTTTCGGGGGTTATTTTCTTTATCTATGATATAAGTGTTAAGCTAATCATTTCTTATAAAGCAATCTTCTCAAGCATGAATTAAGAAAAAAATTGTTTGACCTTATTAGCAGTAGTCAAATGTAAATATTCATTTTCCATATTTAACGTCCTTGATTTAAGGCTTAATTTGTATTGATTTGTATCTTATTTTAGTTTCCCTGATTTAAGAGCTAATTCAAGTTCCTTCTTGTATGTAAAAATATCATTTATTAGTAATGAAAGACAAGAGTAAAACAACTCTCCTTTTATATTTTGGCATGGTATAAGAGCAGTTACAATCTTAAATTTTCCATGGCCGAAGACACTTCTTCGAGCATCAATAACAATCAATCAAATACTACCCAAATTAATCTTGATGCCTCATCACCATTCATCTTTCATGCTTCTGACAACCTAGGGATAAGTTACTAACCTATCTCCTAAAAGAAGAAAATTATCCTATATGGCGTTGTGCTATGACTAATACACTCCAAGCCAAAAACAAATTTGACTTTGTAGATGGATCTATTACTCATCCACTATTTGGTTCAAAACATGGATCAAATGTAATTCAATGGTCCTTTCTTGGATCTTCAATTCTCTTCATCCTACGCTACATGATAGTTTGACATTTTTTGTGACAGAACAAGAGTTATGGAGAGATTTAGATGAATGATTTTCACAAGGTAATGCTTCTCGAGTTCATCAATTGAAAACTGAGATGATGAATACCTTGCAAAGGGGAATGACTGTCTCAACATATTACAACAAGTTAAAGGGCATTTGGGATGAGCTCAACACTTATTTACAGATCCCACTATGTACATGTGATTCAACAAAGGCACTTGCTGCAGAAAGAAAAAAAGAAAAAGTGCACCAATTTTTAATGGGTTTAAATGAAAAATACAAAACTGCCTTTTCTAAAATTTGGAATATCGGTCCCTTGCCTTCTTTATCTCGTGTTTATGCACAGGTAGCCCAAGAAGAGCGATAATATTAATATTGGACTCGCAATTGCCTTCTGTTGATGCAGCAACATTCTTGACAAATAGTTTCAACAAATCCAATAATAATTGCAAATCTACAAGTAATCGTGACATCTCTAAGCTATTTGTGACCATTGTAAAAAGACGAGGCACTCCAAAGAAACTTGTTTTGAACTACATGGCTAACCGGAATGGTAGGACAAAGGGAAGAAATCATTAAAGCTAAAGACAAGTAACAATACGCAACACATGGAGAAAATTGAGGGTAACAATATCATCCCAATAACTGGATTAACGAATGAACAATATGCCCAACTTATATCTATGCTTGACCTTGAAAAGAGTTATGCCTCTACAACTAACTTTGTAGGTACAACTAACTTTACGGGTAATGCAATTTTTCTACCCAATAATCAAAGTGAATGGGTCTTGGATTCAGGTGCCTTTGACCATATGACATTTCAAGAAAATTTCATTCCTTCACACACAACTATTCCTCATTTCATGCCAATTAAAATTCCAGATGGATACTTTGTGCCAGCAAAGTCACGCGGAGATGTTTCCTTTAACTCTCTCATTACTTTAAAAGATGTCCTTCACATACCATCAATTTCTTGCAATCTTAATTCTATCAGTAAATTAACTAAAATGTTAAATTTTGTTGCTCATTTTTTTTCCTTCCTTCTGTGTTTTATAGGACCTATCCACGAGGATGCTAATTGCAAGGGGTGAACTACGAGATGGCCTTTATTACTTTAGGGCACTCAAAATTCCTGTAGCAACAACCAGTATTACTTCTGATTTGCATGTTACTGTAGGTATCAAAGTCTTGGACACTTATCTTTTGATAGGCGATCTCTTCTCAAGGATTTAGGTCTATTTTCTTTAAGTCTTTAATAAATGTTGTGACTGTTATCATCAAGCTAAACAAGCTCGACCTTCTTTTCCTGTTAGTGCTATCAAAACACATAAAACTTTTAAGTTAATTCATTGTGATGTTTAGGGGCCATATCAAACTCCATCTTTATTTGGGGCTTATTATTTTTAAGTATTGTAGATGATTACAATAGAACTACTTGGTTTTACTGATGCATACTAAATCAGAAGTGTACACTAGGTTGGATTCCTTCATGGCTATGACAGTTCGACAATTTGGAAAACCAGTTAAGACCATTCGTAGCGATAATGAGACTGAATTTACTAATCATAGACTTCACTTATATTGTCAACAACATGGGATCTTAACTCAATTTTCTTTTATTTCTACACCCTAACAAAATGGAGTTATAAAACATAAACATAGACATGTTCTTGATGTTGAAAGAACCTTACGATTCTAATCAAATTTACCTATTAAGTTTTGCGAGGAATGCATTCTAACAACTGTGTATCTAATTAATTATACTCTTACCCCCTTTTATCTAGCCAAAGTCCATATGAGCTTCAATTTTCTACTCACATATTCGAGTGTTTAGATGCCTTTGTTATGCATCTATTTTGCCTTGGTCAAAGGTCAAATTTTTTGAACGTGTCACATCATGTCTCTTTATTGGATATCCCCATGGTCACAAAGGATACAAAGTTCTATGAATTACATACATATAAAAGTTTTATCTCCAGAGATGTTGTGTTTTAAGAACACATCTTTACTTACCACCACAAACCTCTCCCACCGCATTCATCCTCCTCTCAATCCACTAATGTACCCATTCCTCTACTTATTCCTAACTATGACTCCATTGAACCTATTCCCCATACAACCTCTGAACACATAGACCCACCTTCTCCAAACACAAGTCATACAATTCCTACTGACCTTGATATACCTGCCTTTCCTACAAACACATTTGTCATTTCCACTACCATTCAACCTCCTATACCACCAACCACACGCCCCTCATGCGCTGCAAAATTGCCATCTTGCTTCTATGACTTTCATGTTGAGTTGCTAAAGTCATATGCATCTCGGTTCACTCTTCTAATCATGCATCTTCAGCTACGTCTTATCTGCTATCCCACTTTCTTTTATGTTCTAATTTCAATTCTTCCCGTGCTAGCTTTTTGACGGCCATCACTCAACATGATGAGCCAAAATCCTATACACAGGCTATTAAAGATGTTCACTGGCGAGAAGCAATGCAAAAAGAATTAAAGGCACTCGAATAAAATCATATATGGAATTTGGAGCCTTTTCCATCTGATAAGAAACCCAGTGGTTCCAAATGGGTTTACAAGATAAAATGCCATTCTGATGGAACAACTGAGCAATACAAAGCTTGTTTGGTGGCCAAGGGTTACATATAAGTTGAAGGACTCGACTATACTGAAACTTTTGCTCTAGTAGCAAAACTTACCACGATTTGAACTTTATTAGTAGTAGCAACAACCAAATTATGGGAATTACACCAACTTGATGTTCATAATGCTTTCTTACATGGGGACCTTGATGAGGAGGTGTACATGACACCACCACCTGGATATTTGTCTTCCACTGACAATCATGTTTGTCACTTTCGCAAATCCCTTTATGATCTGAAGCAAGCATCACGCTAATGGTTTGCTAAATTTTCTAATGCTATCCTTCAATTTGGGTTTACTCAATCAAAGGCAGATACTTCCCTCTTTATCCATTATCAAGGTAATTCCTTCACTATGTTGCTTATATATGTGAATGATGTTATTATTGCTAGCAGCAATAGTGCACATACGAAAGTACTTAAGGATTATCTGGATGCTTGGTTTCACATTAAAGATCTTGGTCCTCTAAACTACTTCCTTGGGCTAGAGGTGGCTGCTCGATCTTCTAATGACATAGTCCTATCTCAAGGCAAATATGCATTAGATATTTTGCAAGAGGCAGGTCTCTTTGGTAGCAAACCTTTAAATTTTCCTATGGAACAGAATCACAAACTAGCCTTGGATGATAATGCTATACTTGATAATCCAGGTACTTATCGACGTCTTGTTGGACGACTCATTCGCTTGACAATCACTCGACTAGATATTTGTTACTCATTTCATATTGTCTCAATTCATGCATCAACCTTGTCATGGCCATTGGGTAGCAACTATTTGTTTCCTAAGATACCTTAAATTCGCCCCTAGACAAGGGATTTTTCTGCCATTAAAATTTGATCTTCAACTTCATGCTTACTGTGATTCCGATTGGGCATGTTGTCTAGTTACTTGACGTTCACTTATTGGGTACTTTATTCTTTTGATTGTTCTTCGATTTCTTGGAAAACCAAGAAACAAGCTATTGTTTCCCGCTCCTCTGCTGAAGTTGAATATTGTTCTATGGCAGTTACCACTTGTGAACTTATTTGGCTTCGTACTTTACTAAATGATTTGTTGATTCCTATTTCTTCATCTGCTCAATTATATTGTGACAATTGTGTTTCCATTCATATTGTTGCCAATCTCGTGCATCATGAATGCATAAAAAATATCGAGATCGACTATCACTTTATTCGAGACTGTATCAAATCAGGATCCATTGCTACTGCACACATTCCTTCTAGACTCTAGCTTGCTAACCTCTTCACCAAAGCCTCGGTTCTCATCAATTTTCATCTGTTGTCGACTAGTTAGGCATTCACAACCTCCATGCTCCAACTTGAGGAGGCGTATTAGCAATAGTCAACTGTAAATATTCATTTTCCATATTTAGCATCCTTGATTTAAGGCTTAATTTGTATTGATCATTTGTATCCTATTTTAGTTTCCTTGATTTAAGAGCTAATTCAAGCTCCTTCTTGTATATAAGAAAATCATTTATCAGTAATGAAAGATAAGAGTAAAGTAGCTCTCCTTTTATATTTTGGCAGACCTTATCTCACTTAGAGTTTGTGCAAAGTCACTATGACCACTCCTTTCATTATATCACTTGGTTGGAATTGTTCTTGTTTTAAGAAATCAATTATATATGATTCACTAATTCTAACATTAAGCAATCAATATTAATGAGATGATATATGATTCTTCAAGATTCCTTATTCCATCATATCTTAGAAAAGCAAGAAATAAAAATTTATTTTTAATGCCATCCACATAATTGAGGCATCATGCTATATCTTTCTACTGTTTTAAGATTATTTGGTTGACTAATCATCATGTTTCTCTTCTTTATGTTTTCACGATCCTATGTAGATATATTCACCAAAATTGTTTCAAATGAGAAGCATAAATTTTTTTATTGACAAGTTAATGTTTCTTCATCAATCAACGTCAATTTAAGGAGGATGTTACCATAAATATCTTGTGTTCAGCTTTTATTTTGTATCTACCGTTATCATTCTTCGTTTTGGTCCTAACATAAGACGAGAATGGTCAACGGACCGCAATATTAACATGTGAGTAGTTTTGGCTTTTATAGCATCCAACAAGCAATCAGATAGGGCTATTGGTATCCAAAGGACATAACTTGGAGTCTATTTGTATGCATTCGAACCTCTAAACAAAACACTTTGCATTGAAGTCGGCAGTGCAATTGGTCCATTGAACACTCCATTTGAGACATGCATGCAAGCGCCTCCATGCCTCAGTAGTTATGGTGAAATTAACGTATGTGGCCACTCCACTCCACTAGTCTGTACCAGCCACTATTCTCACGAACAAAATTGACAAGAGTACATGACACACGCCAGGTGGACCCCTTTTTTCTTGGATTAACAAGAACGTGACTTAAAACAATACGGCATTCATGAATCATGAGATCCGCGACATTTAGAAAGCCGTCAGATACTACATATGAGTTTCATGCTTCAAAACAAAAGATTTCACCATGAACATTCCATATGCCTTAAAGAAGAACAACTACGGACATTTCACCTTGTTCTATCAAGAACAACTGTATGTGTTAGCACAGTATGCGCGCTTATGAATTTATCATTTGCTGAACAATGACAAACAGAAACTTAGAATTAATTTTGATGGCACATGTCTGTCATAAGTTCAGGTTCCATGTGATCCTAGCTAGTAGATCTCTAAACTAACCCCGCAATCTTCTTGACCTAACTCAACTCACGTTCATCTCGATATTATTCTCACCCATGTCAGTGAAATATACATGCTGAGATTAAGATCTTTCACGATCTTCCAATAACTAATCAGATCTTTACGTATGCTACCTTGATAATAATTTTTCGTATGGTTTGTCAGAGTTTGGACCATTATCCCAAATTAATCTATTTGCATTTTATCTCAATAAGCATATGAGAGTGGCTATAGTGTTCGAATGTAACTATATAAATTAATTGCACAAATCAATCATGTACGATACGACATGATCATTTGTTCTATCAGTAGTTATAATAAGTTCACCAACACTAGCTATAGTCCGCTTTTTCCACATGGAAAGCCCAAAAGTACATGTTTTATGAGACTGAGTCGATGAAGATTTTCCTTATGCATGTGGGAATTTCAACGAACCTAGAAGGAAGGGATGAACATGAAGGCCGTGCTAAAAAATGGACCATTGTTGTTAGTTGAAGATAATTTCATTTATAAATAACGTCATAAAGCATACTTGTATTATTAGTCAGTTGAACACAAATTATTTACAAATTTTTGCTTTGGTTCACAAGATAAGAGAGTTGCACAAATCCTAAAATTTGCAAAACTCGTTCTACACTTTTTTATTGATTTCAAAATTTCCTCATTCAACTTTTATCTTTCTAATAAATCATATCTTACAAAAAAAAAAAGGATGTGTCCTCTCCTAATCCTTGTTACACAACGTCAACTTACACAACGTTAGGATTGAGAGACGAATAACTTAGTTGATCTGAAAGTAACTTAGTTGGCTATTGATTTTATAATTTAACTTATGAATCAGATTTTTGGAAAGAAAGCATTTGACAATTTTCACTGATGATGGAACAAATGTACCCTGAACACTCTTCCTTGCTCCGATTTCCAAGTCCTTCCTAACCTCGACGGACCGACTCGTGCCACCAATCTCGCCAGAAAATCTTCAAACTATCCCATTACCATGTGAATTGACCATTACGTTATCGCTTCAATAGTTAATAGAAGTTTCAGTATCCAAGTAATTAAGTTCACTAAGTAGAAACAAAGACCCAGGTTTTAGTTAAAGTGACAAAATTAACGTCCTTGTCAATCGAGAATTAAAGCCACAGGGAAATTAAAGGTTTGTTTCTAGGATTAGGGACCGTTTTTAACCGCGAACACAAATTGCGATAACTAGTCAAAGAGGAACCACAGAGTGAGGGTTCGAAATCTGTGAAATATTGCAACGATAACGAGACAACACGTGCCCTTCTCACGTCGTGACCTGAAATGTGGAAGAGCATGGGAGCATTTAATCCAACTGGTCAACATTGTCATGCAGGCTCCTTCCAGTTGCTAAGAAAATTTTGCATACAGCCCCAAGCGACTTAAGATATTATGTATATTATTATGGTATTTTATTGTATTTAATAAATTTTAATTATTTATTTATGTGAATCTCGCATAAGTCTCGCAAAATAAATGACTGAGATTTTATAAAACAGAATAAGACAAAGTAATATTAAAAAAAAGATCTGAACCGATCCCAAATATCATGTAATCCTCTTGCTTGGTCGGAGATAGCTAGATATGAACGTATGGGTTTTCTTCTTTTTTTTTTTTTAAGAATAAGAGAGAAGAAACAGATTAAACTACGAGTTTAGAAAAATAGATTCCTAACGTATCCGTTAAAAGAAGAACATGATACTCAATAAATATAATATCAAAATAAGTGATTCTAAAATAAAATAGAATTCAAATGACAAGAAGTAATAAGATAACGTGGGCTTGCTTGCTGAGACTGACACAATTTGGCCCGGGTCGATGGCTGATAAACATCTTAACCCACTTAAACACTAGACAGTATGGCGTATCTCTATAACAAGATTCCTCTCTCTTTCAAAACCCTATTTAATAACAAGCTCTATAGCCCACTGCTTTCTCCCATGCACTTGTCTTCTTTGCCACCACCACCGTTTCCCTAGTCCTCTTTCGCATTTTCTCTCTGCCTCCTTGCTCATCCTACCTTCCCATTTTGTCTCTAAAATCTGTCCATCTCGTTAGGCTCTTTTACCCTTATTTTTATATCCATCCTAACTCTCATTTTTTGTTGCTCTCTGACAACCCACTTCACCCTTTTGTCTCTCAAGCATAAGCTTAGCTACAGCTGCTTTTTAGTTCTTTTCCATAACTTCGGTTAACATAACTGACAGTTTTTTCTTTTTAATAGTCTTCCAATAATGTCAAGCCGAAGATCCCGTTCAAGGCAGTCAGGCGTTCCGAGGATTACTGATGATCAGATCAACGATCTTGTGTCCAAGTTGCAACAACTTATTCCTGAGATTCGCAATAGGCGCTCCGACAAGGTATATAGTTTGATCTTTTTCTCTCTTTCTCATTCTCTCTTTATCTCTTTCTCCATTCCATATTTGTGTGGCCTTCATTCAATATAGTAGATAAGTCGTATAATTCCACAGCCTCATTTATTTTCTTGTAGCACATTTAGCTACTACAACTTGAGGTGTGGGACTCTGTTGTTCCCTAGCTATTAACTGTTCCTCTAATATATATATATTTAGAGAGAGAGAGAGACAGAGTTTCCTATGCTTATATATGCTTAATTACGCTCAAGCTTACTTCAGTCTTCAGCTAAATCCCTAAAGTCACTAATGTTCTTTGACTTGCTTATCCTGAACAGGTTTCGGCATCAAATGTGCTGCACGAGACTTGCAACTATATTAGGAACTTGCACAGGGAAGTGGATGATCTTAGCGACCGATTATCAGAACTTTTGGCTTCAACTGACTCGAACAGTGTTCAAGCAGCCATAATTAGGAGTTTACTTATGTAATGTAGAGTACTATATCACCCACCTTTCGTCTTGGCACTTCTTTCTCTACTGCTAATTCTACATATATTAGGGAGGCCAGGACAAGGAAAAAGGGTTTAGCATGGTGTTGTACCATTAAGTTACCCTTTTAAAACACTACTTACAATAGTAATTATTAATCCATGTAATAAAAAGGGGTACATGTACGTGTACTTTCATCAAATTTGCTTTACTGTTTTAAAGCCAGCATATTTAACGTTATCGTTGATTATATTCAATTTATATTAAGTGATGATTGTGATGGTTATGCTGCATATAAGCTGCATTTTGTCTAATCGTACGTCAAATTCAGGGGGTTCCCTGCTGCGATTTGAGACATTTACTTTTGCTAATCTTTCTATCAAACCTCAGAATTGGTGGACCAGAAATTGTCAATCTTTGAAAATGACAGCCGATATGCTACCACGTGACTTTGCCCCACACTCTTCTCTGCCTCGCCTCTGTTATGAAATGAGCCCGTCATATTAATTTATGTTGTATTTCATAGCAAAGTGTAAATATTCTTCATTAAAACTTAAATCTTGGTCGTGAATTCACTTAAAACTTAAAAGTTTGATGATGAACTTAATTCTTATGTCTTTCCCACGTTTATTTCAAGTTTAGATGCTTAGTTTCAAGATCTTATACAGGTGTTGAGGTTTTTTTCTGGAATGCACTGAATTCACATTTTAGGAAGGATAATACTAATAGATGGAATTATTAAACTAAGTAACAAGATAATCAACATGCATGCATGCATGCATGCCGTGGTAAACACCTTCAGCCAATACTTGCGCACATTGGAAATAAAGTGACTATAGATGTTAAAAAAAGCCTAACCCACTCCTAAAACCTAATTTGAGAGGTTTGTATATTATTATAAATAGTTGAATAAACTCACAATTGTCTGATGTGTGGCTTTAGCCTAAAATTGGATTGGATATCTGCTGGATATATTAGAGGACAAAATTAGGTATCGTCCCAAACCATCGAAATAAACAAACTCTAATACTATATTAAGACGAACTCTAATACTATATTCAAAAGCCTAGCTCACCTCAAAAATTAGTTTAAGGAAAAAGATTTGCATACTATTATTATAAATGGTTTACCTCAATCGCACTTATACGCCCGGGGATTCTTGAAAATAGATGTGTCATTATCATGCAATGGGCTTTCAGAGGAATTTCTTGTAAATTCTACCTCCCATTCAAGTTCCAAGAAAAGAGGTGAAAGGCTAAATTGCCGTAGACATTTTACATATTATCGCGCCATTTGTCGGTTTTCAGTAAGCTAGATAGGCCCGAATTAGGGGGAAGAGGGGTAACTATGGACTCCATGCGGCTGCCATTCTACGACAAAAGACATGCAAAGACGAAAAAGTCGTGGTCTTTGACTATGTGATAATTAGTGTGATGGACATGCTGTATTCTAGGCAGCGACTCGTTTGCCTTTATTTTCTTCTTTGTTTTTTTGGGTGATAATAGAGAGATAGAGAGAGAGAGTAAAGTAATCCGTAAGAATATTGCCTTTATCACGTATATATACACTTATTTAGACCCATTTACCTGAATTAAGTTAATGCCATAACTTTGGACTCGTGAAACCTTATAAGAATCAACACAATCATTGTTAATTAAGTTGAAACATTGTACATTTCTTCGATGGTTGACTTGATGAAGAGTTTTGAAAATGGAAGGCATGTATAGTCAAGAAATGGCGACTTATCACATAAAACTAAATATTACATAAGGCATTACCAACAACTTTCGGGCCCAAATAAAGCACCCAAAGTAGCTAGAGAGGGTCCTGAAAGAGCTATAATTTTGTTTCTCATGGATGGTCGTCATCCGCAGCCCCGTGGGTGCCAGTTGAGATTAAAAATTAACAAAAAATGATAAGATAATTTCGTTGTTAAGTAATAGATGATGTACAAAATAATAATTGGCAAGATAAGGATAAATGTATTAAGTAGTTAAAATAGTATTGTACGAAGAAATTATTTTCATGTCATTTGTTTTTTTTTTGTTAGGAGTATTATGGTTCAAGTAGGATGAATTATAATTTTTTAAATCATTTTCTTTTTGGATTCGATGAAACCCCGTAAGCGGGCTAAGCGAGTACACCTTTCCGAGGGTCCAATTGGCACACCATCCCACAGACGGGTCAAGCGGGCGCACCTTATCATCGAGGACCCAACTAGTTCTCCACCTACAGGTAAAACCCTGACTGCCCTAAATTATTACAAGAGGGGCTAGCATGGAATCGAACCTGGGACCTAACTAAAGCTAATCCTCACTCTCAACCATCGAGCCACACCTCTTGAGGGCTTGGGTAAATGGAAAGATGTTTACATTAGTTATAATGACTTAAATGTGCAGGAGTTTGAAGCAATAATGCTGTCATGAGAAATAAGATTGAAAAGTTTTAAAGGTTTTTGTTACTTGTAAGATATAAAACAAAATATAGTGATTATCATGTTCCAATTTTATTGGTAGTTATTTGGACTGAAAGTTCGTGGAGCAACAGGAGAAAAAGAGTTTGAAGAGAAGGATAAGGAAGAAGATCTAATATCCATATTCCAGCCCTAAAATTTTATTTGTGCTCATGTCCATTTAGTATTTACTATATATTGATTTACATACTTGATGGATAAGCACATATATAATAAGCTAATGGCATGACGGCTGTAATTGTAAACATCACAACTTTTAGAAAATCATTTATAACATATGCTTTATCATAAAGATAAATGAGTAGATAATGAAAAAAAATTGAAATCACTAAAAAAACATGGAAAAGGAGTTCTGCAACTGCTAGTCTCTTACTTTGTGAATTAAAGCAAAAATTTTATAAGTGATTTTTATTCTTGATAAGTGAAACAAGTATGTTTTGATCCTATCACCGGAGCTAGTTTCATACTTGTATTATGGTAAATATGAATTTTATCGTTGATTTGAAAATAGATCTTATTGATTAGTTTGATATTTTATCTTAGTTTTATTTACTAATGTGAAATCTTTGGTGTAAGAATAATTGCTAACAATAATTTGTTTCGGCCGTGGCAATAAAATGGATTTTAGAAGTTGAGAATTTAAAGAAACAAATGTCCTATTTGAATATAGATTACAGATTATTTTTTTATTACAACCAAAATCACATTCACAAAATGACGTGTGACATTCCTTTCCCAAGAAGCGAACAAAAGTTGAACTATGGTCTACTTTGTTACTTATGCGTTAGAATGACCTATGCGTTAGAATGACCAAACATATTTGTGTTTGTATGGGTTACTTCATTCTCTCTTGTTTTAATTGATGGAGCCCTTGAGAGAGAATCATCTCTTTGGTCATCTTATATCTGTTTTATCTGGATAAGCCACTATTTATTTGAATTCAAACTCGTGTTATGTCTGAACAATAAAAGGCTTTAGTTTGTGTCCTGTTATTGTGAAAATCTGGACAAAGAAGTTTAAATATTTGCAAAACTAATTTGTTTATTAAAAACTTAAAAACTTCAGCTATAGAAACGATAAACCCATCGTAGCCATTGAAATCACCATAGCAATTTTATGAACAGTCACTTAAGAAACCACCATGGCAAAAGATCACTTTTGATTCTAAGTTTTACACCAATAGACATTTTTAACCTTAACATTCTAAAGTGAACAGTTGTAACCTTAACATTTAGAAAACGTTATACGAGCTGTGTGGAAACTTTCAAATTGAATTCATTAACGAATTAGATTCAATTACAGTAATGAGATTAAATTGAATTCAATTTACACTGTTTGGAACAAACCCAACAATATTATAATTGAATTCAATTACATTGTTTGGAACACAATCAAAATAAATTCAATTATTTCATATAACATTTTTACCCTTGACTAAAAAATAATCTTATTAAATAATAAACATTTCAAAAAAGTTCATTATTAAAATGAAAAGAAAAAAATTGATTGCAAATGACATTAGTGTAATATATTTCTCCTTCAAGATCCCAAATGCAATAAGATTCACTTAAAATGTAGCCGAAATCAGACAAACAAAAAAATCTAGATATATCCAAAACAATTCGAGAAATGCAAAAGAATGTAGACAAGATGGGAAAATTAAAGGAGAAGCTAAATCGAACGATGGATCTAAAAGAGAACGATGATCATAGACAAAAAAATGAAAAACGGAAAGGCACCCATGAACAAGGAAAAGGGGAAACCTGGATATAGTGGGAGGTGCTGATTCGTGGAGAAGCTGTTGTTGTTTCGTTTCTTAGTAGGAGGGGCTATTTGAGGTGGGAGGGGCTGCTTCAGGTGAAGTGATATATGGTAGGGTTAGATGGGTATTATTGGAAGGATATTTTTAACGTTTAAAAGAAGAATTAAAGTCCCAGTTCATAATTCAATTTTGATGCTTTGATGGATTAGATGGGTATTATTGGATGGATATTTTCAACGTTTAAAAGAAGAATTAAAGTCTCAGTTCATAATTCAACTATGATGCTTTGATGGGGTTCAATTCATGTATGAATTGAACCTATCCCTTTTTTTCTGTTTGCAAACACTTGAATTGAATTCAATGCTGCAATTGAATTTAATTCATATCATTCCAAACACCCTATAAATTTTGACCTCATCTTAATGGAAAATTTAAACCCGGCCTTTAGTAAGTGTCAAGTTAGTGCTGACATGACATTTTTAAAAGTATTTATTATTATTTTTATGGTCCCCCTTATCAGGTCATTGCTAGAGTGGCAAGGTGTGGCCTGCTTTTTTAAAAAATATTAAAAATTTAATTTATTTATAAGTGTGTGACCCTTTTTTATTTATTCAATTTATAATTCTCCCTCTCCTACCTCCTCCTCCTCCTTCTTCTTTGGCAATTGCTCGTCGCAGTATTCCTCGTCAAACATGTCATCAGGCGAGAGAGAAAAAAAGACGAAGAATGGAGGAGAGGGTAAATAAATTAAATAAAAAAGTGAATCCCACACTTATAAATAAATTAAAATTTTAATATATTTTTTAAAAATGGTCCCACCTTGCCACGTCAGCAATGACGTGATACAAGAATCCATAAAAAATAAAAATGTTCTTAAAAATGACAGGTCAGTACTGACCTGACACTTAATAGAGGGGCTTAATTCATTAGGGTAGAGTCAAAATTTAACATAATCTAAGTATTAGGGCTATAATTGTTCACTCTAGAATGTTAGGATTAAACTTGTCAATTGATATAAAACCGAGGGTCAAAAGTGATCTTTTTACCTTAGGTAAAAAAAAAAAAACAGTGGCTAGGGTTTAAAGTAGAACAAGACGAGTGTTCGAGTGCTAGAGCAACAGACACCTGTAGTAAGAAGAATAAATGCTTTAAAACAAGAATGAGTGAAGCCTTAATTATCTTATTATGTTTTGAACCCATAAGTCCAACGGGGCCAATCTTAATTTAAAATTTTGAGAAAGAATTCTACCTTTTTTGCTATTTTAAAGACTTGAACTTATAACCTAAGCTAATAAAGTACAAACTACTTACCATTTATATGCACCTTACAACTTATATAAATTTGATGTAGGCATATTTATATACATTTTATAAATGCTAAAAGATTGGGTTAAAATGGGCTAATATTTGAATTTAAATGAATTATGGTATGGATTTAAATATTTTGATGAGTAATAATGATTAATTTTTAATTTAGAAATGAGTTTCTAAATTTATTAAATTTTTGAATAAATTTAATGATACTTATAAATAAGTTTCTAAATGAATAATAAAATTAAAATTGATTAGTTCACTCTAAGTTAGAAATAAGTTTCTAATTAAATTTAAATTACTATGTTCATAAGTTGAATATTAGAAACTAGTTTCTATTTAAACAATATATATAATTAGAAATAAGTTTCCAATTAAATTTCAACTAGAATCTTCATAAGATTAATATTAGAAACAATTTCTAATTAAAATAAAATTATTAGTCTAATAATAAATTAGAAATAAGTTTTTAATTGAATTAAATTAAGTAAATCAAACGTTGCATTTAATGATTCAAAAGGAATAACTTTTTAATGTTTTTTCAACTGTTAGCTTTAATGATTTGCTCATATTATGAGACACATTAACTTATTATTCAAAAGTGTTGATTATTATTTTTCCTTAAATTCATTTAAGGAAAATGGTTATAGTAAGAACCCTAACTTCAATCTAAACTTCAGCTTAACAAAATCGTGTAAATTTCATAAAGGCACAATTGGATCAATGTCTTATGTTGCCCAGGACATACCTAATGTTACATGTTATATTAGTGAATAACATGATACAAGATCTCATCTTTGTTGGTTATTAAGACGTTTCCACTCCCATGAGAAAATATGAAACACTTTGCAAAACACTCATACCCTAACATAGAGATTTGTTAATACTCCATCAGATTATATTCACACATATATTGGGTGGTGCAAACTTTTTTCAAAGGGCATATGAGAAGAGAGATGTCTAAAGGTTTTAGTTTTGGTGACCTATCAAAGGATATTATAGAACTAGTAACGGATGTGAATTTTAATTATTAATTTAGAGAACTAATTAACACAAATCCCTATAGAATTTGTTAAATTTCATATTCTTAAAGTTCATTAAATTTTATACTTTTAATTAAAAGTCTTAGTCAATTTTCATTAAATGTTTAATGATACTTACATAGCATTATTTGTCTATACTATGTATTAAAATTTGAATTTTATGTGTTTATTGAAATGCATTGATCTTTTAGTTTTGTTTGTTTTATATGTATATGTTATTGTTATGACCCGGAACCACATTGAGCACATGACAACCACCGCATAGCCGGGCTAAGGACACTAATGATATCCTTAATCCGACTATGCAAGGTTAACTGAATATTAATTCTTTTTTTCTTTTTTTGAAAAATTTTGGGTAGCACAATGACTGTATTTTTAAAATCCCAAAACTTGTAAATGATTTCAAACACACTTCTATATTCACATCCAACCATAATTCCAGGACTCTCTAGTCCACTCAAGGTAATCTCAACAACAGTATCAAAAGTTCATACATAAAATCTTTTACAAAACACAAGACAATCAAAAGTTAGCTTATAGAATCATAAAGTGTATCTACATAAACACAGTTCATGAGTCACTAGACAATAAAAGTACAAAATAGGAAACTACCCACATAAGGGAATACTCCGAAAATGTCAAAAGATTGCGTGATCTACTCAGAGCTTCAAACTTACTAAATTAACCTGCATGGTTATAAAACGAAGGGGGATGAGTACACTAGGTACTCAGTGAGTAGGAAAAACATATATCACAAATAGAATTCGATTCATACCAAGACAGTATAGATGACCTATAAAGTGAATATACATGACATGAAAAAAACACATAGGCCCACCCTATGGCTCAATGTATACTGGTTAGGAGCCATAGGCCTAGCCTATTAACTCACCCATCCGGTGAACATTGGTCCTAGTTCCAGTACACAAAAGCGTAAGAACATCATATGTATCAATCAAATATCGATAGGAAAATCAATATCAGGGTAAGCCAAAACAATCATGTGTGACACCACTAATCGGCCAAACTAATGTGCACACCCATCGATACTTGGTGTTGGCTCGACTTCCATCCGTGGTGAGCCTGAACTGCAGTCGACAAGAGCGTTATGACCCTAGGTGATGACCTCGTCGGTGTCCAGACCCTAGGTGTCAAATCACCTGTGAGTCCCGTAGAAAAGTGTCGATACGGCGACTCAATTTTCATGTACCAGCTTCAAGGGTACGGGGGTCGCTTAATCATAATCAGTTGTGCCCAGCACACGACTGGCCAATCGTTTCCTCACGAATCACAAAAATCATATACAATAATTAAGTACAAAAACAAGTAAGGCACCATGCCTTTATTTATCGGTCCAACCGGTAAAAATGAAACCATATCATGGCTTTAAGCCAAAGGAGAATAAAAACATGCATCATACATGACTCGATTATGCATATGTAAATTTCAAAATATTTTCTCATAAAATAAAAGCCATCTTTTGTACTCCAAATGCATAATTATTTTAAACAATGTTGTTTCGTAAATACATAAGCATATTAGCGTCTATTTGATATTCAATTCTACTATGCATTACCTAGGTTCAAAATTCACATACAAGTCATCATACATGTCCTAGGGTGATCTAATCACATATGAGAAATATGGTTTCCCCAACTCCCCTCAGAAGAAGATATACTCTCTCTTAACGTCAACAATCCTTGGTATGACTTCCCTTATTCACGGCTCCTGAGCCTTTATACGTAAAAAGATATACAATGAAATTACTACTTAAACATAAATTTCATATTTATACACCATCACATTAGCTTCTCTTTTTGCATTTTCTA
>JAOQMR010000003.1:11950602-11964349 GCA_027563865.1 Erythroxylum pelleterianum | reverse complement strand
TATATGGCCATCGTTGATGGCTTAAGGATGAAGCTAATTGACTTAGTCAAAGTTGATTATTAAGTTGATTATTTAATCATTTCTTAGCCATCAACGTGGATGGCTATTATGCTTCCTCCTTTTGCTTGTTTTTAAAGGTTAAAAACATACATATATATATTTATGATTTTTCGGTGATCATAAGAACAAAGGAGAGGAAACTTCCTAATGAAGCTTTTGAAAAGTCAAAGTTGATTTTTCAATGGTTTTATGATATACACGTGGGACACTCCCTTCCAAGCATTTTCTATTGTCTTTAATTGTTAAAGATACAACAATATATATGCTTGGGTGGTGTGGTCGACGGGAAGTAGTGAAGACAAGAGAGAGAAATATAACTTAAGTGTTAAGTTAGGCTTGGGAAGGGTTTCTATGCTTCCTCTCTCTTGGATTCACGATGGTGTTCTCCTTTCCATGGCTTGTTCATCGTCTATTCTGCTACTCTCCAAGAACAAAGGTAAGATCTAGCAGTGTTTAATTTGTTCTAGCTATTCCCGGGTCAAAAGGGTTTGTCCCGGTTAGGTTCTCCGACCTCTACGTGGATACCGTTAGAGACGGTCTACTTTGGCCGTTATGGTTTGACTTTTCATATAGACACATGGATCCTGGCTTTCGGGAACGTCCCGACAACAAAAAAAAAATTTTTCCGCACCGCAAGTATGTGATACTTGCACCGGGATTTTCCTACAGGAATTTCATCACATTTATCAATAATTATACTTAGTTTTACTTTATATTTATTTAATTTCTCAAAATTTGAAACATTTTGTTGTTTCAAGAAGTATATGAATTTAGTTAAGAATTAATCAAAATAAAGTTGATAAAGACTTTAAGAACTGATCAAGTTGATCAATCAAGAGGCAATGTTATGAATATTGAATGGATAGTTAATGACTATCATTTGAATCCACTAACAAGCTGGTGGTGCAGAGATGAAAAATAACACTCTTCTCATGGTTAGGTTTATAATGGTACATACACATTTGCCTATCACCTATTAAGGTGATGTGTCATTCAGGTGATGTGTCATTAATGATCAAATATGTACTTAATAGGGTGCCTTTGAAATTATATCCTAAAATAATATAAGATATGGATAGGTAATGGACCTAATTAACCATATATGATTTCTTGATAATATGTTTTTTTACCTATATTCATGATCTTATAAGTATGGAAATCTAGGTTCCAAAGAGAAGGAGACTATCTTTAAAAGATCTTTTTTGAGCATTATTAAAGATACATACTTAGAGGTGAAAGATATTTTTTGAACATTCAAAAGGATATTTGTTCAAAGGTGAACATGGTAATAAACAACTAATTGAATTTATGTCACAAGGTATCTTATTCTTAAAAAATGATTTTTCAAAGCCAAAAAAGATCAAAGCTTATCTTAATATGGGAATCTGATTTAAAATGATCTTATAAGACAAGACCAATTGAATGATATTCATCTAATTGAGATCAATTTAGGAGATGATGAATTGGTTTATGATTAATGACAATTGTAACCCAGTGGGAGCATTTTATCACTATTTAATTCGAGTAAGTGCAATATAAATGTAGAGAGATTCATTTATGAAATTTTCATTATACCCATATTATGAGCAGATTATTCCTCATACAATTTTAAAGTTGAAAGAAATAACCTTTGTGGTAATCCCAGAAGAAATTAATAAGCCAAGGAATATCAAAAGGTTCTATCTAGATAATCTTTTGAGGATGAATGAATTATGACAATAAAAGAAGATTAAACTTTAATTTGTTCGATTTTAGTATAAAACCTAGATAATATTTCGAAAAAATGTGTAGTCATTAAGAATAAATGTGTTTTTTCAATGTTAAGTAAAAGATTGTTGGCATCTTTGAAAGATACAAAATGTGTCTAATGGAAAAAAGTTGCGTACAATCGAAGAGATAGATTATAAGAAGAAATTCTCATTTGTTATGACGTTTACATCATTTTGGTTCATTCTAGCATTTGTAATTAAATGGATCTTAATATACGTTAAACAGTTGTATAGACTATGTTTTTAAACAAAGAACTAGAAGAAGGAATATATATAGTATAACCATTATGTTTCATACAGAAGGACCAAGATAATTGTATGCTCAAATTGTTAAAGTCAATCTATGGTCTTACATAGTCTTGAAGTAAGTTGTATATTACATTAATATTATAATCATATAGTATGATTTTTGTAGGATTAGAAAAGACCACTTAGTACATGTTAAAAGATCTAATGATAACGGTGTAATTTTATTGTTTCATATAAATGATATGTTTTTGGTAGCTAGTGACAGTAAGTAGTTTATTATGAGAATAAACAAACTGGCTATCAAGCATGATCAAAATGAAGAATATGCATAAGGCTGCATACACCTTTGGGTTATGATCATTAAGAATCGTTCAAGAAAAGATTTCTTACTAATATATGTATATATATTGATGGAATAACTAAACATTTTTTGTATGCAGGACAATAAAGTGTTTTTGTGACGTTAATTACTAAAGGTGAACACCTAAGTAATAAACAACATACACAGATTCAACAAAAAGAATAAAAGATAAAAGTGGTTCTTTATTTTGAATAAATCAATTGTCTTATGCACCCTATATTGTGTATGAATAAGTACATTGAAAGACAATGCTAGAGAGCTCAAATCTAAATATCAAATTAAACATATGTATATATTAAACATAACTATGTCAAGGATATAGTAGCATAAAGAGAAATGAATATGTCTACTTGTTGGATCCCGTTTCCGTAACCCAACCTTCTTGTGAAAACATGAACGCGAGCGTGCGTGCATATAACCTTGAAGGGTTATATTTTTTTTTCATTGAACCCATACAGACTTCATCTATTCATCTTCATTCTCATAATATCCCAAAAACTCACTCGCAATTTGTGCAATGACGTACTCATACAAATTAGTCACCATGTTCGAACTCATTTCTCCCGTTTGCGAACAGAATTTGGAAATCTTAAAATTTGAATTTCAATTTGACTTCTTCACATAAATCATGGCTTTATGTCTCTTGTTTATTTTGAGACAAGAATCAGCTCAATCGGAGCTCTACAGCTCAAGATATCATCAAAATACCAAAATGTGTTCATACCCTAATCATGCCCTCCTAACCGACCCCTCACTTGTTCTAATGCAAAATCTCTCAAATCAACTCCAAATGATACAAATTTTCATGTAGAGATAGATACATGTCTTAGGAATCTATTGGTCCAAGAATCACTTCAATTAGAGGATGGATGAGGGAGTTATGCTCAAAAGAATAAACCATGTTTAAACCCTACATCGATTTGTACCTCTCTTAGCGAGAATGCCATAACTTTCAATCTAGATGTCGGATTGATTTCGTTTTTAGACCATTAGAAAGAAGACATCTAGACCTAGAACTTTTATGAAGGCCACAAAGTCTGATTCGGCCTCTAATAGTGTCAAAATTTGCCATCTTTCCTGTGCTTGTGTTTAACGGACATGAATTGACCAAACTACACCATTTCACCTAGGAGTCCATTTAACTGACACAGACTGGGCAAGTGGTCCTTTTTGACTTGAGAAGGTCCGTTAAACGGACTTCCATGTTCGTTTAACGGACATGGGGGTTTCCCAAACCCCTCCAAACCATTTTTCATGCTTCCTACAACCATCCTAACATCATAAACACTTATAATCTTCCAAACTTCACTTATTCTTATGCTAAGACACTTCATAACAACTCACACAACAACTCATACAACAATTTAATCTCATCAAACTCTCAATTCTTGATCCATTTGTCCCTCAAAACCACAAGTCCTTATCATTTACCCTAGCTATCATCAAAGCTATCACAAACACACCATATACAACACCCTAACTTGTAACAATCATATCTCTTGATTCTGATGTCCAAAATTTGCAAACTCTAGAGCGTTTGAAAGATAAACAGATCTTTTACAACTTCCAAGAAGACCATTTTTGCTAATTCATGCTAAATTATTCCAGATTTTCCCTTGAATCAATTCACAAGCCCTTATGAAAACTTAGAATTCATCTCATTTCATTTCCCTTGCTAATACACCATCATTCTTATTCATTTATAATTCCTATCCTTCTTTTTCCATAACATTTCACTCATATATATATATCAATTCAAATTCAAAGTTCATTAACTCACATGGATCGCTTCTTTAAATATACTTAATTCCAATTTAACCTCATCCTTAATTAATCCATGTTTCCACTACACCTTGATCCATACCCAATTTCACATTCTAATTTGACAACCATCCACATACAAAAATCTATACACAACGTCTCATTTCATTATCATCATGCACAATTCCACAATTATATCCATACGCCAATCCATATTTCATTAAACTCATATATCAAGAGTTTTACAAACTTTATTGGCATTTCCAAGCCAAATTACAATATCAATGCCAATACCTAATATACAAAACATGCAACACCCAGGAATTATCAAAATACATCATAGCCTTGTTTTACAACAATTATCCCAAACGAAACCAATCATGCAAATTTGGATCGATGTCTTGACACTTTCACTTGATTTCTTGTTCAATACTTAGAGATGGGGAAAAAGAGGGGGTGAACTCGAAAGCTTCGTAGGGAACATGTTTATAACTATTAACACGCAAAAACCATTCAAATGTTTACAGTTATAGAAAATTCTTGTTGAAATCCATAAAATGCTTGTTTCTCAAATTCTCATCATGTAGTCAAATTTATAAATCAAAAAACATGAATGCATGAACTTGTTCACAAATCATACACATAAGCACATAATAATGGTTCGGGTGGTCCGTAAACAGAACGTACTAACACAATTCCATAGGATGGTCTTGTGTAGCCGTGAACAGAACGAACTAACACAATCTCATATAGTGGTTTTGTGTAGTCATAAACATGAGGGAGTCCGTGAAGGAGCTCCATGCCACTGGCGGACAGGCGAGAGAAGCCTTTAGATAAGGACACTTGTCATACAGAACTGACCAAACCAAACCCACATAACATGTAATTCATGACTTGAAAACAGAATTGCCTAAAATGGTAATATTTCATAAACTTGTTTTTTTTTTCTTGGACATGCACTTTTTCGAAAATCCTTTCATGTAGCAATTCATAATTCATCAACCACATTCACATAGCAATTCACAATTCATTCAAACACAAGCATCAAAGCCACTTCTCAATTTATCCAAAAGCTACAATATACAACAATTTTGAAATCATTCACAAAATTCATATACAAAAACTTATGGCACATTTTCAAACCATTCAAGCAGCAAATGCCACAATTATAAAGCAATTGAGAAATCATTTGTATTCTCTTGACTATAAGAAAACATAATGGCTCATTATCCAATTACAAACATGAAACCCACCTTAAAATTCCTTGCTTGTAACTTGACTCAACATTGCCTCCCCTTGTCTTTTCTTGATTCCTCTTGCCTCAATCCCCTTCATCAATGGCAACTCCCCAAATCAAAATAGTGATTTCAATTGGAAAACCCTAAGAACACAATCACGAAAATTGATCTTAGAAAACACAAACCCATGCATTTCTTAAGATATCTAACCCAAAACCCTTTCAAAACTCAAAAAAACACAAATCCTCTTACCTTGATCTTCACCCAACCAAAGGGTTTCTTGGCTCATCTTGATGCTCTCATCATCCTCCACGTTTTTCTCTTCTTGAGCAACACGAATATCCTTCTTAAGGAGCATGAAAAATCAAGCCCTAGCTATTCTTTCTTTTCTTCCCTACAACAATCTCTCTCATGTCCTCTCTCTATTTTCGTTTCTTCTTCTTTAAAATGAAAGACAAGCCTTATTTCCTCTCTTTTATACCCTCATTAAAGCTAAAAAGTCCATATTACCCTTAATGAAAAGCCTAGGAACTTAAATGCTTAAGTTGTCTTCCAATTTTGCCCTCATGCATTCTTAACACTTTAATTCAATTTAATCCAATCAACCTATGCCATATGATCATACTCAAATTAACATGTTAATTAACTCCCATTAACATGCTCATTAATTCCACAAAATACTCTATTAAGACCTTAAAGTTCATTTAATTCATGCTTAACTCTTTCAAAAAATCAAGGTATTTTCTAATCATGAAATTGAAGGAATTTTGATAAAACTTCCTTCTAGAAAAATGTTCCTCATTGTCTCACTTTTCTAATAACACCAAAATCATTCAATTTGGTTCCATAGTCTAAGAGTTATACTCCAAACATTTTCAGACTGTTCATATCCAAAAATAATATTCTATTCTCAACTTCCATCCGAAAATTGACATTCTTAGAGATTGATTTAGAACTCAATTTCACCATGCAATTTGTAACCTTATCTCTCTAGTTTAATCCAAATCAAGAATCTTCTCATTTGGATAACTAGAGTTCAAATTATGGTTAAAACACCAGAGCATGCTCAATGAACATTTTTCACTGCATTTTCCAGCTTTTTAACTTTCAATATTTCACATATAATCCATCTTGTATCTAAACCATATTTTCTTTTCATTTCAAATTCAATAATTCTCTTTTCTTTACACATGAATAATTGTCAATAAGTTCCCACTTAACAGTTCTAGCTTCCATAAAGGTTCGAGGCCCAACACTACTAACTATTCATGATACTTATTATCAATGATAAATAGTTTATTTTTCATTGAATATTTGATGTAATGCATATTTAATTGAAAATTGAACAACATTTTTCTAGAATGAATTTTTTTAAAAAAATTAGTTTTAAAGTTATGAGAATGCTTGCTTTTGAATTAAGCCTTTCATTTTAGAATGAATGCTAAATTTGTGTTGAACATGTAGCTGTAGATACAAGAATTATGTTAGACAGATTTGAGATACCTTCCCACATGGGTGATTGGCTCCATTATTTCATATGAATGGAGATAAGACAAGTTTTAAGTGATTTATCTAGGTGATAAATGAGAGCTTAAGGCTTAAAACACTAGTGTCGATGCGAAGTACATTGAAAGGTGTAAGAGGTTATTAGTAATGACATAACCCAAAGAAATGATTTGCTCACCCAATCTTTCTTAACATGCTAGATGTGAGTTCTGAAGGATGGATTTAATAAATAAACAAGTGAACTCAAGTTAGGCATTAGATATGCCTAGACTATCATCTGTATAATATTGGAGGAAAGACGTACACTTTAATAAAAGAGAGTCAATACTCTCACGCATAAATCATACCACACATGCATTTTTAACCAATAAGGATAATATAAGTTATATTCTTAACTTATATTGAGTAAGGGTCCTTTAAGGTTATGTGAACCTCAAATTTAAAGTACCTTTCTTTACTTGATTTCTAATGCCAAAGAAATGAATTAATGTTTGCTATCTTAAAATGTTACTAAAAAATCATGAATGACTCGATATAATGGGACATTGTAGAAATACGAGTTAATTTGATTCAAAAGATTGAAAAATGAGGAAGATAATTTCAATTTTAAGTTTGCATCGATATGTATTTAAAAGGGCTCACCTTCTATGTAGAAAGCAAAACCGAATACCAAATATTTATATAATGAGAATGAGATGATGATTGGTGCAATAAATGATCATGGGTATATCATATTAAATTTACCCGAGGATTGGTTCATTAGTCAAGAAGTCATATATTCCTAACAAGTGTGTGACAATATGCTCTCATAGTATGTTGGTCTCACGAGATATTAGACAAGTATGTAATAATGCAAAATCATTTTCTTTCTAGTAAATTAACTCTATTATGTGTTACTGGGAGATAATGGATAAGCACATATAATAAGTTAATAAAATGAAACATTATAATTGTAAACGCCATAACTTTTAGAAAAGCATATTTAAGATATGATTTATCAGAAATATAAGTGTAAAGCATCATGAGTAGTATATATTGTTTAGTTATACACTATTAGAAAGTAAGACCACATATAATTTATATTGGCCTTTTCATATATGGTTAAGGTACATGAATTAGAAGTCACTTGACACTATAATTACAAATGAGTGTAGGAGTATAGGTAGCATCATTGATGTGGTGTTCCCTATTGTAAGGCACATTTTATGTTTCACTCACATACTAAAGAAATTATTTGAAAAAACTTGGTGCCTACAAGAGATATAAGAAGTTGAAAGATACATTTATGGATGCTATGTTGATGCTAACAATAATGAAGAATTTATGATAAAGTTGAATGAAATGATTATAAAGTTTGACTTGAGAAATAATTCATAAGTACTCTTTTTAACAAACATACAAGTTAGGCTCTAGTTTTTATTAAGGGAAATTTTTAGATAGGAATGTTGGCAACATAAAAGAGTAAAGGGAAGAATGCTTACTTTGATGGCTATATGCAATCTCATAGAACGTTAGGCCAATTCTTCAAGCAATGTAAAGAAGTAATCAATGAAAATATTTATCAAGAAATATATTTTGGTTACTTATATATAAGAAGAAATACATCATTGGTGGCATGATTTGATATTGACAAGGAATTGTAAAAGCAGTACATTAATGCCATATTTCATGTTGTACAAAAAGAACTAATAAGTGTGATATATTATGACGTTAGCAAAAGTTGAAGTAGAGGAAATAACGATTTATACAAGGTAAAGGAGGGGTGAAGGGTGCAATATGGTCGAGCTGTACACAGTCATGTTAAGTGAGTCATAGCTACTAGCCAAGTGTAGCTACTTGATTGAATTTAAAGGAATTATATATTGACATATGTTCAATGTTTTGAATAGAGAAGATTGATCAATTTTGTAAAATATATTTATTAAGAGGTGGTGCAAGGATGTTGTTAGATGACATATGAAAATAAAGGTTAGTAACATTCTAGATGATGATGTTGATAATATTAGTGCGATACAAAAATTAAAATGAGCTTTTTATAAGCCCTTGGGTATATTGTTGAAAGTGAATCAAATTTTGTGTAACTGTATAACACATTAAAAGAAGCAAATAAAAAATGTAATCAAGTAAGGGGATATTGGTGATTTTTCTGGGCATACTGAATCCCTTCTAAAAGATGTTAAAATTGAAAACCCATTTATCTCTAAGGCATATGGTAGCATAAGAATAAAAATATTTTTTCTTGATATTATTAAATAATAAATAATATATATAATTACATATTTAATATTGTTAGTTACATGTAATGACAACTAAAGAGGAAAATTTGGAAACTTATTTCAATAATAATAAAGAGAGGGTTAAAAATACAAACTTCCATTTCATTCCATTTAATTAACAAATAAAATATATTGTATGATTTGGTAATATATATGTATAGGTTGTTATGAATGTTTGGAATAGACAATGTATGAAAGTAGTGATGTATAAGTGTCTAAAACGAATTTTCTTTCCAAATGATTGAATAGGTTGTAGGCTCAACTTCAACCACTTATTACTAATGCTTATAAACAATCCTAAAATTAGCAAATGTATCTAAGTACCAAATGTAGGATGGTGAGTTTAATATTGTGGTTGTTTGGACATAAAAAGAAGATTCAGAGGTTTAAATGACAAAACTATTAAGTTAAGTTTTATTCTTCTACTTGATCCTCGTGTTTTGAATAGAAGAACAAAAATTGTATATGATATATCATTCATTATTTAATGATACATATAAATCATATCCTTCGTTAATTATTTGCATCTTAAAATGTAAATTTATTGACTATATAGCCTATTCCATCAAATATCAATTATTTATATATGAAGGTGTGATTTTTTTCTAAGGACTCATAATATTGTATTTAAGGAGTTATGGTCTTTCCTTTTTTACTTACTTTTCTATTTTTATAAATCCATAATTAATGGTAATTTATTATATACTTTTGGAAAAGTCATTATTTTTTTGCATCTCTGTTTACATTTATAATAAATGTTTATTTGAACAACATGGTTTTGCTCTGGACATGTTAAGCTCCATACACATAGGCTAGTTGATATATAACACATGAACTGAAACACGAGTGTGTTATTGGTTGTGTTTTTCTTCACATGACTACCAAGATGACTACATTGTTGGTCATACTGAGCCTTGTTCAAATAGGCTAGTTGAGTCACCTCACGTGACTTGGAATATGAATGTTTCTTAGCTATATTTTCTTGTACACACTTAACAATATGTTTATGTTTATAACTGTTTTTGACATGAGACTTGAACATAAAATTAAACATTGTTGTGGACGTATTAATCAATTTATCAAATTTCATAAGGGAAGTTTCATTCATTGTTATCGATCTAAGGTTATGTTTTATTATTATTTGTATATTTAATGAAGTGAACAAATTTTATCTATTATTTTATGAAAAATATACATTGATGACTTATTTGTATTGACGCATGTAAATTTTTTCATTATGGGTAATGGGACATGTTTTAAATTTTCTAGAGTTTTAGTTACGAAATCAAACAAATGAATGTACATATCAATAAAATTAGGATTTCAATTTTATAAACTCAAGCTAATTTTTTGGAATTAATTTATTAATTATGAGGGCTTGTTTTTATGTAAATTGAACTATTGTTGTCTATGTCTGATTGATGATGCAAGGGTTTTTTTATGAAGAAAATCACATTCGTAGTTATTTGAATAAGTCCTAAAATGTAAATTAGATGTATACGAATGCCATTCCATCCAATTTCAAGCACATTTAATAATTTTGTGAATATTTAGTAAAATAAAATATATAATTTTTGTATTCTTGGATTGTTTTCAGACTCCCCTAGATATGAGCATGTTTAATAACATGTATATGTTTAGAGAATAGTTGTATTCATATATGGACGTCAGATAAATTAATATATTAGTCCTCTAATTTCATTATAATAAAAATTTATGCTAATGTGAACAGTTTAAACCTGATTTAGTAAGTAGATTTCATTAAGTTCATGTTAGAAATTCACTCAATTCCATTTATATTGTTGAGCTAAACTTAGTATTTACGATATATAAATCAAATTTATTCTAGTTGAAACATATAAGAAATTGTTAATCACATCTTACAATTCAATAAAATTATTGATGAACTAATGCAAATAGAAGTATATTTTAAGTATCAAAATATTTAATATATTTTAGGTATCATAACATTTAACTTCATTTAATTTTATGGAACTAAAGAGTATATTTGTGTTAATGTTATCTTCAATTTGTTCATGAATGTGTATGATACGTTATCTATTATAAGTTCAAGATTGTAATCATATTCTTTATTCGAATGATTTTTGAAATGTAAATTACTTGTTTATTCCATCCAATTTCAAACATCCTAAGTAATTTGACCTTTTCGTACATCGACATATATGAGCTTGTGCACTCTGGACATGATTACACGTTCAAAAGCATGATTGTGTTAAATATTATATTTTTCACCGGGGAAGAGAGGAAGTAGCAACCGATGTCGAATATGAGGGTGTTCCTTCCTATGTTTCTCTATAAATCATAAATTGAGTAGTATATGTATAAAATAGTCATGTTGTTACACATATTGGTCTCAACATCCTTACATAGTTTTATATGCACATTTATTCTTATATTAATTTTCGGATCAGGTTAAAATGATTAGCTGACTATAGCATGGTGTGGTATTACGTATAACGGATTATTGTATAGTTTTATTGGATTCAAGTTATTGTTTACAATTATTATTGTAGATATATTAAACTAAAGGTGTCCTAATTTGTTTATTACGAGGGTATATCTTAGAAGTTATCTTTTCTCCTTGTTTTACTTTAAATTATTTAATGAACTATATTTTTCCTTCACCTGTCATTTCTACCTCTATTATTTTCATTAGTTGTAATTGAGAGAATATGTTAGTCCTTTTGAGTGTTTAGGATAAGCCATATCTTGTGTTGTAACATTCTTATCCTTCCCGGTCTAAAATACATGATATTTTACTAAGATTTTTGTGTGTTTTTTCTTAAATGTTTCCCACCAATTTTTCATTAGAAAACTCATAATTTTATTCTATCTCTCCTCTCAAAGCTAATATTATGATAAAGGATTAACTACATCTTAGGGGATTCTTTAGATTAGTATGTCACACTATATTTTCTTATATAATTAATGTTATCTTTTTGTATATAGTACTAAAATTTTATCTGAAGTGTGGTGATGTTTATTATAATATTCTTTATATTGTCTTGTGGAATACAAGTTATTCTAGTATTGTACTCAAGGAAATAGTATTTTTGTATATTCCTTGAATTTAGGCAAGTGAATAATATTTGTTGGACCCCAAACTTTTTGTGAAAGGTTATAACTATTGAATTAGAAATTTTTGTGGTTAGTCACGAGTTAAGAACAAATGAATGAAGAATTTTCTAAACAAGAAATGATAGACAAGAGTAAAGTAGGGAATGAGAAATGTGGACAGATTCATGATTTGCTATGGTGTTTTTGGTGGATAAGAGATTTTTGAAATAGAAAGAATTTAGGGTGAAAGTTAGAAATGAAATGAAAGCAAAAATGAAGTTGAATATGTGGAGCAAGTTGATGAAGGATATGTACACATATGTATGTTCTGTTATTCGTGTTCATGATTATTAATGGATTATGATTTCTTTATGGAGGACATTGATCTGAAATAAAGTTAAGAATGAAGAGTGCATAAAGTAGAAAAAGGTGATCTTGGTGTGGGTTGTGTTAAGGAAATATTTTGAAAGAAATTGGTAGATGACCTGGAAACTGTTCATAGAGTATGCCTCAGTCTTTTAGACACAACGTTTTCTCTAATTGTCTAAACGAGATGATTCTTGATTTGTATTAAAATAGAGATATATGGCTACATTTGGTATGAAGACATCAAATTTCAATTCTATCTCTAATAATCCCAAAATTTGTCATGAAGTTAAGAATTGGGTGCAGTGTTAGTGTATGAATGGAAAATTGGTCTTTAGAGTTTAGGGACAAAATTGGGATTGATATAAATAAATTTGAGCAAAGTTTCCTTCTATAAAGTTATAGATCTTTCTTTTATCTTTCTAAGGTATATAGTATGAAAAGTATGGACATCTGAGCGAAAAGTTATGCCCTTTTTATTGTTCTATCTCAGTTTTACTTTTTGCGTCTCAGTTTGACCGTCTCATTTTGCTTCGTCTCAGTATGACATCAGCATTCGTCTCATGACGTCATCATCATCTTAGTTTGAATTTTTACTTCTCAGTTTGACCATCTCATTTTGCTTCGTCTCAGTATGACATCAGTATTCGTCTCATGACGTCATCATAGTCTTAGTTTGACTTTTTGCGTCTCAGTTTGACCGTCTCAATTACTGTTCATTTCCTCCATCTCAAAATGACATCCTACCTTCTGTTCTATTTTTGACCTTGCAGATGAAAGAATTAGTCTTTAAGGTCTTCATAAGAGTTGTATCTATTGAAATAATCTTTCCAACCATGTAAATAACACTTTAATCCAATATCTGTAGGGAACGTTATAGCAATTTTCCCAACCTTGTATCATCTGATGACGTCACTTCGTCTAAAAAATTACGTCATATCGTCTGTTCTATTTTTGACCCTGATTGAACCCAAGTTTATATCATTAATTGGCCTCATTTTCTTGGCTGTTTATGCACTTGTTGACTCCTAACTGATGCTTTCTGTGCTTAAATTGGTTCCTTACATCGAGCTTTTCCAATTT
>JAOQMR010000003.1:11895488-11909496 GCA_027563865.1 Erythroxylum pelleterianum | reverse complement strand
TGCTTTTCAATTTTTATATTTCTCTTTTGTTTATCATCAAAACTTAATCAATACGTAAAGTCAATTTTGACTTAACAGCATTACCCTCGACAATAGCGACTGATTCAGGTGATGAAGAGCATCCTTCGGTTCCTAAAAATACATCATAGACTCAAACTACACCTATAGTATCTTCAAATTACAATATCAAAAAGGTCATTTTGAAGCCAGGACGGAGCAGGCTCCTTCATCTCAGCAGGAGCCTATGCAATGAAGAACACTAAGAGAATGGAGAGGTCAAGATACACGTTAGTACATTCTGGGAGACTCTTTTGAAAGTCTAAGAACCAGATCTTCCTTAAAAAACAATTATGTTACCCTCATCTCACAATTAGAATCAAAGACTATTGAAGAGGCTCTCATTGATAAAAATTGGGTTTTCGCTATGAAAGACGAACTAAATCAGTTTCATAAAAACAAAGTCTAGAATTTAGTGCCTCGTCCACAAAACAAGTCAATCATTAGAACTCGTTGGGTATTTCAAAACAAACTTGACGAAAACAGTAAGGTTTAAGAAACAAAGCTAGACTTGTAGCTCAAGGTTATAATCAACAGGAAGGTATTGATTTTGATGAAACTTATGCTCCTGTTGTTAGATTAGAATCAATTAGAATTTTACTTGTTTTATGTTATAAAAACTTTAAATTATTCTAAATGGATGTAAAATGTGCCTTCTTAAATGGATACAGTAACAAAGAAGTGTTTGTTAAGCAACTTCTAGGTTTTGAAGATGAAAACCATCCTAATTATGTGATAAAGTAGGCTAAAGCCCTGTATGGTCTAAAACAGGCTCCTCGAGCATGGTATGAGAGGTTAAGTAACTTTTGGCTTGAGATAACTTCGAAAAAGGAAAGGTAGATAAAACCTTATTTATTAAAAAAGGAGAATGATTTACTCATAGTGCAAATATATGTTGATGACATAATATTTGGTGCTACTATTTAATCCTTCTATGAAGAATTCTCAACTTTAATACATGAGGATTTTGAAATGAGGATGATGAGAGAACTATCTTTCTTTCTTGGGTTGCAATTTAGGCAAACAAAAAAATGAATCTTCATTAGTCAAAACAAATACACAAAGGAACTCATTTAAAAAAATATCATTTTGAGAATGCCAAACCGATGGGTATTCCTATATATTTTGGAACTAAACTTGATAAGGATGAAAAAGGTAAGACTACGAATGAGGCAAAGTGTAGAGGAATAATTGGATCACTATTATATTTCACAAGCTCAAGATCAGATATTATGCTTAGTGTGTGTCTTTGCGCACGCTTTCAATCAAATCCAAAAGAGAGCCATCTTTAAGCATTCATGAGGATCTGTCGCTATCTTCTTGGAATTATGGATTTTGGATTATAGTATCCAAAAACTGATTCTTTTAACACAACTAGTTTTTGTGATGCAGATTATGCAGGTGATAAAGTTGATAGGAACAACACAAGTGGTCATTGTCAATTTCTTGGAGGATGTAAAGTTTCTTGGTCTTGCATGAAACAAAATTGCACAACGCTTTTGACAACTAGAGCAGGATATATAGCAACTGCCAGGTGTTACACTCGAATCTTATGGATGAAACATTAACTCTAGGATTTTTCTTTAAATTTTGATCATATTCCTATACTATGTGACAATACAAATGCAATAAATCTCTCTAAAAATCTTGTGCATCATTCTAGGACTAAGCATATAGAAATCAAACATCACTTTCTTAAAGATCATCTCTTAGAAGGAACCATTGATCTTTTGCATGTTAATACTGAAAATCAAGTTGTTGATATCTTTACTAAGCCACGGTCTGAAGATAGATATTGTGAAAACAGCTTGGCATGTGCAGATTATCTGATATTAACTCCGAATAAAGAGTCTATGCTACTTCTCTTTGCAGATATTAGCAAGCTCCTTGTAATCTTTTAATGCCTATTTTTACTCTTACATATTTGTGCATTTTTTTTGCTTCATGGTTGTTTATTTCTTTTTTATAATGACAAAAGGGGAGAGTTAATGATATATTTGCATCTTGATATATTTTTTTATGATATATTTGCTTTTGATGATAAATATGTGATATATTTACTAACTATTGAAATATTGTTGAACTGAATCTGTAAAGCTTAAATCTGTGATATGCATAAACGATAGGCTCTTGGTTTAAGAAAGGCTCCTTCTAATCATGACTGTGAGTAAGAATATATAAAGTTTGCAGGTATTTTTTGAATTTAAATTTTGAAAAAATATTTGTTATTACTTGTCATCATCAAAAAGGAGAAGATTGTTAGCTCGAGGTTTATTATTAATGATTTTGATGATAACTCTATAATATTTCAAAATTCAAATTGGATTTATTTCATTGTATAGGTAACGATATAATTCTTAAAAGGAAATGATATCATAGGATAAATGCTTCCTTTCTTTTAGAAATCTTCTTAATAAACTTACCTTATTAAAAATGATTCCACAACATCTGGAAGGATCTTACTAATTCGAACAATTAGCGTCGAAAATTTTGACTAAACTTTTCTCTTAACATCTAAATATTGGAAGCTTTAAACAGAGATGAAGTCGAAAATTCAATAGATACAAAGTCAACTCACAATTCAATTGAAGAAATGACTAGTTAAAGAAAACGTCTACTTAAGGAAAAGCCATTGCATTTGCGAAAGACACACAGATTTGTGAAATACTTCAACAGCATCAATATTCTTGAAAGTTATATCTATATCAAACTCCTTATGCCTTAAAAAGTAAAATTACTCTATTGAGAGAGATTATTAAACCCTTTACACATTTTTTGTTGAGATCTTGTAGAGGCTTGTTAAACACTACGAGTGTGTAAGGTTGAAGAACCTTGAAAAATATGTACTTGTGAGCTTGGGAGGCAAAAAATTACTGCTTTGAGTTTTATAGTAAAATACTCAAGTTTAATACTTTAAGACTGGACGTAAGCTTAGTTATAAACCAAACCAGTATAAATCGACTGTGTCAGTCTCTCTCTCTCTCTTAACTTTTAAAATTTTGCATTATAGTGTGTGTATTTACTTTACAAGAGGATCCTTCGCTTTTAGAATAGACTCCTTTTGTTTTAATATTGCAAGACGTTTCTTTCGTTAATAGATTCCTTTCGTTTTTAACAGGCTCCTTTCATTTTTAACGTTAACAAGTCTCTTTCGCTTTTTAAAAGTTAACAGGTCCCTTTCACTTTTTAAAAGTTAACAGGCTTCTTTCATTTTTAACAGCTCCTTTCATTTTTTAAACGTTAACAGACTGCTTTCAATTTTAATATGCTCCTTCTATTTACAAACTTTCCTGTTGAAATGTAACAAGTTCTTATCGTTTACACGAATTGATAGTAACTTAAAAATTTTTAAGTTACACACAATTCACCCCCTCTTGCATGAATTTGTTTTATCAGGAGGCGGTTAGTTCGCACGGGTGGATGGTAATAGGAATGAAAATAAATATAGTAAGAAATGTGAATAGATATTATCATTATAGTTATGGTGGTTGGTTAAGAGGAATAAATGATTATCATTATCATTGATAGTGGTTGATTTGTAAAAAATATAGAGAAATAAACTTTTATTATAATTAGTTATAATATTATTAATTAAAATATAATTAATTAATTAATTAAAATATTGTAATTAATTAATAATAATATTGTAATTAAGTATATTGTAATTAATTATATTTAATTAATTAATTACAATATTTTAATTAATGAATGAATTATATTTTCATTAATTATATTGTAATTATTTATTATTTATTTATTTAAATTAATTATATTTTAATTAATTAATTGTATTTAATTAATTAGTATTAAAAATATTTTTAGAAAAAAAGTCACTACTAAGGAATAAGTTTTATTCTTCTACCAAATGGAGGATACGGAGCATTCCCTAAAAGTGAGATATCAAACTATTGTCCTTATAATGATAATCTACAATCAACCACTCACTTTTCTTTCCTTACCCATTAACCCCTTCATAAACTCATCAAGCAAAGCAACTTTTATGTATCATCAAGACAATTGCGTACATTAATTTGACCACATTTATGTTTAAGTAATGGTGATAATTTTCTTCTTCTTCTTTTTTATAGAAAGTATGGTGATTATTAATTACTAGCTAAGTAGCTAGCACGTTCTCATCCAACAAAAGAGTTTGAAAGTGTGGTTACCTAAATGATAACATGGAAATCCCGGCCATATAGACGCAAAAAGGTCAAAAAAACAAAAAAAAAGTTAAGGGATTATACAAATATGAAAGAAAAGGCGTAGGATTCCCAAAACCTTTATCTTTAACAAGAGCGTCCTTTGAGCATAGAGGAGAAAGTGAGTGCAAGTGATGCCGAAACCTTGAAAAGGTGGCTCTTATGTCAAAAGACGGTAACCCACCACGTATATGAGTTATAGGAATCCCAAGCAATTGAACCCCAACACTCATACGTGAAAGCTAAATTTGGGTTAAGATATATTTGCTCAAATTTTATGGTTCCACGTACATGTGGGGCCATATATTCTCCTTTAGTTTTATTCATGTGCTTTCTTTTTTCTTTCTTTCTTACATGCGATCAAGAAAGGAATATTTCGCTAGTGCTCTTGAAATTATGCTAGCTAGTTACCGAAACAAACTTTTACATATAGAGTAAACCAAAGAAATAGTTGCATGAATATTGTACGTAGATAATCAAAGTTTATATATGCTTGACATTGACAATGAAATTAAACTTTCTATACGTTTTATGAATTATAGACTTCCAGAAACTCATAGTTTTGTTTAGGTACAATGACGGAGCCAGAAATTTAAGATAGTGGATCCAAATATTTAATTTTTTAAAATTTTAGGAGGCTCAATATACTACTGAGCTCCAAATAACTTCGTCCTTATGTATGTATGTATGTATGTATGTATATATACCTAAAATTTTAAAAAATTATATATATATAATTTGTAAAAATTTTGGATGCCTCAATACATCACTGGCCCCAAGTGGCTCCGTCTATGTTTAAGTCTATGACTTTCTTTCAAATATAACTAAATAAATATCTACATTCTCATTCCATGTACCTTAATTTTATTTCTAAACTGAATAGGATTATAAGAATCATACGTACAATCATCACTATTTTTCATATAATGCTGTAAATAGTTGTGTATAGTCGCACATCTATAATAATCTATACTATAAAGCAAATACAAACCGGTAAGATATAATTGCCAATTGTAAGTTAATGTTGACTGGAGGAGTTTGCATTCTGTAAAACGGCATAGATTTTAAAGATAGAGGACATGATCAATATGGTTAATCTTCTCATTTTGGTGTGTTTCTTTTATTTAGTATTACATTGAGCCTCAAACTTTATTTGTAGGGTAAAACACAGTACTCTCTTATTCAGCCATTTTTTTCGACTTTATTTCTTGACTCCCTTTTAAGGGAAGTCCAACTCGTTTTCGGCAGAAAAATCCCCATTGGAAATAAAAGTAGGGATCTCTTTTGGTAAACAAGCTACTATTTGGAAAGTTATGGGACGGTACATAAACATGTAAAGAATGAGAAAAACTTAATATGTACAACTTAGCCAAAAAAAAAAAAAAGCAAAATAGTGTTTGCACTTTGCATTGTATTCTACCAAAAAGGCTAAAGTTTGTCCGGGACAAGCTCTTCTTTGTTCTATTTTAAAAAAATATAGTCCTTCACTCATAACATATGCGGATTGATACTGATAATAACTTGATGAATATCCTGTACCAAATCAATCTCACAGAAGGGCCCACGTGCTGTGCCCTTTATGGCCTGGAGAAAGTTGGCAGAGTGTGGTTGGTTGCTTGGCCGCTCTGCTTAATTAGCATCATGGGGACTTGACACAGACAGCATACTGCCTAAGCCCCACCTCTCCCTCTAATCAATTTAATACATCGCATTGGGAACTTAGGCCTCTACTAATTAATCACTCGTTTTTTTCCGCTGCTCATCAGATGTTTTTACTAATTTTCTAGGACCATATGTACTCTTTTCCCGTTGTAAAGAAGAGATTTCACCAAGTTTTAAACTCTAATTAAAAAATAAATGTTTTTAAAATTTTCCCAACAAATAAATCATCAAGTTCATTGTTTTAAATATAAATTTAATTATTTCAGTAGGCCTAGGCGTCAGTAGTCTTGGAGCAAAAGGTTGAATCCCCAACCTAAAGGGCCCCCCACACTCCGGCCCGACGAAGCAATTGGGAGGATGTAAATCAGGTACTCAGCAGCCCGCTAAGGGGGAGGTGAGCAACCCACAGGCCTACAAAGAGCCCACCCTCAAAGCCAACAAAGGACTCAAGAATGTTACTTCCACACTGCAAATCGTAGGATTTGAACCTTACACCTTGGAGTAAATCTATCCTTCCGGAACCACTGTCAGTAGTCTTTATGTTTCATGGCGGAAGGAAGGGTTGGCCGTGTAGGTTAGGCTAGTGAAATTATTCATCTCATGAATCCATAATGTGGCCATAGTTTTTAGAAAGAAAACATATTTATGGCTGTATCAATCATTCGCTCCTTTATTACAGGACTTTGGAGTATCTTAGAAATGGCTCCTACTTTATCAAAAATAACTTTCACTCTATTTGTCAAATCAATATGCAGCTTTAGTAATGTTGGTGTTGATCCTCATATATAATCCTCTTAAAAAGTGGTTATTGATCTCCTTGCCAAAATTTGGAGCCATGGTTTCTACTCATTATGTCTCCTCCCTTTCGTACAATCTTCAGATAGCTAGCATGTATAGTAGCTCGATCATCTAAATAATAAAGTTTTGAACACATTCTATTTACACTCGTCAAAGCATGACTACAAAGGAGCAGAGGGTCCAAGACAAAAGAAGATCAATATTCTTTATTTGTGGCATCCCGATGTACAAAAGCCACTCCAAAAAAAAAGCGACAAATTTTACGGCATGATATGGGATAAGAAAGAGGTAAGAAGAAAGCAGCGGACTGATCTTGTTTTCAACTTTTTGAAATCCTAGTTCTTGCTAGAGATGTTATACATGCATAATACTTGAAAAAGTGTTTAAAGCTTGTAGCAGAATATACTTTGACATAGGGTACCACGGAGTCTGCCTTTTTTTTGGGGTTTTCTTGCTCTTGAATGATGGATGCTTGCGGGACAAATATCCACCGGCTCTTCAATAGTACTCTTTACATAAATGTTGCAAATATTGTATTAAATTTGCTATAGATTTTAATTATGATATGATACAGTATGAATATCAGTTGATGATAAATATCATTTCAAATAAATTTTTTAAAATTATAAAAATCCTTTTAATTTTGTAAAATCTATCAACTCTTATAATTAATATAAATAAGAAATTTAAAAAAATTAGTGATTCCAATAAGAAATTAGAATCTTGTTATTTTGAATAGAAGCATACACGTCTTCTCTTAGCTAGAAATTAGAATACTCCTTTAAAGGCGAAACATTCAAAGACTCAATAGATAGCAATTGTTATTAGAGTTTAGATCTTCTGTCCAATATTATGGTGTTTTATTGTGTCCAATAAATTTCAGTCATTTATTTATGTGGGTCCCGCATGAGTCCCGCAAAATAAATGACTGAAATTCTATGAGACAAAATAAGACAGAGTAATATTGGACAGAAGATCTAGACTCAGATACCACCAATTAGTTGCTCCAATCTTGTCCTTCACTTTTTTTCAGCTACCCCATTTTCGGGATCTCTTCTGGTCATTTATGATCAACTCTTACTAAATAAAACAAAATTTGTGGGTTGGTTTGCCTTGAACTTAGTGGTAAGATTATTCTAAGATCACACACTAAAATTAGAAATAGTCTTATTATACAATATAAAAGGAAGTTTGCCCTTTACTAAATAAGAAATTTTTATTTTAATAAATTTTTTTTACTATTTATAATAAGGGTTGGTTATAAATGGCGATTAATGATTGGTCACAAAGCATTTTTTTAATTAGTTGTTTCAATCTTCCTTTTTTTAGTCTTTATTTTTCATTTTCATGATCACCTATCTCTACGATTTTATTCTTTCTTTCTTTCTCTCTCATACTTTGCTCCCTTTTGATTTTGTTGTCTTCTTTCTCTTGACTGAATCTAAGCAATAACTTTCCGCAACCAAAATAGTTAGGTTGAAAGTATAGCATACCTTAATAGCAAGAATAGCAACAATTCCCAAACAGTTGAGGGTGAGAAGTTGTGATAAGACGACGGCAATGAGATGACAACAGATTTAAGTAGTTGTCTTACACAGAATAATATAAGGTGGTTTACATATTTTAGTTTTTCACTTTCGTCTAAATACCTTTACCAATTTTCACTTTAACTCCAGTATTGTGATGATACTTATAATGGCCATCACCGATCGATACCCACAAAAATATTGGTATTGTCCGAAACTTACCACTAGTATGATATTCCTTATTTTCAGAAGGAGTAAATTACACCTAATAATACGATTGCTTCGTACTAACCTCGACAGAGGATTTTCTTAACATTATTTAATGATAAAGAAGATACTTAAACAACTCAGGTGGTTAAATCAATAAAGAGATAAACAAAAAAAAATTGAGATTAAAAACACTTTCCTAAATATGTAGATTCATCAACCAAGAGTGTGGGAAGTGTTAGAACAATATTTATTATGAACTATTAAGAAGAATCACAATCAGTCCATGCACACTATAGCATCAATAAACATCAATCGAACAATTATTCCATCACCGAAACGTCACCAAAAATACAGTTGTAGCACCACGCCTATCCTAAACATTTTCCACACCAAAACAATATCTGGACAGTCCAAAAAAATCACACCCACTAGAGAAAAATGCAGTTTCCAAAAACAACATCACAAATCAATGATAGAATAAGTGTTTCACTAGTAAACCCCCATAAAATACAACTGCAAAAATCACAAAAACTTGCTTCGCACCCCACAAATCACAACTAATAGCCACATAATCAAAGCCCCACCAATAGTGAACAACACACCAAAAATCACACAAACATAAGAGAAAATCACAGCAGCCAAGACTCTCAAACCAACAATCAAGACAACCCTTTTTTTAAAGAATAGGAAAGAATGGAGCTAGTCATTAACAATTATTCAGCTCATTAAATTTACTCAAGAACAGCAGAAAACATAGCTACAACAATCACACAACCATGAGCCAAAAACAGTTGCAAAGCCTTCAAAAGGGAAACAATAACTCAAGTAAAATGCAACTGCTAAGCACAAGTCACATGATTCCACCAAAATAAATTGCACCAAATAGAGTTTTATCTTTACACTATTAGCTACCAAAAATCATTGAAAATCACCCTAGGAATCTCAGTTGCCCAGTCAACCAAAAACAACACCATTAAGCCCATATCAGACATCAATCCTAGCCATAATCTTGCTACCATAATCAAGTTAAATTTTCAGAAGATAACTGTTATCAAATCTCATCTTAATTAGGATTTGAAACTTATCAAACTTGTCTTGGAAGAGTCCCATATAAATACAACTAGGTCCAATTATCAAATAATGTCCAAAATTAAATAATAAAATATAATCACTTATATCTTAACAATCTCCCCCTTTTGGCATTGTTTGTCACATATTTGAAACTCCCCATAAAGGAGATAATTGGACATATACCATCGAATTCACATACCAAACTCCCCTTTAATCGAAAATTCGATTCCAAATAACTTCCAAGTTCTCAAAGTAAATACAACAGTCATAATCACTACATCATCCATTAAACACAATAGTCACAACCATTACATCATCCATTAAACAAAATAGTCACAACCATTACATCATCCATTCTCCCCCTTAGGATAAAAAGATGTCAAAAGGAAAGAATAATAGTCTCAGGGATATTTTAGAATCTCCCCCTAAATTGAACAGTCACCAAAAATAATATGATGTCTCCCCCTTGGGACAAAACCATGTCAAAACGAAGAATGCCTTCAATGTAATCAATCTCAACGAACAAAGAAGCATAAAAATCATCATAAGTGCAGCGAAAGAATCATAAACATGCCAATATGACAATTTACTACCAGTCAAAACACTAGCCAACATATCAGTACTCCCATCAAAGCCATCCGCATACGACTAATTAAATTCACAAACCCCAAAAATATATTCAATGAATCATTATCAAATTTAATCAATTTTCTCCTCACATAAACCATATGAATGCAAATTTCTCTCGACATAACTCTATAAATCAAAATCTAAAAGTAAAACTCTCAAATCATCAAGTATAGCTTCATTTTCACATCAAATATACTCTTCAACAAGTAAAGAAAAACCAACCATATACCAATCACTTGAACCTTAAAAAATTCATAAATAAAATCTCAAAATGTCTAGAAATTAACTCCTTCAAACCTCCCTTTTTTAAAACAACAAAAAGAATCAATATACTTCGAAAATGTAAAGCACACAATCCATGTAACCCTTAAAGAAATTCAAACCTGATATTATTCCTTGTCACATTAACTTTGTCATCAGATGTCTGTCTAGTTTCTCCCTCATATGCAATTGACTTATCTTCTGTCTAAACAGTTTCTTCACTAGCAGCAACTAACTGCAAATTTGGGCAGTTTTTAGTTCTTGCTTCTTTAGGTCTTTGAGTTAGTTCGCGAGCCTGGTTTTGAAGATTTTCTTCAACTACTAAGTTGATTTTGAGACCATCTACATGAATTACATTTTTGAATTGTGGTTGTCTATCCACGCAAAATGTCCCTCTTGTAATAATCTTGACCTTCTTTCGATCTCTAAAAGTAACGTGGTCATCCATACAAATTTGACCATCCATCAAGTAGCTTCTTTCATCCTTTTTAACCCAAGTGTGTTTTGGTAACATGGGCTATTGAAAATTTAATAGAGAGTGTCTAAATTTTCAGTTTTGAGTCCTTTAAAACATCATTTGTAACAACTTGTAATATTTCGACCTTATATTCCCGATAACCCCACAAAAATGAAATGTAGGTATAAACTTCTGATTCTTCCTCGAGATTTCTTCTTGGACAGATCTGGTTGTGTCATTAGACTTATGAATTTCAACTTTATAACCAACGCCTTGGAGATCTCCTTTAATCTTACCAATTTCTAGCAATTTTTTAATTTTTCTACACCTCTATTTAACATCCTTATTCCTTTTTCAGTACTGAACAACTTCAATTTTGTTTCACCAAGCTCACCTAATGTAGACAACAACTTCTTCTCTAGATCTTGAATGATGTTCTTCATGAAGAGGTTTTTCTTCTTTAGCTTTTAATTTTTCTTGCATGTTTGCACCTATTTTGCATACATTAACTCATAGGGATCATAGATATCCTCCTTTTTGTCATTTGAACCATTCTCATCACTGTCCTAATCTGAGGTTACACTTTGAGCTGATTTATCTGCGTTTTTCCTGAAAAATTTGGACAGATTTATCCTCTGTTTCATCAACAGTTTCTTCCTTCTTGGTAGTTGTCAATCAAACAACTAAACTTTTGTTATAGAAAGGAACTAATGGAGCACTACTCACAACTTCTTCTTTATTACCATACTCACTTTAGGATTCATTCTCACTTCAAGTGCTCATATAGGACTTCTTTTTTCTCTTCTTTAAGGTATTAGCACATTCTGCTTGCACATGTCTGAAGCCTCACTCATAATATTGAATTTTATTCACTTTTCTTTAACCCTTTTTAGTTTTAGCTTGTTGTTTGAAGTGGCTATTTGATGAACTCCCACTGTTTTTGTCTAAACTCAAGTCTATGTTTTTTCACTTTTTTTAACCACTTGCTGAAATTTCTTGTCAATAACTTCATATCCTCATTCTCATCGAATTCATTCATGACTTTACCAATCTCAACTTGCAATGCCAATCATTTGTTCTTCTCTTGTTTGCCCTTTCAGAAATTCATCTCAAAATTGGTAAGAATTCTAATTACCTTATCCAATAATAATTCATTAATATTATGAGCTTCCTCGATTGTTGCAATTTTCGGTATGAACCTCAGAGGTAACGATCTCAATGTCTTCTTAACCAATTCCAAGTTAAAGTATTTCTTCCTGAGTTGATGTGCTTGGTTCACTATGTCATGCAATCTCTCATGGAAGTTTCCAATGGTTTCACGCTCTTCCATCTTCAGCTCTTCAAATCTCACAGCCAACATCTAAAGTTTCGAGGCTATCCCAAATTTTGATCCTTATGTGTAGTTTGCAAAGTATCCCGCGCTTCTTTCGTCGATTCATAGGTTGATATCATAGCATAGCGACCTTCATCAACTACATTGAAGATGGCGTGCAGGGCTTGAGAATTTCCAAGTGCTCTCTCTTCTTCAGCCCTTGTCCACTCATATGCATCTTTAAGCACTGCTTCTCCCTTTTCATCTTTAAGCACAGACAGTATTAGTAAACATTTATGCTACAGCATTTCATAGCCTCATTACATGCAGAGCAGATGTAGAGAATGAAACCTTATGGCTTTTATAACAATTACATACATTACATGTTAATTCTTTTAGCATGGAGGAAGACATATCTAATTATAAAAGAAATGATATGTTTTAAAACAAGAAAGGTTGGACCTAATTTGTGGTGCCAACTTAAGGTCTTTAACACTAGAAAAGGAAAGAATGCAGATGATATTGATTTAATAATTGGTCATTAATACACTTCCTCCTTAATGATGCCTTGCAAAAGAGTTTTCTGTATGCAAAGATCCTTCACTTGAAATAAAGTTGGTAAGAATTTAGTTGATACATTATTGGTGACAGTGATGCAAAATTGAAAAATCAAGATTAGGTGTGTTTTCATGTTTTGTACACAAAGCATATCATTTAATGTAAACTTAGATTTAGGAGAAAGAAGAGAAGTCGAATCAGTATGTATAATGGGAAGACTTATGTCATCTTTAGTTATAATGTTATTTAGACAGTATACGGTGCATATATAAATAAGTTGCTTAAGTGTATTGTGACATGATGACAAGCACTATTATTGAGTAGTTACGTTTGGTTGTTGGTTTTAACATTATTAATAACATGGGTTTGAGGCTACCAACGTGCTGTTGGGAGTATTTATGGTGGCATATATCATGTATTTGATGATTAAATTGGCACTAACTAAAATGATGAACCTTTTTTAGTTATGTGTCCTTGTATGCCACAAAGTCAACAATGGCCTAAGTATGGACATTATGGACAATTTTTAAGAGGTTATGGATAGTTAAAGTTATTGGGTGCTAGCAAAATTTCTTAACCAACTATTATTAAATATTGCGAGACGAGTACTCATATGACTAGGAGAGGAAAATGTCAATTTTTGATAGAGGACTATGGGTAAGGACGGAGATACACCACTAGGCCCCCCAAGTTTTAAAAAAATTAAATATTTTTTTATTTTTAATATATATATATATATATATATATATATATAATATAATATCAAAACCCTATCATAGGGTTGCTCTTCTTTGTCATCAGTTCTCATCTATAATATATATAATATATTAAAACCCTATCATAAGGTTGCTCTTCTGGAAGATCTTAATGGAAGTCGTTGTCGTCAGTTCCCATCTGCTCTTCAGTAGATTATAAATAATTAACTCTTGGATGGTTCATGGGGTGACGACAAACGATTGAAAAAGATAAGACAAATACAAAAGTGATAATGCTGACAACAGATTGATTAGTTTTTAATGGAAAAATTACATTTTGTAGTTAAATAGAAAAGTGATTACGCGAATTGATTAATCTTTAATGGAAAAAATGAATTTTATAGAATTCGTAAATATTGGTTCTAACTATTTTTTTTATTTTTCAGTTATGGAAAAATATTTTAAAAAATTAAGACCAACTCTTCAGTCATCGTTGTGTGATTTAAATCAGAATGTTAATAAAGCACCTCCAGCATCGAAGGAAGTTATTATTGAAGAACTTGTGATTGACT
>JAOQMR010000003.1:11872307-11887060 GCA_027563865.1 Erythroxylum pelleterianum | reverse complement strand
AGTGTTCCATAAGATCCCTTGATTAATGTAATGTGGTAAATACTCAGGCCCCGTAAGGACAAAAAGATAATCTTGCCTATTTCGTCAATTGCACTGATACCATTAGCATATCATTTTTGTGAAATAAAATCACTGGATGAATTTTTCTTATATAAGTTGCATGCTTTGTCAACTTTGCCTGTAAAGGTTTACTCTGGTCATTCGGCTCAAACTTAAAAATTTAATCATTTGAATTTCATAATAAGTCCATGAACTAAGTTCATATTCTAAAAAACAAGTCTAAATATTCAAATTAGAGCATAGAAGTGAATTAATGTTTATAAATAATTTGTAATTTTTAATACACAAATTTTCTCATCCGCATAATAATTACATGAGGGAATTAAAATTACTATATATTATATAGAGCTCTCAATATTCTTTTTATTTTTTCATATAAACATTCCAATTTTATTATGATTCTTTTGCATAGGATATATATCTTTGTTTTTTCTTATTATCGATTGGAAGTGCAATTGTGGCTCCAATTTCCTAACCATAGATTCTTAATTAGAATTATATTTTTTAATTGCCCTCAATTTATAATTCGTAAGTTAGTTTATGTCTTGCAGCTAATTGGTTGGTTGTATTTTAATGAAATAATTATTTAAAGACATTCTTTATATATATATTATAATAAAGTTTATAAGATATACATACATTAGAAATGAAATTATAACGAGATCATATTATGAGATTCATGTTACATTTATGCATTATTACTAACTTATTCATAATCATTATTCTATTTAAACTGGACATTAATAGAACGTAAAAACAGTAGTACACATTATATTTTTTTTATGAAAAAAATAGTTGATCTCATGAACTAAAGTATAGAAATACTTAAACAAATATATGGATGCTTGATACCATATGAAAATTTTATTTAGAATTTTACTTATATGCCTGTGGAAATTCTCATTGTGATAATTGTATAAATAATCTTTTAGCTTGAGATATCTAACGTATTTTATATAGGGATTGTTATATTTTGATACTACTTATAGAATATTTTTATTAAGGCATTAGATATATCATAACAATATGGAGGTAGTTAAGTAATCAATATAGAATTCGTCACCTTAAAGTGATTAGAAGAATGTTTAGTTATCTTATATTACTATTAATTTGGGAAATTCTTAGCTAAGGTAGAGTAATACTTTGTAAAATAGCTTACAAATTTCATTAATTGATTCAATTGCTAATGGTAGAGAATTAACATGATTAGACTTATATAAAGCAAATAGTATTTTGTCTCTTTGTCTAATCAAAATATTGTATAATGAAAGGATTTCAGAAAGACCAAAAAACAATGAATCGACCCCTCTAGGATAGGACGGAGGAGGGGGAAAGTCTGAGAAAGGAAGGGTTAGTGTGGCTAACTCAGTCCGAAATCAAGCTCTTTCAGCCAACTCTTTCTTTCCTATACATACATACATACATACATATATATATATATATATAATATATATATATTCTTTCCATAATAATATGAGCTATCACATCCTATCATTATCTGCCATTTTAGGCTTATCACAACATAAAGATATCCTTTTTCTTATTCCTTTATTGGCTTTAGCCAAAATAACATCAGCACACCAATTGCTTAATTTATCCCGTACATGCTATATTCTTTTTCCTAAAGTATCTATGTTTCTTGGATTATATGTTTCTATCAATTTTGTTCCCCAAGTGTCTGGAATCTTAGCAAAGAATAATGGCAAATAATTACTGGTATCTGTTATTTGATTATAAATATGATAATAATAATTTTGGAATACACAAATATATTTCTCAATTTCAGATATATCACATAATTGTAATCTCATTAATGTAGTAGTATATCGAGTTATAGTATTAGGATCTTTTACATATTTTCCTTCTCCATGAAATTCTAATCTAAAAGTTTCAACTACTTTGGTTATAAAATTATCTGGATCAGCATAAATTGATTGTTTAGTATCTTCATTAAGATTTTGCCAAAATCTTTGTGCACTATTTAATAATGTTTTTTTCCATAAATCCTTTCATTGTTTCAAAATCCATTTTGTTTACTACAATAGCTATTAGTAATGCAGTTTCCCATTTATCGATTGCTTCTTCAGTGTTAGCAATACAGTCTAACTCTAAATAAATTCCAAAAGGATTTATTGTATCAGCTTTCATTTTTTTTCAAATGGTGTATATTTATCTGAACTTTGCCCTGTATACATTAATCCTGCATATCCTGTTACTAATCTGTTAAAGCTTTGATTTGATCTTTGTCGAATATATGGTTCTCTACTTGAACTAGGTATATCTGTTATATTAGGATTTTCAGCTCTTATTTATGTTGGTTTAATATTAATAAAATTATCTTGTTGATCTAAATTTCTTATTTGTGTGACTAAATTATCTACATCAGGTACAAACAATTCTTCATTATCAGAACTACTTATTGACATCTTTTAATTTTTCTAAATGAATAACAAATGGGCTTTTAATTAATGCTTTCTCTTTCTGTTCTATAGAAATCATTTGTTTTCCGTTATCTTTTTTGATTGTTTTATGGTTTATTGTTGATTCTAAATCAATAGCCATTTGTTCACAATATTGTAACAATTTTTGGCCATAATAAATTATTGTTTTCTGTACTTCAATTATTTCTTTATCTATTTTTAAGGAATTATCTTCTTCTTCCAATATTCTAAAATCTTTATTCATCTTTAGCTATTATACATGCAGCTATAAAAATAAGGAGTAATATAAAACATAACTCAATACTAACTTTATTATCACAAATATATCGAATAACCTTAAAGATCTAGGCTCTGATACCATCTGGAGCGCACGGCGGAGATTTAGTCAAATCCAGAGGGTGTTGATGGTGGTCCAAAAGGTTCTCCATTTTCTTCCAGTTCAAGGAGAGTGAAATCTATGAGGGTTTTTGTCTCATATCGGGAATTACGAATGTATTCTAATATCTGGATTTGCTTGGACATGAAATACATAGTGGGTTTATAATCTGTCCTTCTTGTCTGTATATCTTTATTATTTTCTAGTTCCGCAGCATAATATAATCTTAATTCATTTATCAAAGTATTGATACTATCTTTTGGTCCTAAATTTAATCGAACTAGATGTTCTCTATAGGCTTCAGCATTCATGGGTGGATGTAGAAAATTTCCTACGTCCATTCTATGCACTTCATAGAAAGAATATAGAATGAAGGGTCCAACATGCTTCCTTACCTAGTTCTGTTTGACCAAAATATTGCCAGGCCGTACCATGAAGCTTTTACTGATCGTTTGAGCCCCAACCTTAATTCTTGAACTTAGAATCAAGGTAACTCTTCTACAGTTCCTTCAGCAATATTCAGCACAGCCTTGTTTCGTTTCCTACCTCAAGGCGTAAGAAATAGTTAAGGAGGTGTGTAGATTCTTCACTCAATATTTCTTTCTTATGAAACACAGAATGGAGAAAAGAGGGATTTTTATTGAAGAGACATAGTGAGGTTTACATGGTTTACATGGAAGAGAGTATGTTTTTCGATACCCTCTTTGCTCTGCTATCTCACATATTTATAGCAGATATTCTACTATTTACATTGGAGACGTCTTATTACAGGACAGACTGATATTTTGTTACATGGACCCACTTTTTAAGATACGTTACATAAACGACAAAAGATATTTTAGTGGTAAGCTTTTGACGTATATTACAAAGGGCACGTAACTCCTAGAGTACATATCTGATAATTTTAATCAATATCTTCCTTTTGTGCTAGCTATTATTGAGCCGTTATCTTTGGTGTGCATCCGGGACACGTATTTTTGGGGTGTCTTCGGAATTGACAAATCTTGATTTGAGCTTGACTGCTTGACTTTATTGCTCCTGTTTCAAGTGAATTCATCTTTGTCAATAAGAAATTATGTGCCGCCATTAGAGTAGTTTTGGCTGGTGATATCATGACTGATGAATATATCTTTTGTCCATAAGTCCGAAATCCTTTTTTGAAACTGGCTTTTAGTCCTTGAAGGACTATTCTGATTCCGATTGCTCTTCTGTAATGGATATCTTTTTCTTCAAATTTAATATAATCTTTGGTTTTTTCTTGATTGATAGATGTCGAGAATGTATTTGCTTTTCCAAGCTGTATTAGATGGTAAGCTGGATAACTACCATCTTTATCAAAATCTGGTCCTGCGAACAGAAATTTTAATACAAGAATATCTTTGGGGGTTATGGTAGGATTACTGAGATAACAATATTGTACTCCATCTTTTATCCATTGTGGCATATAACTTATCTAAGAAAAATTTGGCAGTGATGAATATATCGAATTTAAGGCTCCAAAATCATACCAATATCTTACCTCTTGTAGATCAGAATCTTGCAAATAATTGATCCTGGGATATATACCCAAGAAATCAATGTATTGAGTTTCGTTATTTGACAGATGAAATAACTCTTTCATCATCTTTTGTTGCTGTTCTACTTCAGAATGAATCATTGATATATCTTTCATTATCTGTGAGGTGGTAGATGAGCTGGGTGTAGAACTAGGAGCAGGACCTTTCTGAGGTTGTAAATCGATATTCATTTTTTCAAATGAGAGTTGTTGAAAAAACTCTGTTTTTGGATATATGGGTATATCTGATTTGTGAGTAGATTGCACTATATCTTCCACTATCTTGAGGCTTGAATTTTCATAATTATCGATGTTCATTTGAATGAGATTACTACCTCGTTTTATCAAGTAGGATACTTCTTTTGTCAGTCCTGGAAGATTAGCAAAATTGAGAAAGTCTAAGACTGTATCTTTAATAGATTTTATTTCTGTATCCATCTTCCGGATTGCTTCAAGTATCTGATGCTGCCGGTCTTCCATCTCTTGTAAGAAAATCTGTTAGAATATTTTTGTCAGACTTTACAATTTCAATATCAAAATTATAGTCAGATAGTAATATCTGCCATCTAATTAATCTTTTATACTCAGGCTAACTTGGTAAATTATTATGGATGAAGGCTTTTACCTGGGTATTATCCGTTTTGAGTAAAAATCTCTTTGGAAGTAAAAAGCAATAAAATTTTTTACAACTTTTTACAACAACTAATAATTCTTTTTCATTTATATGATATCTACTTTCAGTATTGGTAAATGTTCCTGAACAATATCTACATAAACTTTCTCCTATTTTTTCATAATTATGATAATCGATTTTCTTTAAAATTCCACTCCAATAATTTTCTGAAGCATCTGTTTCTAATATTAAATTATCCTCTTTATTTGGTAAATATAGTTTTGGTAAATTAATACATAATCCTTTGATATATTTTACCTGGTTTTCTAATTCGGGGGTGAAACTAAATATCTTGTCTTTTTTAAATAAATCTTGAAGTGGCTTTCGTAATTGAGCTAAATTCTAAATAAAATCTAAAGCATATGTTAAGATTCCTAAAAAGCTTTGTACTTGCTTTTTATCAATTAATTTATCAGGGAATTTAGAAATCTTTTCTAATATATGATTCTGAAGTTCTATTCCTTGTCCATCTACTTGCATTTCTAAAAACTCTACTTTGTTTTGTAATTTTTTTATTTCTTTTTTGATAATCCTAATCCATGGGTAACAAATATATCGATAAAATAGTCTAAGTGTTTTAAATGGAGTTGAATATCTTCAGATGCTATCAAAATATTATCAACATATACAAATATATAGGAATAATCTTTAAAAATATTATCCATTTTTCTCTGAAATATTTGTGGTGCATTTTTCAATCCAAAAGGCATTACTAACCATTCATAATGTCCTTGTGGAGTAGAAAATGTAGTATAAGGAATACTATCTAGATGCATTTTGATTTTCCAAAATCCACTTTTACAATCAAATTTTGAAAAGATTTTTTTATTTCTAGATCTATTAATTAAGCTTTCTTTATGTGGAAGAAAATATCCATCAAATATTGTGTTATCGTTTAGTCTTTTATAATTTATCACCATTCTTGCTTTACCTCTAACTTGTTTTACATGTCCTCTTACTATAAATGCAGGTGAGCTATAAGGTGACTGACTTGATCTAATAAATCCTAAATTTAATAATTCTCTTATTTGTATTCCAAACTCTTTCTGATCTTCTTCATTATATCTCATAGGTTTTACTCTTATTATTTTGTTCTTACCTATCATTTCTAACTTAGCATATAACTGGTTGTTATCCCAAAATTTTAAAGGGTTCTCTGTATAACATTGTTCTAATTTAGTTGATATATATATATATAATCCCTTAGATCTGGAACCTCGCCACAGATCTAGAACCTCACCTCGCACTCGCAATCTCCTCACACCCGAAGTCCCTTCTTGCATCGCTGCTCTTGGGCCACTGCTCTTGCACAGGTGAGCTATGTGGCGTTTTGCAGATACCGACATCTATCCAAGGAAAAGATACAAACTTTTATAGCAAAAGAAGAACAGAAAAGAAAAATGGCAACTGGGTGATTGTTATTTTCCAAGTCCGTCCGAATGTCCAGGTGGGTCTTTTGTTTGTTTCTCTTTAAGGCTGATTTTCTTTTTGGTCTCGTCATTTTAGAGTAAGCGAAGGCAAAGAAAGTAGAAAAGATAAGAAGACATGGTGATGTAAAACAGAATGATTGGTTGTCACCCATGATCGGACGGTGTAAATGAGTGCTTCAAGGTTTATTAAGTGCGTGACAGTTGGTGATGGCGCTGTCGGTAAAACTTGTTTGCTCATTTCCTACACAAGCAATACTTTCCCTACGGTACTATACTCTCTTTCCTTCATTCGTGACTGAACATTTTGCATGATTTTTTCCAGTGCTTAGATTATTTATCGAGTGGTTAGGGGGAGTGATTTTTCTAAACACTTTATGTCTTATGCAATATGCAATTGTTGTAAGTTAGATCCTGGTGTTTCGGTGGTTCATTGGATACACAGAGCATTTTCCATGTACTTTTTACTCTTTAATCATCTAGCACAGAGAATAAGAGGAAGATAAGAGAATCTGGTTTCTGGGTCAGAAAGAACTCCCACCGATAAAACTGTTCATGACTTCACTGTAAAGGTATGCTCTGTTTCTTTTGTGGGATCTATAGTGTGTACGTCAACAAGAAAACAAAACATTCTTAAAGTTCCTAGTAACAAAAAAGGTACAATATTTCTTACGAATTCTATTCTAATTAGTAATGGCTTACCATCTTTGTTGTTAAGCGTATTGTGCTCTTTGCTCTCACTTTTTTGTCGTGTGTTACTTGTTGCTATGTTCCTCTTAGATTCTCGTCATCATCCATGTCGTTGCTCTGTGCCTCCCATTGTCGTGATTCCTTTCATGTGGTGGAGAGTGGAAGACGATGATGCGAACCGTAAACAGTAAACTCTCTGGCATCGATGATAACTCTACAGTATCGAGCATCCTGACAAGGTCTGGCACGCACTCTGCTGTCCTGACAAGGTCTGGAAAGATCTCTGCTTATAAGTCCCTTAATGTTTCTTTTACTATCACACTTTGTGTTATTATTTTTTTCTATTATTATTATTAATTTTAATTTTAGTATTTTCTTCACTTATTATTATATTCATTATATATGTATTTTGTCTGTTTTTACATATTTACGTTTTTAACCTGCATCACTATTATCCCGTAACATTTGCATGTGGGTCTACTGGAAACAGCCTTTCTACAATGTAGGAGTAAGGCTGCGTACTATCAGCTCCCCCAGACCCTGCTTCATTGCGGGACTTCGGGGTATGATGATGATGACGATGATAATGATAATGATATATATATCACTCTGACATTCATAATTTTTTGGTAGTCATAATGTGTTACTAGAAGCTAATCTTTATCTATAGATATAAATTATTTAATTAAAGGATTAAATATTAATTAAAGTAGTTTAATTTATCTAATTATAAATGTAATTTAGGATTATAATTTATATCTGTTGTCAACGTACTTAGAAATATAATGAGTCATATATAAAGAACAATTGATGAGAGAAAAAGATGATTTAATCAAAATAGACTTGAATATAAAGCTTGAGAAATTTATAATTAAATATGAGATATTTAATAAATAAAAATCAATATAAGATATTGAATCTTACTTGAGCCTAATTGGTATTTAACTAAAATTAATTATAATTCTTATTGAAGTTTAATTGAAATTAAAATTTTATTTTGATTAAATTACTAAAAGGTCCAAACCCCATTATAAAGAACCTTACGTTCTTAAGGAGCTAGCAGTTCTTTCCTACTCCATCTATACCACTTGCATAATTCTCTCAACATATTAGTGTGTATATTTTTGGAGGTTGAAAATGTGAGGAACTATAGTGATTGTGAAAAACCAATTTCAAAAACAATTGTAGGGAAGGGAAATGACAAAGACAAGATCAAGTTTCACAATAAGGTTCAAATTATGATTCATTAGTTATTATGTTTATGTATTAATTATGTTATAGAATTTAAGTGATCTTGGATTTTGAATTTTTTTTTAAAATTTCATTATTATTCTACTTCATGCAAGATCAGATTCCGTCCTGATTTTATAACAAGTCGTACTTTCACTTTTTATATTAGATTCCGTGTTATTTTAGAAGTTATTTTATCTTTCATTGCAAACTTGAAGGGATTTTGAATTTTAAAATAACGTAAAAACTTGACCAATGTAAGTAATGAGTTCAAATTAAGGAAAACTCAATCTTTTAGTTATGCTTACCCAATGCTTTCTTAATATTTTAGTTATTCTGTCAGTGGAATGGAGATCTTGGAAATCAATTTGTAATCATTAAGTTGCAGTTAAATATGTTGTGCACTTCTATCTTTGAAGCATAATTCTACAAAAAAATATATAATATGAGGACAATTAGTATTATTTATGCAAACAAAACTTTTACGTTTCAATGTACAAAAACCAGCATAAGAAAGATATTGTTATTTGCAATTGGTTTCTCCGAATCTTAATCCTCATATTATATATTTTTTTGTAGAATTATGCTTCAAGTTCTTATTAGTAAGATATATATTTCAAAAGACCATTTAAATGTGTATAGCTATAAAGAACTTATGACTCAAATATCTGGATTCACTACAATAGAATATATAATTGGCTACGTTTTGTTTTGCAATGAACTAAATTTCGTAGTAAAATGTGGACTTTTGTCGATGATTTAATAATTAGTGGCCAAAAGTAGGGCTATTTGTGGCATTATAAAATATCATTGCTGAAGCAGTTTATTTGGAAACGAATAATAGGAGTCGACGCCAAAAACATCAAATTTTGTGATTGTTTTAGCATTTCATTGCTAAATGTCACACGTTTTAGCTTAAAACGTCGAAAAAAACTCAAACTTTTTGCGATGATATATAACCTTCGTCGCAAATTGTTTACTTTTGTGACTGAAACTTAATTTCGTCGCAAAAAGTAAGATTTTATAATTAATTTTTTTGTTTGATACTTTTTATGGTTGGTGTGCTTAATAATCCTAAGGTTAATTATAATTGATATTTATATTTGATCTTTCATATATTTTAATTTTCATTCTTTACAAATTTGTTTTAATAATATATATAGTTAATTCATTAAAATTGCAAATTTTATCTTTTTTGATATGAAAAGCTAAACATACATTAAATTTTAATATTAACAAGAAAAAATAATAAATTTAAGTTAACTACTATTCGGAAATCTAAAAATTGTAAAATGTTTTGAAAGTTTTAAACATATTGTTGAAAAATACATGGTAAGTTATTTAAATTTTGTGCAGAAAATATATTTTGGACCTGAAAAGATAATCATACCTAAAATTTTAATGTTATCTAGTATCAAAAATCATAAATTTAAGTTAACTACTATTTTTCTTAATCATTAATATTAATTAACAATAAAATAATAGTACATATAAATATTGAAATATGGTAAGCAATATAATATAATGAGATACATATGATAAGTAGTGCAAGATGTTAATTAAAAGTTTAACAATTCTTAAAGACAAACTAATAAATAAATTTCAACGCCTAATATTTATTTAAAAAGGAAAAGAAATAATTATTTTTTTGAATTCCCATTAACATTAGAGTTAATAGAAAATGTGAAGGGGTTTCGAATGTCTGGATTCCTAAGAAACCTCCTTATAGTCTCCAAACCATCAGTTGAAATAGTTAAGGATCGTCGACTGTCATAGTTTGGTGAATTGACATCTTCTTCTAACAACTTTGCTTTAGCTAAATTTGCAGAAGATACAGTGAACAATTTCTCAAAACGAGTATGCACGATCATATTAGATGAATCGCATGTACTAAGAATTTCAACTAATGAGAAAAGAGAATAGAACAATCAAATGTAAATTAAACAGTATTAGGAAGTCAAATTTGAACACATGCAGACTAGACTAATAAACTCCATATTTGAGTAAGCTTAACATAACATATAGTATATACAATCAGATGTTCATATAATTACTTTGTAACAAAAAATTGAGATACTGATAACAAAGAAAGAGATTAAATAGTTAGGATGATGCTAAAAACCTTGATGAAGAAGATCAGTCATGGAAGGCAAAGGGTCATTAGTGTTTGATAAGGGGATTTGTTTTGTATTAATTTGTTCTTGATCTTGGACAATTTTTCCACATTCCTCCCGGTAGAACTCATTTCTACCATCAGAAACTAGTAGCCATGTCCACATTTTGCGTTTAATGGTAACAAGTTAATTATGAAAAGTCAATATAAGAATTCTTATTTGAATATTCAAACACTCTAGCAATGTATTAATTTTGTGATCGATTAAGTGAGACTACTTCGTATGATAATAAGGTTAAGCATGTTAAGTGTATATGTATTGTGTTTAGGGAATTTAGGTTTAAATTAGTTTCCTAGTTTTGAGCAACTTCATTACATAGGGTTATGATTTGGCTTTAAATTATCTTAATAATTAGCTTGTAAGTTTTGAGCAAGTGCATTATAAATATTTTTTGAAATGTGTGTATGCTAAAAGATTTGGTCCTTAAGAATAAGAGTAATAGGTTGTTAGTATTTAATTTTAATTGTAATGTCTAACACAAAAACATAATTGACCATATTTCTGGTTTTGACCATTTGACTTCGTTTCACATTCAAATAAAGTCATTTACATTTGTATACTATAAGCGGTACAATCAAATGTAAATATGTACATTTACATATATTGCAGAAGTAGCCTTCATTAAAGCATTTCATCAAACATTTAGGAGGCGTATGTCAAACAAACATGGAAGTGGGTAAAAATGGTTGAGACATACACATCCAACACAGAAACAAAAGAAACTATCTTCCAAAGATGCAAACACAAACAAAAACCCATTCACTATAAGCAAAACACAACAGTCACACAATAAACGCTTACACTTAAGAGATAAATAGAGCACAAGAAGGAGGGTTTGCAAATAGAAAAGAAGAACAATACCAACACAAGTAATGACGCTTCTTCTACGATGACAATCAGAACATAAAAGATGACCACAATAGAGGGGACATGGCTTATTGGATGTTGAATGAAGAGGAATGTTGACGGTTAACACAAAAACGAAGAGTTTGTTTTTGTGTTAATAACCTAGTAGAAAATGATGTCATTTCTTGTTAAACAAAATGACATCATCTTCGATTATGCAATGCTCATGTTAAAAAAAATGGCATTGTGTTAATGTTCATAACCGTCACGAAATGGTAATGGCATGAACATAAAATTATATTAATTGTCATATAGAATTATATGTAATGCGATATAATTAAAAAATAAATTACAATAATGTTAACAATGGAAACCAATATTAAATATTGATTTGCATTTTTAATAATATAATTAAATATTATTGACAATGATTGTAAATGTAAAATAAATTTAGGTAACAATAATGTTATTTTAACAATTTATATGCAAATTAACATCACAAAATAATTTGTTTACATATATTATTTATATACTCAGGAAAATAGAAAATGTACAAAATATAAAGCTTTTGTGACTATTTTAAGAAATCGTCACAAAAGATGTCATTTACTGACAAAAATGTGTAAGAGTCGCTAATAGTTTGAATCTGTACCGACATTTTGCGATGTTTTTAAGAATCGTCGCCAAAGACGAGATTTTACCTAAGAAAATGTGTAAAAGTCACTAATAATTTGAATCTATATCGAAATTTAGCAACATTTTAAAGAATCGTCGCTAAATGTATTGAGCGTTTTTTTATAGACAAACGAAGTCATTTTTGGTATCTGTAACAAACACGCAACCTTCTCCCCCTTGAGTTCCACTCTTTATTTTCCCACTCTTTTCCCTCTCTTGCCGGCTGATCATTCTCTCCCTATACCGACGACCTTCCATCTTCTTTGGATGACCTTCTTCTTCAAGGTGTGGTTCTATCTTCTCTAGGTTGGTTCTGTCGTCTCTCCTTCATGTACGTCATTAGGTGTTTATTTTTTGTTTTTTTCTACTTGTTTGGTCATGTGATGTTGGATGTATTTATGATGAATATATTTAGTTTTATTATGTGATGTTGGATGTATTTATGATGAATATATTTAGTTTTATTTGTTTATTTGGGTATTCTGTGATTGAAAAATAAATTGAATGTATAAAGGTTAGTGATGGAAGGGAAAAGACGTGATTTTGGTTGTGATGATTGGATAAATTCTGATGCTTGTAAGTTGTTTGATGAATTGCCTGTTATGATGATGTTAAATGATGGGAGTGTTCTGCTTATGTAGGTGCATTAAAAAAACTATAGGCATTGTGTTTAAGTGATGGATAATTTAAATCTTTTATTTATAGAAGTGTTTAATTAATAAGCATCGTTTAAAGTTTGCAATAGGATGTCTTTCCCTTCTTTCTTGATAAAGATTATATTCTTTTTGTTTCTTGGATTTTGATTTCAAGTGTTCGTTTTACATAACATTAATGATTTAATTGAATAATGCATAATTTAGGTTTATGAACTTTATTTGTTAGTTATGATTAATTTGATCTAGTAATAACTATTTTGTAAATAAACATCAACTCCGTCATATCAATCTACCTTTCGATATATCAAAAATTGTATGATGCAGTCATATGATAGAAAATGTGTTTCCTTGTTATGGTTTATTTAAGTTAAGTATGTCTGAAATTCTAATTCTATGAAACAAGTTTTAGATTGATTTTGAAGTCATTATAGAAATTTTAATTAATAAAATTTGAAGTTAATAAACCTTATTTAACTTTTAGCTAACCAATTATCACAATTATCACAATGAGATAGTTGAAGTGGAAAGTTTACTAAGAACTATTCTTCAAGGTATTCTCAGTTCTGAAATGACAACTTTGCAATTTTGGTGAGCTTTGCGAACTCAGTGAGGTAACCATCGTAGATTGTTCACTCAATTCAAACAACATATCAAGGCCTCTAAGCATTTAATTCACATTTTTTTTCATTTATTAAATAGCAGCACATATCACTTGCTCATTCAATTACAAGCCAACAATACACTTCAATCTTTCAAACACACATATTAAAATGTTTATGCAATGTTTGTGAGACTCACTTTCGATTATTACATTTTGTAACCGAGTACTTATAACTGTCTTGTATCCATTGTAGATATCGGGTTCATTGATAACTGTCCCTTATCCGTTGGGGATACATGACTCATTATACGTAGTGAGCCTTTGGCTCTTAATCACATTTCGAGCTTTAAGCTCATTTTCGGTGGCTACTCAATTCACAACTTTCATTATCTGATCATGCATTCATATAATGAAATGCATAAAATTCACATATATTCACTCAGTCATTTGATTTCACTTACACAATCACATTTACATTCACGATTCATATTTGTCATTGGACCTTGGTTCGACATTTAACAAAATGTTGAGAAATCACATATTTCGTCAAATTCACATACAAGGAACACTTCCAATATGTCATTCATACATCAAATGCCTCAAACATTCAACATCTGGAATCAACACAATCAATTCCACAAAACAATTCAATACAGAACTTAAAGCAATTATTGATTAAGTGAGGCCATCTAAGTTATTCACAGTTTGTTCTAGAAAACTATTGTCTCGAAGTCTTGGCAACATCTGGATGTTGTCGCTCAATATGCTCTTCTAAATCATGCAATACATCCACATTTATATACATCATAACTTTGCACAACATTGTTATTGGAACTTGCCTAATATCACAGAGCACAGCTCCGAATGTATATTGGAACTTGCCTAATGTCACAGAACGCTGCTCCCCTATTCCCACGTTCTCGGATGTAAGGTTAAATGGAGGCCCTTTTAAGGTTTGGACGTTCTCTCTCCCTCTCTCTTTTGCATTTCCTTTTTTGACATAAGAAGTCTAATGAAACGCTGGATTACTTCAACAAAAAAAAGGAACAAAATTGACCCAATAATGGATATTTGAAAAGCATTCCCTTATTGCTATTAAATGGTTAACATAGGATACGGACGGGGTACATTTTATTTGAAGTAAAAGGTACATGCTCTTTTATTCTAATGCATATGGATAATTATGAAGTTATTACAAGCGGAACAAACTATCTCTGTCGCCGAAGCAACTAGCAAGATGCAGCTAGTCAGCCGACTCACAGCTTTTGCTGCAATAATTCATATACGATTCCACTTGGATCTCATCTGTAAACATAAACAATAACTGATATCAGAAGGGTAACAGAAAT
>JAOQMR010000003.1:11754328-11769084 GCA_027563865.1 Erythroxylum pelleterianum | reverse complement strand
CAACACTCTACACTTTTTATCGCACTAGATTTGATAACCTCAAAATCCAAAATTGTGATACTCTGCTATTGAATTTTATATTCAATGCACTTGATTGCAACACTGGCTTTATTAGGAAATACTCATTTGTGCAATCCTTTCAATCCTTTCCAACTCAATAATTACCTCAATCTTTACTGATTCGTATATTCATATATATATCCAAAATGTTCCTCTACATATAATATCTCCAAACTTTCAAAATCATCACTATTGCAGCAAGTTCCAATCCATATACCAAAATTCAGCTTATGAGGCTTCAATTTTCCCGATGTACTCAGAATCACTTTATAATGTTGCAATGTATTCCATCTTAATCTCTAATGGGAAACTCCATTGTATATACTGCAAAATCTCCAAATCTAAATGGCATAATTAACATTAGGGTTATAGTTCCTCAAAAACTATTCATACAATCATCACTCACAGGGTTTACATTTTTTTTCAGTTCATTTGATTTCCTGTGATTTCACATTGACTTGTTCTAATGTCAGTTCATTCGTACTAGTTTCTTCACACATTTCAATTTATTTGCAATCTTAACTTCTTGTGTTTGTAACACATTCATCATATCAAATTTGTATCCCCCGAACATATTTACATAGAATATAATGTGGACTCAATTCCTTCTCACATTAGTAATAATGTCTCCTTAAAGTCAGAAATCCAATCATATAGTTGAATACTTCACATCAAATAAAAATGCGTATACTTTCAATAACATATTCTGCCTCTTATGCCTGAGTTTCTGCTAGGGATCCAATATTCACTTTTGATTCATTTCATATTCATTTCTAATTTGTTTCTTCATTGATCACTCTTAAATTGAATCATCTAGTTTGCTGAACCTATCTTAGTGAAATTCTTCTTTGGAAGCAGATTTCTTGATACCATCCTCAATACTACTCATGGAATCCTTATCAATCAACTATTTTCCATGATTACTTATGAGTCATTCTTAGTACCTCAAGAAGATCAATTTCAACCTTTCATAATATCTCAATATGATCAATTCATTCCATATCTTACATGATTAGAAAATCCTTTATAATAAGGCTCAGTAAGGCACTAAGAAAATTCATTTACTCTAATACCTGGGTATATGCCATCCAAAATCATTACATCTTATCTAGAGACGTATTTATGTCAGTTCTCCAATTAGTAGCTTATGCTAAGGATACTTTAATACCATTTAATTATAGATAAATCTTCTCCTTTTATGCCAGTCCTCGATCTTGGGGGTTATGCCATGATTATGTCCTTTTTTCTTCTTCCTCGAATTTATCATATATCTAGAACATCATTAATAATCTCAATTAATTCCCAATTGATCACTATAAGCATTTTCACGTCGTACTCTAACTCATCTTAGACTTTGAATTATAGGAACTATGACCGACCAGTATTCAATACATCATAGATTGCTTCTTATATTATCTCCACACATATAAAACACATATGCTTTGTATTCTCACCAGTCATGGTGATCCCATTAGTAGATGTGTGCTCACAATGGTAAATCAACTTAAACTTAACAACTTTTTAATATATCGCTATCATCATCTCATCTTCCATTTGTCATTTATTTCATCTCCCACATGTATATTCTCAATCAATTCATAATTATAGGGCATAACCATTATGAAACTCAAACCTCCGTTCCACAGATATATTCTCATACTGAATCATAAACTCTTATATGGATAATCACACAACCTTTCTAAATCCAAGTTCATCCATTCAAGGTTATAACAACTTGGCTTATACACTTTAATCTCATCATTTCTACTTATATCATTTTTCCTCAATCAATCCACAACAATATACCTACTCACACCTATATTAAATTCAAGGACATATCACCAAAATGTAATATTGATGTCATATTTAATAAAGCATCCATCAATACAATTGCGAATAATCTTTATCTATTATATCTAACCATATTCTATTTCCCCATTTCTAGATATCCTTCAACCTTTCTCTTCTCACATTATGAAAGATCATCATTTTTCTCAGTGCTTCTAATAGCTCAGACTCTTAAGGAATGTTTATGCATGTGACTCATATGAATGCAACTCAGACTGGGGATTAGTTGCTACTGTCTGCTATAACATGACAAAAATGCATGTGACTTAACACATATTTCAAAATGCCCATGTAAGATAGTACTTCTGGGCTTTGATACCACATAAATGTAGCACCCCACTCCCGTACGACCCGAACCCGTCATCGATGGGTGAGATTCGAGTCCGCGCTAGTGCACTCACCAATTCAGAAACTGATATAAACTTTTTTTTAATACAATCAAACATATGCGGAAGTCCATATTCAATTCGGGCCCAGTTTCACTCATAAATATTTTCAGTCATACAATACAATCAATAAAATTTTCAATAGCCATTTGGGTCATTTCACAAATACAAAATACTTTAGTCATTTTGGAATACAAATTTTTACAAAAAGTTGTGGTATATACAATTCAATACAAAATAGAGAAATACAATGCAGACACGAACTGATTTCGACCTCTATCCTTAACTTGAATACTGTAGGTATACTCCCGTTGGCCTAACAGGGTATTCTTTTGATCCTGAAAAATATTTTCAAATTTTGGATGAGTTTTGCGAACTCAATGAGTGACCATCATCGATGGCTAACTTAATCACGTAATACATAATTCACACTTCATGTTCAATACAATTTAATCACTTATATTATGCATATGCAGTGCACATGAGACCCACTTTCTATTTGTTACTTTGTTGTGACCGAGTGCCTAAACTGTCCCATATAGTGCTCATTGATACTGTCCCTTATCCGCTTGGGGGATACAGGACTCATTAAACGTTGAGCTTGAGGCTCTAATTCACTTTTGAGCTCGAAGCTCATTTCCACTCGTTGAGCTTTAAGCTCTGATCAGTGGCTACTCTGGTCACAACTCCATTATGTTTCATGCATTCATGAAATGGAATGCATCAATCACATTTGCATGATCCCATTCAATCATATTCACATATCATCAGACCGTAGTCTGGCGTTCAACATTAAGTTGAGAATCACATTTTCACTTACATACAGATGTTAATTCAAAAAACATTAATCATTAAGTTATTTATGCTTAGTTCATCTCATTCACATATAAGTAACACTTCAATATCCAAATCAATCATCACAATCATCGAACCTTCTGTCCAAATTCAATACAATCATTCAGATTCATAACATCATCCAGTAGTCAATTAATACAAAATTCAAACATAGCAAAAAATAAAGTGAGACCGTCTCGGTCTAATTACAGTACACTCCAGATTAGCATTTGCTTCCAAATTTTGAAAATGCCTGAATGCGGACACTTAACCTTCACAACCCAATTATGCAAGACACACATTGCACACTCATTAATAATTGCACACTTATAAGCATTTATTTATGCACAAATGTATAAATGAACTATATACAATGCATGCTTAATGACAATCCCAGGTACTGTAACAAACTTCATATCTTATGCTCATTCTCATTTCATAACTTAATTACTCATTAATTCTTTAAATCACAGCCAAATCAAAAATCTATCATTTTTCATGATAATCCAAAATCCAAAACACTCACGCATTTCATCACATTTTCTACACTCCTTCACTTTCAATTTTTCTGCATTTCTAACTTTTGTATTTTCTTTATTTATTCCTCTAACTATCATTTTAATCGTTCATTCACATTTCCATTCAACTACAAAAGCTGGTTTAACATTATCCCATAAAATTTTAGTCATCAAATCCAAAGAAATTCACCATGTATGGCACACTAAATCTCCTTACTCAATTTTCAAAAATAAGAATATCATTTTTCTTAACCATTTAGCAGTGAACTAATGATGCATGCTTCATGTCATGCAAAAAAATACATAATCATAACAAGCTTACTTGATTAAAGCTCCAATTTCTGCAAAATTACGTAACCCTAATCCCTCATGCACCCACGTACATCATCCTAAAAGTTTCCAGGGAGGTTCAGTTTTTGTTGGGATAGATGAAAGAAATATCAAAGTGGAAGTGATGACAAACAGAGAAAAGCAAGATTTGACTTTGGTGAATATTTTATGAAAAACTTTGTGTTGGAGGAACTCTAAAGAAAGAAGTTTCAAGAAGGATAAAGACAAGGACAGTAGCTTGTCTTTCAAGGTTATTAAAGCTTAACTTTAAAGCCTGGACACCTGTCCAATTTATAGCCAGTTATCCACTTCCTTTTATTAAGACTTACTTAAGTATAATTTACACTTAAGTTTAAAACTCAATGATACCACTACAATCACAAGTTGTAATCCAATATATTTTTTTTTCTAGATTTTTCCATAAGCATAACATTTCAGATCAACTTTGCATATTCTTTTTGACCCCGTTACTGAAGTTATGTTCTGTGAAACAACACTAGTTCACTGTTCCAACCGATCCCCTCATTTCGTTCAATATATCTTTTTAAAACTTTGAATCCAATGGTTCAAGAATCCCTGAATTTGGATGTTGTATAACAAAGTCATGGCTGAAAGAATCAGACAAGGTTTTGACCTCACTTCATATTGCACGCATCGTGGGATAGCTGACATAATTTTCCGTAGAGATGTCAGATCAAGGTCATTCTTAGACTATTTGAAATGAGACTTCGAGATATACAACTTTCATGAAGACTTTGGAGACAAATTCTATCGTCTAGAGAATCAAATTTGGACCAGAAGATACAAAATGAACAGTGACCATAGGAAGAAGGTTACGAACAATACATAGAAACTATTTTACAATTGGCATAACTCTCTCTAGGAATATCAGATTGAAATCATTCTTGAATGGTTTGAAAGTAGACTTCAATCTCTATATCTTTCATGAAGACATTGACGACAAATTTTGTCACCTATAGGGTTAAAAATGGACTAGAGGATAGCATTAAATGAATAGTGTACAGAAGAAAAAGTTTCGGTCACATAAGCAAAAAGTAGACAAAGAAGAAAGTAGACAAATGGCAAAGCAGACGAAGCCAAAAAGTAGATAAATGACAAAGCAGATGAAGTCAAAAAGCAGACGAATGGTAGAAAGTAGATGAATGCGGGAAGCAGACAAATGCAAAGAGCAGATGAATGCGGAGAGCAGACAAATGCGGAGAGCAGGCGAATGCGGAGAGCAGGCAAATGTGGAAAGTAAATAAATGCAGAGAGCAGACGAAAGCGGGTAGCAGACGAATTCGGAAAGCAGATGATGCAAAAAGCAGATGAATGCGAAAAGCAGACGAATGCGGTCAACTTAAGATGAAGCAAAGTCAACTTAAGATGATGTAACTCATAAGACGAATGACGTCATCACAGATGAAGCGTGTTTACAAACAATACATCTTTTCATAGGAATCATCCTTACATGCAATACATCTTCTCTCCTAAGCATCTTCCCTTCTAAGGGCCCTAACTTTCGACCCTGATGTTCCAAAAATTCGATACTATATCTTCTCAGTAAACTTCTCTAATGTATCTTCCTTCACTAAATCCACATTTCAGTTTTTCTATTTCCAAACTTTCTACTCCATTTCATTATACTCATTCACTATAACCATAATTCTCAATCTATCCCATTACTATTCAATATACCTAGAATGTCAATGAGTGCTTGTACAATTATTTTCATGTTTGCAAAGATTCAAATTCACATACATGAATGTTGACATTTTGTTGAGCAAGAAATGCAAACTTTTTTTATAACTCTCACATTGCTATTTTCTCCATTATTGAAATCTAAATTCTAAACCCTTAATATAGGGATGGGATGTTACACATCATGTATCTGTGACAATTCTGATAGCAACGCCAACCTATAAGCTAGTGGTCTAATCCTCTTAACAATCTCTTAGGGAACCACATATCTCGGGCTCAAGTAGCCCTTTTTGCCAAATCATATTACTCCTTTCCAAGGAGATGTCTTGAGAAAGACTTTCTCACCCACTTCGTACTCCATCTCCTTTTGATGTGCATCAGTGTAACTTTTCATTCTATCCTGTGCTGCTTTAAGCCGTTGCTTAACCAAATTGACCTTGTCAACTGTCATTTGAAGTAACTCTGGCCCAAATAGTTTCCTTTCTCCTTCCTCATCCCAGCATATTAGAGTTCTACATCTTTTTCCGTACAATGCTTTATAAGGAGCCATCCGAATGCTTGAATGGTATGAATTATTATAAGCAAATTCGAACAATGGTAAATGCTCATCCCAAGCTCCTTTCAAATCCATCACATACGCCCTGAGCATTCCCTCAAGGGTCCGAATGGTCCTCTCAGATTGACCATCTGTCTGGAGGTGATAAGTAGTGCTAAAATGTAACTTGGTTTCTAGAGCCTCTTGTAAGCTTCCCCAGAATCTCGAAGTAAACCGAGGATCCCTGTCAGAAACTATAGAATCTAGAATCCCATATAATCTTACTATCTCATCAATGTACTTCTTTACCATTACATACAAAGAATCATTCTGTTTAATTGCTAGAAAATGGGCTGACTTCGTCAAACAATCGATAATAACCTATATGGAATCATGCTTCCTATTGATCTTGGGCAAACCCATTAGAAAATCCACAGTTACTCTTTGCGACTTCCACTCACGAATGGACAATGGCCTTAACTTGCCTGAAGGTGCCTGTTGTTCAGCCTTGACTTGCTGACACACTAGACACTTACTTACATATTCTGCTACATCCCTCTTCATTCCTTTCCACTAGAAATTCTCTGTCAAATCCTTATACATCCTGGTGCTACCCAGGTGCATGACATAAGGCGCATTGTGTGCCTCATCTAGTATCTCATCCTTCATTTCCTTGACATTCGGGATACAAAGTCCATTTCCTATAGTCATGAGTCCATCAGACTTCTTGCCATTCTAAATTTCTTCTCAGAGCTTGCTCAAATCTGCATCTTGTGTCTGTAACTCCCTAACTTTCTCCCTGAGTATCAGTCCTACTCTGAAGTTAGCTAGAATACAATTTGGTTCCTCCTGTTTCAAGCTTATCTTAAGCTTAGCCATCTCTTCCTTTAAAGGTAGATAAATTGTCTGAACATGGGCTATTAAGGATTTCCTACTCAAAGCATCCGCCACTACGTTCGCCTTTCCTGGATGGTACTCAATCAATAAATCATAATCCTTGAGCAACTCAATCCACCTTATCTATCTCAAATTCAACTCTTTCTGGCTCAGTAAGTACTTAAGACTTTTATGTTCAGTAAAGATCCTCGTCTAAACCCCATGCAGATAATGCCTCCAAATTTTCAAGGAAAAGATTACTGCTACTAATTCCAGATCATGAGTCAGGTAATTCAACTCATAAGGTTTCAGTTTCCGTGAAGCATAAGCTATCACCCTATCTCTCAGCATCAACACATAACCTAAACCCTTTCTCGAAGCATCATTGTATACTGTATAACCCTCATCTCCTGTATGCAAAGTCAGAATTGAAGCACTTGTCAATCTATGCTTAAGCTCCTCAAAGCTTTTCTGAAAATGATCACTCTAGATAAACTTCTGATTCTTTGTTAATAACTTGGTCAGTGGAGCAGCTATCATGGAGAATCCTTCAACAAACCTCCTATAATAACCTACCAGACCTAGATACTCCTCACATCTGTCATTGTCTTGGGTGCATGCCACTTAACCACTACTTCAACCTTCCTCAGATCAACATGTACCCTATCTTTCGAAATCATAGGTCCAAGGAAGATCACCTCGTGAAGACAAAACTCACACTTGTTGAACTTAGCATAAAGCTCCCTCTCCTTCAATGTCTGCAACACAATCCTGAGTTGCTCCTTATGTTCCCCTTCACTCTTGGAATACACTAGAATGTCATCGATAAACACTATGACAAATTGATCCAGATACTCCTTAAAGACCCTATTCATAAGATCTATAAAAGTAGCCGGAGCATTGGTCAACCCAAATGGCATGACTAGGAAGTCGTAATGCCTATATCGAGTCCTAAAGGCTATCTTGCTTACATCAAACTCCTTGATTCTGAGCTTATGATAGCCTAACCTAAGATTAATTTTGGAAAAGACCCTTGCTCCCTGCAGCTGGTCAAACAGATCATTAATCTGGGGCAGAGGATACTTTTTTTTAATAGTCACCTTGTTGAGTCTCTGGTAGTCAATACACATCGGCCATATTCCATCCTTTTTCTTAACAAACAGAATTGGCGCTCCCCATGGTGACGAAGTCGGCCATATGTACCCCTTCTCTAGCAGTTTCTCCAACTGTTCCTTAGGCTCCTTCAGCTCAGTTGGAGTCATTCTATACGTTGGTATAGAAATGGGTGCGGTTTCAGGAATGAAGTCGATGACAAACTCAATTTCCATCACTTGTGGCAAATCTGGTAAGTAATTTAGGAATACATTTGGAAACTCCCTCATAATCAAAAAATCCTCTAACTTCCCTTCATTCATATCAGTGTCCATAACATGCGCCAAGAAGGCTTCACATCCCTTTTCCACTATTCTGTCAGCTAACAAAACCGAAATAATCCTTAGTGATGGTGTTTTCCTATCCCCCCTGAAAATCACCTTCTCACTGTTTCCCAGATCAAATTCCACGTCTTTAAGGCCACAATCGAACTTCGCATGATATTTCTCCATAACATCCATTCCAAGTATAACATCTAAGCCTTTTAGGTCTAGAGGTAGTAAGTTCAATACTAGTCTAACACCGTCAATGAAGAGTTCACAACTTCTATATACTCGACTTATTATCACAGTCCTCCCTAAAGGAGTACTAACAATTAAAGAGTTATCAAAGGCATCGAATTCACACCATGTAATGCCATGTATGCAGAAACCAAAGAATGTGTGGAACCAGAATCAATTAGCAAATATACTGCAGAATTAAATAACTGAGCCATACCCTTGACAACATCAAATGCGGCTATAACTTCCTCTTTGGGCATAGCAAATACCCTTGCTTGCTTCTGACCCCTAGGCCTTCCTGGAGGAATAGCCTTCTTTATAGCTCCAGAATTGCCCACCTCAGTGTCTGGCCTAGTTCCCACTGTTTCTGCTCTTCTCGGGGCTTGAAACTGTGACCCATCTTGCCTTGTCATTTGGGGACAGTCTCTGATCATGTGTCCCTTCTTCCCGCTTCGAAAGCACGCTTCAAGTAACTTGAAGCACTCCTCTTTGTGAAGTTTCCCATAATGCTCACATTAGGGGTTTGTATATTTACTCCTCCCCGTCCTTCTAGTGCCTCCCACAGTTGAGGCTTGCCCTGCAACTAGCCTTGCCTGCTTGTTCTTAGCAGAGCCACTACTTCCCACTTCACTCTATGTGTGGTAACTCGTTGTACTCCTCTCAGGCATTGGAGCACTCAGTCCCTTCTTAGAAGACTGCTCCCTATTCTTCCTCTTCCTGCTCACTTCATTCTTTATGTTCTCCAGTTTTTCAGACTAGAGTGCGGCGTCTACTAACTGTTGGTAGTCACAGAAGTTGTGGATTAGGACTTTCTCCTTCATCCCCAAATGCAAACCTCCCTCAAACTTGCGGCCCTTGTCCTCCTTATTTGCCATAATGTTGGCCGCATACTGTGACCACTGGGTGAACTTCAGCTCATATTCACTCACAATAATGTCCCTCTGTGTGAGATTTAGGAACTCCCTGGCCTTCTCTTGGATATAGACCTTTGAGAAGTATTTCCTCCTGAAAGCTTCCAAAAAGTCTCTCCATGATAACATCGGAGGCATATCTTGACTGTGGGGCACTGATTCCCACCAATGAAGTGCGTCCCCTGTAGCAAGCTCACTGTATAATCTAACTTCTCCTCATCTGAGCACTTCATCTGAATCAAAACTCTCTCGGTCCTCTTTAATCAGGCTTCAGCTTCTTCCAGATTTGTAGTTCCATTGAAATCTACCGCTCCATACTTGAGGAGCTTGTTATACTTTCCACTCCTATCTACTGGAGCTTGTATCAAAACTTGTGACCCTGGACCCATGGAATATGAGAAAGCCTAAGCAAAGGCTTGAAAGAGCCATGGATCCATAGGGTTTGTTTGAGGCATAGGAGGAGGTGATGGATGCACCTCATGATGCACAATATGTGCCTCAGAATCCGGAGCAGATTATGTCCCAGTATCTTGTGGGGCATAGGATTCATCCGTGCTCCCTTAGTGAGAACTAGATCGAGTCATAACTCCTCGAGTTCTCTTTCAAGGTGGCATTTTCACTCCTTCATTATAAAACCATTGAAAACCTTTAGTTCATGCAAAACAATTTTCGAAGTATGCAAAACAGTTCAAATCATATAAAACAATTTCAAATCATGTAAAAACAATTTAAAACAATGCAAGTTGTTCATTTAAAAATAATGCATGTTCATTTCATGTTTCATACCTAGGATACTCCTAAACCTAGTTGTAAACTTAGACCTAAACCTAGTTACTCTGATACCATAATATGTTGGACCCTGTTTCTAGAGCCCAACATCGGATATGGGATCATGAAGCATGAGCGTGGGGGAAGACATAGAATTTGGAAATTTAAAAGAAAAATCCTTAGGAAGCAAGGCCGGGGTAGCTGCGGCGAACTATTGTTTCGCCGCGGTGCCGTGATGAATGATTGCAACTTCGCTGAGGTGAACCTAAGAATTTTCTTCACCGCGGCGAAGTTGCTTCATGGAGAAACAGAAAACCTTCGGGTTAATTACGCCGCGACAAACTTTTGGCTTCGCCGCAGCGAAAACCCCTATAGCAGAACCCTTAAACTAAGATCAACCTACCTTATTAAAAGCAACTTAAAAACTTTCAACCACCCTCATCAATCCATTCCCAAAAACAAAAATAAACATAAGCATGACACAAACTACTTCCCAAAACTTTAATCTCATTTGTACATAAAATGAAACGCGAAGAGTTAAAAGTGGTCATAAAAAAACCCAAAATACATTTCATTTATATTAATAGGCAAGATTTTTTACAAAGCTTTAAAGGCATTTCAAGCCATAACACAATATTTTCTTCATAAACTATAAATACAAAAGATACTTGAATATTACTTGAAATGCAACTAAAGCCTTGAATTACCAAAAATCTAACTTAAAATACAAAAGTATGGAAATTCATAGTGATGTCGTAACTCTTGACTACTCGATCTCTTGCTCATCATCTGAATATGGGATGGATAAGGGGGTCAGCTTAAAGCTCGTAGGTAATAGATTTATAATCGAGAAACAAGCAAAAACTATTTTTAGAACTCATTGCCGTTGTACATTTTCGAAACGATAGTAATTTCACATGTAAAAATCATCAAACGATTATTTCTTAAAATTATCAATTTATCAAACAATTCATGAGCAATTATAAATCATGTATGCATCAAACATGTTAACAGATCTTAAGCATATAAGCACATCAAAATGGTTTGGGTAGATCCATAATCATGACAAACTACACATTTCCACATAATGTTCCTGTGTAGTCGTAAACTTGACGTACTATCATAATCCCACATAGTGGTTTTGCGTAGACGTAAACATGAGGGAGTCTATGAAAGAGCTCCATGTGACAAGCTTGAATGTACAACACCAAACCCAAATAACATGTAATTCATGAATCAAAAACAATTTGCTCAAATGGTACATTTTGGAAACTTGTTTTTCATGAACATGAGATATTTCTAAAAACCACTTCCGAAAACCTGATTGTATAAACTTGTATCTTTTCAAAGAGAATCATTTTCAAAGTCTTTTCGTAAATCATAAACATAATTCATGGAGCAAACATATAACAATTTCTCAATTCATTCAAGGAGTAAGAGGGGTGTCTTTCCTCTTGCTCCTGTTGCCTCTCTTGCCTCACTTGATTTTCTTAAACAATAACCAAAATTCAATATAATTTGGTTTAGAGATCAAAAAGTTATACCTTAACGATTTGGACTATTTCTTATACTGAAACAAAATTCTATGCTCAACTTCCATCCTGAAATTGAAATTCTTATAGACAGAATTTAGACTCGATTCCTTCATACAATTTGTAGCCCTATGTTTCTAGTGTACTTAAAATAAAAATCAGTATATTTGGATTACTACAGAAAAAGTTGTGCCCAAAATACCAAAGCATGATTGTGCAAGAAAAATTAAGTTCGCCATGGCAAACTTGTCCCGAAACCTACCCCAAGGACATGTTTTGCTACTTTTTCCAGTTTTTAACTTCCCACCTTTCACATATAACCCATATTAAACCTAATCCATCTCTTCTTCTTCATTTCAACCCAATATCATTCACAAATCCAATCATGATCTGTCTTTGATCATTGACCCAAAAATGTAAAACATTAACTCATACCATTCGTCAACAACTTCCTACCCGTATTCAACCTTGTGTTTCACTTCTAACTATCACTAAATATGCTACATCCAACAATCAAGAAGGGTTAACACTTAGACTTACTTGATTTAGCTCAAATTCTTCAAGCTCTTCAAGATCTCCCAAAAACCCTAGCTTTTCTCTTCTTTTCCTCTCTTCCACGACACTTTCTTTTTCTCTCCTCAATTTTCGAGGTTCTCTCTTCTCACACAAGACAACAAATACTTCTTTCGCTTATATCCTAAATGAATGAGCAAAGTCCACTATGCCCTTCCATTAAGCCATAAAACCTTTTAACCTAAAGTGACTTGCCAATTTTGCCCTTTAGATTATACACTCTTTACACTTTAATTTAACCAACTCAAGCAATAAAATCTTACTCAAATTGATATGCTAATTACTCCAAAAAAATATTAATCTATCAAGACCTCAAAACTTAATTTAAATCATGCTTATTCATTAGGGAAAAATTTTGGGGCCCAATAAGGATGATACCCTTGGTACTACAACAATCTGTATACTTGTAGTATTAACAGTTTTATTATTATATAAAAATTGCTTAGTAAGTTGTTGGCACCATTGTTAAGGATTAATTAATTAGCATCTTATACAATTTGAATTCTTTTGATTTATGGATTTCATACTTTTCTTTTGTGAATGCAGGTACCTTAATTAAAAAAAATTTAAACAATTTGAAACTGGGCAACTTATAGATTTTTTTCTTCCAACTCTAACGTAGCACATTGTAACACTACTCAAAATAAATAAACCTACAACTATAACAGTGGTGAATCTACGTCGATACTATAGAGAGTGTTCGGTTAACTTTTTTTATGAAAAGAATTGGTGTTTAGGTTTAGGGGGTTTGGTTTGGTTTAAACAAGAAAATAAAATGAAACTAAACTAATACAAACAAATTAAATAAAACATTTAAGGATGATAAAAAATGATGAAATCGTTAGGGACTTGGTTATCGGTTCTATCTCAACCTACATTTAATTAAACATGTTTTTTCCCTCCAAAATCATCCTTGTGAAAGAAGTTATCATCTGTAACTTACTTTTACTAACGCCGTTAACTTTTACGTCCTTCTGTCTTTACTTAAGAAATATCAGACGATTGGTCACTTAGCATCACCATGTTGAGGTTCTGTCTGATTTCTTTGAATCGATCTTCACTTAGTGGTTTAGTGAAGATATCTGCCCGCTGATACTTTGTTTCTACAAACTGAAGGCTTGCGATCCTTTGTTGTACGTAGTCCCTTAAGAAATGATGTTTCACTTCGATGTGTTTCACCCTCGATTGCTGAATTGGATTCTTTGACAGACTGATGGCACTAGTATTGTCGCAATATATCGGGATCTCCTCTTCTTGTATTGAATAGTTGATTGAGCTAAGTTTACATTATAAATTGGCTACATTTTCATATCTTTTTATGCACTCGTTGATTCCTAATTGATGACTTTTGTGCTTAAATTGGTTCCTCATAACGAGCTCTTGTAATTTTCCATTTGTCAGTAAATTGTCACATTTTGATATTAATTTTTCTATAATTTTCCTAAGGACAATTGATTATGCAAAGTGTTAATTTATATTGTAGGAACAAAGGAGTCAAATCATCAGAAAGTCAACAGGTCGTGAGGACATTTCTAGATGTCACAACGAACAAGTCTCTTCCATGCGTCGCGACGTATAATAATTCACACGTCTCGACGAGCAAGCTATTCTACACATCGCGACACATATTTATTCACACGTCGAGACGTACGAGCGAATACCCGGCCTAAAATGGAAATTTACCTCACTTTAGCGACCCGGCCCGACGCAGCACCTATAAATAAGTTGCCAAATTAGGTTAGAGGAGGTTGGTAAACACTCAAAACACACAACATACATACGATTTTTAGAGATCGGTAGCACCACGAATGACGATCATTAACCGCACGCCATCATCCTACATCTCTGATCATCATCTTTTCACAGTCACTCACACCGTCGATCCTTGGAGGAATGGATAGCATCGGGATTCCAGCAGTGATGGAGTACACCGGAGCTATGCGTGGTTAGGCTTCCGACCCTCTTGAGAATGTAGCAAAGGTTTGAGTTCACCGAGAGCTTCAAAGGGCAGTAATCGTTTATTATCTTAAAGTTTAATTATGTTCTTGTAAAAATTTCGAGTTGGAGATTGCAATGTATGATTGAATTAGTCTGATTATAGTTTAATTGGATGTTAGAAAATGATTTATGATATGGATTGATTTATGCTGAACAATGTGCTTAAATATATGAAGTTTCATATATGTCTTTGGTGAATGCATTGATTGTCTTTATCTGCCTAGTTGTGTTTGG
>JAOQMR010000003.1:11644199-11665131 GCA_027563865.1 Erythroxylum pelleterianum | reverse complement strand
TTTTTCTAGCTTTTCAATGATGTATTATATGTTATTTGTGGATGTGAGAATAGGAAGATATGAAATTGTGAAGTTTGAATGTGGTATTAGGATGACTCATGTTTTGGCAGAAACTTTGACTAAAAAATTTACCTAATTAGAGGTTGAATTTGCTATTAAGTTCTTCATGAAAGTTTTTGATTATGTCTTGATCTTTCCATTGATGTGAAGTATGAAATTTTTGGACCTTGGAGTTGAAAGATAGAAATTTTAGAAGTTATGTGATTGTTTAGGGAGACATAAATTGGGGCAGTGTCTTTGATTGGAAATTTGATTACTTTAGAGGCTTATTTTGGCTTTTAAGTTCTTCATGGAAGTTGTAGAACTTCCTTTGAGCTTTCTGTTGATACCAAATTTGTCAAATTTGGAGTTCGGGATCAAGAATTATGAATTTTTTAAATTCTGAGTGTTTTAAAAAAAAGAAAGAAAATTGAGCTCGCGATCGCAAGCTGGCCCTTTGTCACTGAGGCTCGCACTCGCGAGCCGTTGCAGTCGCGAGGCTTCTGTTTTCTTCGGCTCGCGATCGCCAGTCGGCTGCTACAGTGCGGCTTTGATTTTTAATGATTTGAAAATTTTCCATTCTTTTGCTTATATCTTTTCCGTCCGACATTCGATTGAGTTGGTTTTCGAAGCGTTGGATTCCTAAGATATTCCTCTATATGTCCTTAGAGATTTATAACTTTTTGATATTTAATTGAGGGTGATTGATTTAATCAAAGTGAGTTGGGGAAATTTTCTGAATATGGTTCAGTATTTTGAGAAATTCTTGATCTGTGGAGATCCGATTGAGTTGATTTTTGAGGCAAAATAAAATAGAGATATGGAGCTACAAGTCTTATGAAGGAACTGAATTTCAATTTAGCCGCTAAGACTTTCAATTTCTGAATTGAAGTCGGGTTTAGTATTCAGTCTTGGATTAGAAAAATATGAAAGTATTTTGGCCATAACGTTTGCTCTAGTCATTCAAATGAGGTGATTCTTAATTTGGATTAAACTAGAGAAATAGAACTACAAATGTCCTGAAGGACTCAAGTTTCAATTTAGTCTTTAAGAATGTCAATTTTGGGATGGAAGTAAATTGCTGGAAAATGTGTTAACATAATGATAGTCCAAAATGTTTGAGGTATAACTTCTGGTGTAGTGCACTAAATTAAATGATTTTGGTGGCATTATGAAATTGAGACAACGAGGAACATTTCTCTATAAGGAAGTTTTAGCAAATTCCTTCAAATTGATGGTGAGAAAAATGTCCTAAAGTAAGTATGAATTGAAATAAAATTTAGGGACAATTTTGGAAGATCACTTAAGGAGTTAAGGTTTTAGGCTTCTATGGAAGGGTAATATGGTCATTTGTCACTCATTAAATGACATGGCGATATAAAATAAGAGGGCTGTCGTTTTTCATAAGAGGAGCACGACACTTAAGAGGAAAACAATAGAAGAAAAGAAAGAAGATAGAAAGAAGAAGAGAGAGGCTTCGGTGATGGAGGAAGAAGAGAGAGAGAAAGCTTAGGGTTTTCATTTTTATGGGCTTCAAGCATGATCTTTTCGTAGATTCAAGAGAAAAAATGTGGAAATAAGTGAAAGCTTCCTATGGAACCAAGAAATTTCCGAAGATGGTGAATATTGAGGTAAGATTGAGATTTTGATTTGTTAATTTTTGAAAGGTTTTGGTTCATATGACTTAAGATTGTTATCAGATTGTGTTTCCTAAGCTCAATTTTTGGAGATAGCATGGTGTAAATTGTTTAATTTTGGATAATTGAGAACTAGGATTTATGCCATTTTTGTGATTTTGAAATTTTGGAAGTTTCTTAATTTAGATAGCTTGAAAATATGATGAGTTTGGGGTTCCTATAGTTAATTTTAGTGATTATGTTTTTTGTGATATTGAATTTGGGTGATTGTGGTTTAGGAAATTTTAATTTGGATGAAGGAAAGAAGTAATGGAGAAATTGAAGCTTTGGACAAGTTTCTAGCGTGGATATGAGGTGGGTACCGTGTTTATATTTTGAATTATAAGCCATGTATATGTTTTCGAAAAATTAAGAAAGAAAGTACCGAATTTTTATTTATTTCTGAACGTTTTTGAAAAATTGTTACAAGTTTTGAATGTTTGATAAATGAAGAAAATTTCTGAAATTATGGAAATTTGTACAAAGGTTAGATTTATTGTTTCAAATGATTGTGATAATTGATAAAAATTCTGAATTTCATGATGCTTGAATGATTTGTTAATTATGAAATTTTATGCATTCATTTGACTTTGATGTTTGAGAATCCTTGGTGGTGAATGACTGAATAATTGCTATGTGAATTTTTGCAATTGTGGAAATTTATGAATGGCATTTTGTTTGATATGACATGATATGAAAATCAAGCTTTCGAAATGTGCCTTCGGACAATCCGATTTCTAAGTATGAATTTGTGTGTTATGTGGGTTTGGTTAGGTCCCATAAGTTGAGTCAGTGCACTGGTCTCGTTTTCTATAGGCTTCGCCCGCCTGCCCGCTAGTGGCACTGGAGCTCCGATTACGGACTCCCGTAAGTTCACGGTTGCACAGGACCGCTATGCGGAAATGTGCAGTACGTTCCTTTTTGGAACGCCTAAACTAATTTGATGTGTTTACGTGTTTTGATTTGGTTAATAATGTGATGCATTTTATTATGTGATGCATTCATGTTTTAAATTTGTTCATGATTTGTGAAGAATTTGAAGTTTTTGAGACATGATAAATTGCGGATTTTCTGCCGTGAAATTATTTGAAATTGATTATGAATGATTTGAAAAGTTTGAAAAATAAGCTTTCGACGATTTTCCTACTGTGAGATTTTTATAAAATGGCAAAAGTTTAGAAAATGACTTTTGCTTATGTTTCAATTTATAAACATGTTGTCCACGAGCTGTCAAGCTCACCCCCTCCCTTTTCATCCCAATCTCCAGGTATCGAGCAGGAGATCGGATGAAAGAAAGTCAAGGCTTGGGTTTGATTTTGTTTGTCCTGTGTTTTAAGTATTTTGGATTCTGGTTTTAGTTTTATTATGGCTTGGAATGCCATTAATGTATTGTAAGCATTGAATTCTGGATGTATATGAATTATGGATTTATGTATTGAATTTGAAATACTTTTGTAAGCAATTAATTCTTGAGGTCTATGAATTATGAAGAATTAAGAAATTGTGTATGGATTTGAGATATAAATTTGTGTATGATTGTGGAATATAAATTGTGATTGTATATGAGTATGATTTGTTTGGGTTTTGGATTGACTGATGAAATTGTATATTGAATTAAGATCTGATTGTGAATTGAGATATGGATGATTCTGATTATGATTGAGAATTATTGAAGTGTTAGGTATAGATGTGTGTTTGTTTATGCTAGGATTCCGGATAGGAGGTCCGATGAATGGTGTGGATTCGGTTTGGTATATATATATATAAGTGAATTTTAAAACCCTTTGCAGGTTTAGGTTTTATTAAATACAGCCGTTATGCTACCCAATTTTTGATAAAAGATTAATAAGATTTGGTTAATGGATGGATTATGGGATAAGTATGAATGTTTTGGGAATTGAGTTTTTGATTGAGGATGAGTTTCCAATGGGGAAATTATTATTGTTTTGATTTGTATAAAAGTGAATAAAGAAGAAAGAAATTGAATGAGAAAAAGAAAAGAAAATTTTTTTACCGTTTTTGGATTTGACTTAGACCGGGATTGTATTAGAGTTTCCAACGCTAATTTTAGTTTTCGAAGATGTACGCTACGGATGTCGAAATTTGTATCAGTTTTTGCTTATCGTTTGTTTAAATTGTTTCCGAGCCATTTCGCTTTCGCTTTCAATTTTGTTTTCCGCCTTTGTTTATCCGATTTTTTGATTCTATTCATTTTGATTCGATACTTTCGCTTTGTCATTCGTTTGCATCCTTTGACCTTCGCCTCATGTTTTGTTCTCTTTGGCTCTTTAAGAATTCGTTTTCCTTTCGTTTCCGCACACTTTTGTTTCCAATTTTAGTTTCCCTTTTCTGTTTTTCCGGTTGGGATTCGGTCCTGAGATCGGGTCCCAACATGGGAAGCCCAATCCTTCACACTATTTATGTTGGGCCCCGTTTCTTAAGCCCAACAATCGATCCGGAATAAAAAAAACATAAGCGGGTTTCCAATCTCTTTAACCTTCATCGAATAGTCCTCATTCTCATAACATCTCAAGCCACAAAGGCGAGCCCACACAACAAATTCACAATAAACATGATTGACTTCTTCAGAATGGTAGCTCTTAGTCTCTAGTTCATTTAGAAACAAGAACCACCTCAATCAGAGCTCTATACCTCAAGATATGCTTACAAATCCAAAGTATGTTCATAGCCTAACCATGCTCTCCTAACCGACCCCTCACTTCCTTTCTATCAAACTTTTTGAATTTAACTCTAAAGGCTATAAATTTTATGGAGAGATAAAAAAACGTGTTAGGAATCTAACGCTTCAAGAATCACCTCAATCGGAGGTCCGACGAAGAAGTTATGGCCAAACAAATCCAATATGTTTGTATCCTTACTCCGATTGAACATGCCTTGGCGCAATCGCCATAACTCTCACTATAGGTATCATATTGACTTCGTTTTTGGACGGTTGGAAATAAAACATCTAGATCTACAACTTTAGTGAAGACAAAAAATTGAAATTCTATCGTGTTTGGGGTCAAAACACATGGACCGTGTGATCCAACACGGTCAGGCCGTGTAACTTTCGGGTGGAATAGTGCTCCTGCACTGGAAACACACGGGTTGTGTGATTTTACAAGGTCAGACTGTGTAACCTTCGGGTGTAACAAATTTGTCACCCTCCAAAACTCCTCCAAAGGGTCCTAAACCCATCCTAACATCCCCTTTCCTCATATTCTTCTCCAATACTACCTTTCTAGTGCCAAAAACCAATTCAAATCCATTTAACTACTAAAAACATCATTGAATCTCAACTCCAAAGGATTCATTACACACATTCTTCCTAATTTCAACATATTCTTCTAACACTAGCAACAATTTGAAATCTCAACCAAGGATAAGCACATACATCATTCTTAAACTTTAAGGAAACATAATCATAAAAAAGAACTTCTCAATTCTCAATCTCATTTGAAAACAAAAGAAATGTTTGAACAAGCTTTACTTACATATCAACACATACATCAACTTAATAAAAAATACAAAAAGATGCTCATGTTTGATATGCTTATAAAGCTAGCCAAAAGTCACTAACTTAATACAAAATACAAAAGACTCCTAGCTCTCTTGGAGTATCCGAATGCCTTGCAAGGGTCGTTACTCTTCTCGGTCTGCACCTGAGGAGGAAAATCATGGGTTGAACTACATAGTTCAGTGGCTAACTTATTCATAGCCATTGGTGATAAGCCACACAACCAAACATATACAAATATCCATATAGAACAACAATGAAACTTATCATTCACAATTTCCATACACATCTCATAATTCAATAAATCATCCCATTAAACACATTTGATGCCAATTATCATTCAAACATAACACACAATTCGCATCATAACTTACACATCAAAATGCAAATGCACACACAATTTGGCTCTAGGGTTCCGTGAACAAAACATAGAAACTGAAGTTTACTCCGTGAACGAAACGAGTCCACTTTTCGAATCTCGTGGGCCATAAGCAGGCAGCCGGGAGAAGTCTTTACGTTGACGTGCATGTGACTGCAAAACAGTTCCACTCTTGCCCCAACACAATCAAATCTCATGCTCGAATCAATCAATCACAAGTTCATATTCTCATGATTTTTCTTCTTTTCATTTAATCAAAATGCCATAATACAAGACATAGCATAATCATGCTCACAATTCAATCATTAACACAATGTCATACATTTTTCAATGCATAACATAACATAAAACACATCATAGCAATTCACAATTTATCAATTCCAACTTATACATACACACATATGCACACATAAGGCATTTTGCCCATTACATAATAACTATAAATAAATTACCCACTTTATACTCTTGGAAATTCAAATTCAATGGATCCCTTCCTCTTGCTCTTAGGTAGGTTGCCCTTGATTTCCTAACACAACCAAAATTCTCATTCAATTTTCAATTCAAATGGAAATCTCCCAAATTTTCATGTTCATAACAAAAAGAAATTAACCCTAATCAAGCTCAAATTTAACCTACTCATAGTCCATATAGGTTAGAAAACTCAAAACCTAACTTAGAAACCCATCTTCTTCCTCCAATCCAACACCCACCACAAAACCCCTTTCTCTCTCTAAACTTCTTCTTTCACACACAACTCATTTCTTCAATAAACAAGAAGAAAAGATGAAGAACTTACCTTTAGAAGCTTGATTCTTCTCTTCTTTCCACAATTTTCCCCCTTCTTCCCTAGTTTTTCGATTTTTCTTCTCCTTCTCTTCTCTCCCTCAAGTTTTCTCTCTTTTCTTCTCCCCTTTGGCTGCCAATGACAACTTCCTTCCTTTTTTTAAATTTTAAGACACAATTAACCTATTATAAGACACAAGGCCTTTCCCAATTTGCCCTTCTTTTGTCTTTTTATGTCTCTACACCTTCAATCCATTAACTCCACATTAAGTCTAACTAACTACCCATCTTTCCAACTAATTTCAATTTTTATTCAAACCTACTAAATTAATAACCCAATTCTAAAAATAAATAAACAAACAAACAAGCATACATAAATCATTAAACAAATAATAAGTAAAAATTTAAAACAAATCGGGATCCAACAATTTATGTTTCTCAAACCACTTTATGGGAAGCAATTAAGAAGGAAGCAATAACTCATCCCTATATGGTTCACATAGGCAAGCTAACAACTTCAAATCCTGGTGCTTTATACAACTGGCTTAGTGGATTGATCTGCTACAAAAATAGGGTTATCATTCCTCCTAAAAATGGAATTGTCACTCAACTGTTACAAAAATTTCATGACTCACCTTATGGAGGCCATTCAGGAGCATTGAGAACTTATAAGAGGTTAGTACAACAATTTTACTAACCATCAATGCATAAAATAATTCAGCAGTATGTTGCCTCATGCCTTGTTTGCTAGAAGAACAAAAATAACACTCTATCTCTAGCTAGACTTTTACAACCATTTCTTATTCCTTATCAAGTATGAGATGATATAACAATAGACTTCATTGAAGAGTTGCCATTGTCTAATGGTAAGAGCACGATTCTTGTGGTTATTGATCGTTTGATCAAATCAACCCATTTTATAGCCTTGCCATATTCATACATTGCGAGGATGGTAGCGGAAAAATTTGTGGATGGCGTTATCAAACTCCACGGACTTCCAAAGTCCATCATCAATGATCATGTTCCCATTTTCGTTAGTTTATTTTGACAAGAATTTTTCAAAATGTCATACACCAAGCTACAATTGAGCTTTTCTTATCACTCTCAAACTAATGGACAATCAAAGGTTGTCAATCATTGTTTGAAGCAATATTTGCGATGTTTTGTGTAACGCCCCAATCTGAGATTACGATATGTAATATTTGTCAGTTTGATGTCTGGTTCTGTTTGTTCTGTCTTGTGTGGCATCCATGTATCCTCCCAGAGGGTATTTGGGTGTTACATTTTGTGTCACAGCAGCCTAAAAAATGAAATTTTTTTTCTACCTTGGGCTGAGTTTTGGTATAACACTACCTACTATAGTTCGATTGGCATGACACCATTCCAAGCGTTGTATGAGAGGCTGCCACCAAGTATTCCTAATTATTAGGTGGGATCTTCCTTTGTTAATGAAGTTGATCAAGCATTGACGTCTCGTGATGCCATCCTAAAACAACTCAAAGCTCATTTAAGTGATGCAATTAATCGAATGAAGCAAGCAACTGACCGTAAGTGAAGAGAGGTTGAATTTGAAGTTGGAGATTTGTTTTTTTTAAAGTTGCAGCCGTATCGATAATATACTGTTTATAAACGACCTTTTAAAAGTTCACTAGTCAGTTTTATGGGCCATACTGCATCAAAGCTAAAGTAGGTAAGGTAGCTTACAAATTAGATTTGCCATAACAAACTCGAATTCACCCTGTCTTTCATGTTTCTGTGATCAAGTGCCAAGTTGGAGGGAATTATGTAACTAGCCCAGACTTACCACCAGTTACTGATAATGACAATGTTATCATTGAACCTACAACTATCTTAGACACTCGTTGGGTTAAAATAGGATCAAATTTTGTTGAGGAAAGTCTAGTTTAATGGAGGAATTTGTCGACAGGTGATGCTATATGGGAAAATGCTGAAGAATTACGTGCCAGATTCCTTAATTTGAACCTTGTGGACAAGGTTCCTTATAAAGAGGGAAGCAATGATACATATTTGCTGAGAAGATCAAGAAGGATGCCTATCAAGAATCCAAAATATTTGGATTATAGTTTTGAGTGGAGATTTGTTTGTTTAATATTTGAATTGGTCATGTTTCTTTTAACTATTTCTTTGCCCTTTTCCAGTCGTATCTTTGTTCTTAGGAAGATCTATTGAGTCTATTATCTATTTATATTTCTCATATTTGCAAGGGGGGAGATCATTCAAATAACTCACTGGTTGATTCTGGCCACAAACAGAACTCTTTTTTTTTTTACAATTTTGATTGAAACCTTTGATACCAATTATTATATGTCTTATGGGAGAACCAACCCTAAAAGCTAGCTTGAAGGGTAGAAGAACCCATAAGCCTATAAACTCCACATCAGTCTCTTTTATTATCGATGTGGGATAATTATATCGTAACAACTTCCTCCTCTAGTCATCTTCTTTGTCTTCAAATCTCGGATAACAACAAAACGTGGGGAAAAAGAGACATAACAATTCAATGATTTGGTTAGTTTACTAATAGGCATTAAGTTCATTTTTTTTGGAATATATAGTGTCGTTGGTAACGTCGTTGAAGGAGAAGGAAATGTAGTGCCAATGCCATTTATATTAGTAGTGGAACTATTAGCAACAGTAAGTTGATATGAGTATGGTAAATGGGTAATTTTATCAAAAAATTTTGGGTTACATATAATATGGTCAGTGGCTCCTTAATCTATAGCCCGTGTGGCTCCTTAATCTATAGCCCGTAGTTTAACAGAGGATGATATACAAACTGTGTGATTATTTAGATGAGCAAATGAAGGAATTGGTGTGGTTGTTTCCTTGGCTGCTTGATATTGGAGAAAAGTTGCATATTCTTTTTTAAAGACCAACTAGTTTCCACTTGTTGAGGCAAAACCACTAGAAGCCCTTTATAATATTAGTAAACTGAGAGGGCTTCAGTCGCAATTATGGGTGTAAGTCTCAATAATATTCCCGAACATTCCCATCCTTGCCATAATGGTCACAATTTCTTTAACCTCCTCTGCCCCTTCCTCCACGACCACCTCGATTACTTCAACCTCTATTACCTCTTTCACTATTGTGAATAGCTAGAGCAAACTTGTCACCACTTTCTTGTGTTGCCCCTTCAAGGATCGAGATACTCTTGAATATATCTTAGCAAGTGATGGAAGTTTTGTGCCACCAAGTATCTAGGCCCGAATTGGTTCATATTTTGGTCTTATGCCAACCAAGTATCTTAACACAAATAACTCTTCTCTTTCCTTAAGAAGTTGATCCTTATTTGTTGTTATCAGCTGGGTTACTAAATATTTTACAAATAGATTCTTTATTTCTAAAAATACTCGATGTGCTTCTTCTTTCCTGCTCACAGTTCAACAATTTCACAGATAAATAATATATATGAGTAACGTTACTGGAAAATAAAAGTCTTACATACTTGCATAACTCCTTGCAGAGTTTACATAATAATACATGTCAACAATATTTGGCTACATGGCACTCCAAAGGCTTGTCATTATTTGATTGTCACGTTGTTCCTACTTCTTATACCCCAATAGCTTAATAACAGGAGTCAGATCTATAAGATGCTCATACCCACATAGGCCCCTGCGATATACAATGATTGCCTTCTCCCAAGCAACATTATTCATTTCATTTAATTTCTAATTTGTGATTTACTGAACCATAATGGGTTGTTGTCCTTCAATACTTTCAATTTTGAAGTCACTCATGATGCAACCGATACAACAAGACGTTAACGAGAATAAGGTGAAGAATAATAGTGCACAAAATTGAACTTCAAATAACAAAAACTGTGCAACAATGAAAGAGGGACTATGACTATGACGGAACCATTATGAGATATAACTACCACGAAACCAACGACAATGGTTAAACATACAAACCTAATTTCCAACAATTAAAGCCAGAAAAACAAATCATCGACTATAGTTAAACACAAAAATAAAGTTTCCAACAATTAAAAGGAGAAAACATGTCACCAACAAGTTTTTGGAGTTGGTGCAACTCAGTCCATAGCAGTAAGGTCAATAAAACATTTGAACAACGACTGTTGACGGCATGTGGAACACTCTTCGATGGCCCCTCTCCATTTTACTTGATCGTCGGTGGCTGCTTGAGGTGTTTCTGGAGTTAAATTATTAAGGTTAGTTTTATTTTTGTGAGAAATGTTTGGGTATGGGTTTTCAGTTGTGAAAGAATGAAGGAACAAGGAATTAGAGGCAGGATTAGAAAACATGCTCTGATACCTTGATAGGAATTTAAGAAAAAAGATAGGAAGAGCTTACCGAAATCAGTAGCTCTTACTTTTCTTTATATACCAGATTATCTTATTCATATAAGGTAAGTCACAATTATAATCCTTAAAGATAATCAAATCACAATTGTAATCCTTAAAGGTACTCAATCGAATCATAATCTCTAACACTAAGAAATATATTTTAAAATATTTTTGAAATATATAAATTTCAAATTTTTGAATAGTTATTTATAAATAATTTTTGTATGTTTAGTATTTAATTACGAATAATATTTAAAATTAAATTTTAATTTATAAATAAAATGTTTACTTATTTATTTTTAATAAAATATAATGAATCTTTTATTACTAAATATTATATGAATAAATTAAGAATTTTATTTATAAAATTAATCTATCTTTAAATTGGCTTAATAGTTAACCATCGTTAGTAATAAAAGTGTAAAATATCAATAATAATATTTAAACTAAAATTTGTTTTATTTGGAAAAATATAAAATAAAACAAGAAAAATAAAGAATTAAAAAGGAAATTAATATGTATTGAAACTACACTAAAAAAGTATGGTAAGTTCTGTAAAATCATAAATAAAGGAGTAATATAAACCAATGATTTAAAAACTTAACCGGATCAACCGGTTCGACGAGAATAAATACTAACTAGCCTTATTTTCAATTTGATTTGTATTTATAACCTTTATAAGAAAAAACTAGTCGGTTAAGTAATAAACCAACCGGTTTATTAAAAACTGCCTGGTAAAGCCACCCACACCAACCCATGTTCATTGTTGTTTGTCTCAATCCTTAGCTTTAAGTTTTTACATTTCATACAATGCAGGAAAGTTGAGAATTTTCAATGTTTTTTAAGTCTTTAACATAATTTAATTAATAAATTATATTTTTCAAATTTTATATTATTTATTTATCTCTTTATATTTTAATTAAAATTTTATTTTAAAAATAAATTACTATTTTTATCTTTAAAAATACTTATCTTAATTTCACTAATAAATCATATTTATCAAAATTTAGGGAATTCATGTTTTCAGCTTAAGGATTCACGTCACCAGCTAAAGAGGATGGACAAGAGTAGTTTAGCATACCTAAAATCAGATGGTAACGTGCTACCTATCTTTTCCCTACATGTAGTTGGTGTTGATAAAGGTTTTGTCCATGGTTGGAGGCTTAAACAACATGTTGAATTTATTTCCCAAAGGCAATAACTTGGAACACCTATGCGTGAAGGGAGCAGCTTCAATTATTCTTCAACAATTCTGGTCCAAAGGAGAGCTAAAGTTTCAGTGGAATGAAAGTGGAGCAGCTCCTATCATCTTTGTTTTACATGCTACATGTTGAAGAAGGTTGTCCACACGTTGCAAGCTTAATTTCCAACAGTTGTCCATTGTTTTGTCCCTCACCATCTTTGTTTAATCAAGCCATTAATCCCTTATAACATCCACAACAATACTTGTCTCCCACATATAACAAGTTGTTCTGATTTTGTCTCACCAAAATGACACATACCTACACCATGAATTGGTCTCTCATGTAAAGAATTTTATGTCCCTCACATCTACTCCTTCATAAACGTGACATTATAAGATTTTTATGCATTCTTGTTCCAAAATAATAAGAACTTCTTCATGTACATGACAACTACCACTTAAGGCCCATTTACATGTACATTTATTATTTCTTATCTAAAATAATTAAGTGGCTTAAGAAAAATTTGTCCAATTTTGGTAGAAATTTCATGTCCACTTAATAACATGCTACTCCTAAATATATCAACATATAAGTTGGAATGATTTAAGTATCTAGAACTATGACTGATTCTTATATCCTTTTGTTTCAGCCTAAGAACACTTCAAATTTACTCCACAATAATTTAAAACAAGGTCAATCTTGACTTATCATAAATCCATCCGATTGAATTTATTTTTAGTCCATTTCCATACCAGTCAACTCCAATTTTCAGGGTTGAGTTCCTAATTCACCTTTTAACAAAAATAAAATTTATATGCACCTGAAAACATCATTCACATAAAATGAAATTTTATTGACACGTGAAAAGAAAAGTTTAAGGTTTTACATGCAGTATGACATGCAATAGATTTTTCATCATGCACACCACTATGGTAATGAGAAGACAAACCATTTTCATTGCAAATAGTCCTTTGCAGCAAAGATTGACTACCATAAGCCTGAAACGAGGTTGTCAAAGTTAAGCGATCTGTAGAAAAAAAACATAATATACAACCTAGAGTCATAAGCTATCTCTAAGCTGGTGGCTTACATATGTCCAATTGAATGGTTTTCGATAGTACTACAACATCACTCGACTACAAGAACAAAAACCTTCTATTCTTCAGCTCTTAGATTTGATAAACGTTTGGAGAGATATCCTTGTCTAATTGTTTGAACCCACACAATTGTTTTCAAGCTAGTTTGCATAAGACGATTGATATATATATAGACACAAACACATCAAAGATTTCAACATATAAAGTTATACCTTCTCGGTTGTAGCAGATTGCATAACTTCCTCTATCACTTTATTTGAGCTCCTAAAGGAAAGGACAAGTACTATCAGCTCGAGGAGTAAATGTAATACCCACCTAATCATTTGCCAAGGAATCTTTATCAAAACGCTTTCGTGCTTCCTACAATAGTATGAGATCATTCATAGCTAAGAGTCAGGACTTTTTACAAAAATAAGGTACATAAGAGTGGAGCAAATGACTGAGACAGAAAGTACCCAGAAAGCAAGCAACAGTTGAAAGAATCAAATATGAAAAATTAAAATCAAGATTTTGAGAAAGGTAATAACAAAACATACAAGGCATCTCTAGACACAATCGGGCTTGGTCATAATGAAAGTTTGCTCCATTTTATCGAAGAACAGAGGGTTTCTCAAAGTCTCACGTAGCTACGCGAATGCTACAGGAAAGAGGTGGGTCAAAAAACAAAATGGGAAACAACCCATCATCGAACAACTTCATTTAAAAAACAACGGGAAAGTTAGAAGTGTTAACGTGGAACAATTGATTAAAAGAAGCTTGAGCAAAGTGAGATGTATCCACATAGAATTTTCTCACCTACAACTAGATTGTTACGAGTTGCGACATTAATCGATTCTAAATTTTCTCACCTATGACTAGATTGTTACGAGGGGTGCTATGTTGCTGTTTCACGCTTCTGTTTGGTTCTAACCGTCCTCTTCAAACACTGTCGTCGAGCTTTCTGTTTGGTTCATTGAGTCATCAAGTGTATTTGCTTCATTTTCTCATTGGGTTGTCATTTTGTCACATTTTTTACGTATGCAGTAAGCTTATTCTCCAAACAAACCTACTATACTTAACTATTTTTCTATGTAATCAATTTTTAATTTTGTTAAAAAATGATCTACTTAGAAGTGTTAAATAACATTCATTGCATAATATTATGCAATTTTAAAGGTATTTATGCATAATATTATTCACATTTTTAATCTTAAAATAATGCATAAAATTGTTGCGTTATATATATATATAGTAATAATAATATAATTAAAATTATAATACTTAATTATTGTTAGTTATGATAAACTTTGCTATATAAAAATTCAAAGATATACTTTACATTAATCTAACACAACACAATACCCAATGATGCTAGGAACCACACCACACACAATAGAGAAAGAAAAGAAGGGTTTAGAGTCTCTAGTCTTCCTCACCGTCCACTTCCATGTCTTGCTCTTCTCCCATAGTATCGACTCATATGTTTTAATTTTTACTAAATAAAAACTTGCTTGTAATTTAATTTTGTTAAGCATATTATGAATACTCATTAGTAAATATAAAAGTTTATATTTTAAATATGCATTAGTAAATAGCTATATAAATAAATACAGTAGAACCTCTTTAAATTGATACTTGGTAAATTAATAAACTCTTTAAGATAATATTTTTCTCCGGTCCTGACTTGGGCCAGTTAAAAATTTAACAAATTTCGATAAGATAATAAGATAATATATTTTCAAAATACCCTTACATATAGGGTCCCATTAATATCATAAATTAATAATTATATAAACTTACACAAATATAACTAAGACAATTTAGTGAAATATGATTCTAATGTTGTTTGTTTTTCCTTAAAATTTAAGTCTAGTTGAAGCTCATCTCTAACTTTCAATTGAAACTTTTGTTCAAGCCACAATTGCAAATCTTTTTGAGTACATGTCGAATGATCTCTCTTGTACTCACATAATTCTTTGCGTATTTGATCCGTCATTATTAATTTCGTGGCACCTTTTAGACGAGGAGTACCGTTCAGAAAATTCTCTATACATTAGCCAAAAATCCACCTGAAGACTATAAATCTGTTACATGCTTCTGAGAAACTAGGGTTTTCCAAGTCAAAAGTTGTTCAGCTTATCATTTTCTTTTCCTTTTTTCTCTTCTTGTCAGAAAACTTTTAGGTTATAATCTTTTGCAGCTCTAAGAAGAAGAATTTGTGACACATTAGATGCTTGTTTAAGTGCAAGTTAACTCTTTATTGCATATATTAATATAAATTATAATTATAAATCTGATAGCCTAATATATACATTATATTGTGTTAATAATTTAAGTAACAGTTTTTAAGACACACACATATATATAGGGGTTGAAGAATAAAAAATCGAGTCTCTCTTTGAAATTATGAACTCAAAAGATAACATTGATTCATCTCCAAACCCTTGAAAACTTCGCCTCATTGTTTTTTCGCGTCTCAACAAGCCTCCAACGTGATTAACAACAAAACTAAAAATGAAAGAGGAGTTTTGGCTGTATCCTCCATAAGACGACCTCGCTTTGCCAGGAGGTCACGGTCATCATTATCATCATAAAGAGTTAGACTTAAGAGATAATGATTAATAAATTTTAAAATTATTTTAATTAGCAAGGCTTTCCAACGAAGCAGTCAAGTGCACCGGAGTAACGGGTGAGTCTGGTCACGTATGTTCCCGGTTTCCATTTGATCATATCTTGCCTTGAGAATAACTTGCTTGCCGCCGGATTTCCTGACTGAACAAAGAATGCTCCGTTCATCATCAGATCACCCTCCGATATCCAGTTCCAATTCTTCCATTCGCTCTCCATTGCGTACTCTCTCTTCGTCACCTATATTTATAGATATCATCAATTTTCCAATCCCATGCAAGTTAGCAAAAACAACCTGGAGCAACAGCAATTTGAGCTTTTGGGTTGAATGATTTCATATTCTCACCTCCTTAGCAGCGAGATTCTGTGGAGCAATGAATCTGTTGCCCTGACTGACGATGATGGGTCCCTTACTACCACCAATGGCGTACATAAGCCAATGAGTATAGTCGTTATTGACGACATGAATGAAGCCCCACCTACACCTTGGCATCCTCTGCACCAATCCATTTCCAAAATGGGTGAATGCAATAGTGACTTGCATTATCTTGTCACCTGAGAAGCTGTCACTTGCACCGAACAACAACACCTGCATATACATATCATATCATCGATCCCAAGTTATGACAAACTTGATGACGTCTAATCCAGACACTTTATTTATTCATTGTCTTGGTAATTATTGTAGAAAGAAACACCATTGTGATATGATATAATTTTAATTACGTCTCTATAGTTTTAAACATTGATGTTGTTGATTATTACCTCGTTGTGGTGAGTGAAATGGCCGTTGGAAATGGTTATGGCGGTTGATCCCTGGACGATATCTATGAGGCCGTCCTGACAATTGGACATGGAAACATGATCAACCCAGATATCAGAAGATCCAAAGATGGAAATGCCATCGCCGTCACTCCTTGTCCTAAGTCCGAAATGATCCACAGAGTCCCTGATCATCCCACCAGTGCAGGCAACGATGTCGTGAATGTGAAGGCCATGAATGATGACGTTTTTGACAAACTGAAGAGTGAGACCGCAACCAAAAGCAACACGGACGTTGGCTCCTCTAGCATCAATGGTTTTGTCACTGGTGATCATGAGCTCCTGGCTGAGTTTGATTATCATGCCCCGAGCAAAGATGATCCAAAGCGGTCCCTTTTGGATCACTGCATGACGTAGGGTTCCAGGTTTAGGGTTAACCACGTCGGCGTCTGAGGGATCAGTGACAACGTAAATTGGTCCCCCCTTGCCGCCTCTGGTGTTCCGGCCAAAGCCAAGGGCGCAATCTGCTAGCTTCTGTCGGTTGTCGGCCCATTTAGGGTCACAACGCCAGCAACGGTCGATGGGGTTTGCTGCCACACATTGGCCTTCTATCTTCCTTTTCCCACGTAGGTTTCTTCTAGTGGTGTTAGTCCCAAACAACGACCTGCATGCAAATACGTAAGTTCCTGTTTTTGATCTACTATTGCCGAAGGAATGAATCACTTACATATGCACATGGGTGTTGATGTGGTCGGTGACGTTCCAAGGATCGGGGTGATATGCTTCTAAATTTGCAGTGTTGGCCTCAGTTTCCTTCTGATTCCAGTACTCATCATCCAATTCAGAGACGTAGGCATCTAGAGTTGGAACCATCACCGCAAATGCCACGGAAAAGAGCAGAAACAAACCTTCATTGCGGATTGTCATTGTTTTGCGTTTTTAGGATTATTAAGGAGTTATTACTAATTTTTCCAGTTCCTTCTTTTACTTTTTTCTTTTGTTTCCAGCAGCTGGTGTCAAGCTGTTGGAAAAGCAATGGTCCCCAGGTTCCGCTGAACCGAGACAGGACCAAGAATAGGGTAAATGAGGCCAATTAAAGAGGTTCGCTTGGCCTGTCCGGAGTACTAATGTTTGATGTCAGGGTTATTTTTTATATAGGCAAGCAACTTTCGCCCTGAAATTACCAAATTAATGGTCTTTACCTTGAGTAGATGGTCTAGAGACATCCAGGGCGGCAACTTTGGAGAACCACATATCTCAATCAACGTTTGTTTCCCTGTGCCGTAAATCTGAATAGTGGAGGTGTGGTTTACAGAATCAGAAAAAAGAAAATAGAATACTTTCGGGTGTTACCGCACTTCTTGGCATAACCACTGGACATCCAGAATTTTTGTCCCTCTAAAGAACAGTAACCAATAAAAAAAATGAGAACATCAAATCGGCAAAGAGAGGCTAGAGCTGGAGCAAATGGCACTGGCAGTGACCTCTATGTTCCATTATTAGTAGTAATAAGCATCTTGTAACAATAACATTATTTGATACAATTCTTCATTAATGGTGCTCTGTACCATCTCTATACTCTGGGATAAAATACCTCATCCCCAGCTTCACTATTCATCCTTGGTAAAGAAGATTCACCTCCTGACCATGGTATTATTGTATGTATCTACGTCAATGATTTTAAAATAACTTCCATACGAATCTGCTCGAGAACACTTCTGTGACGAACTTTTATGATGTACTTGGAAATTAAATACATGTGATATATATTAGGATGCTTCCCAGACCTTGTAATCTCTTCCTTCAACAGCTACAGACCATTTTTTGGGCCCACTTGGCGGTTCATAGTAACCTGGTCCAATTTTCATTGCAACTTTCTCATCGATGATGGCTGCATACACATCCCTTTCAGCCTTGGTGATTTTAACCTTTTTAAAACAGAAAAGAATATTAGCATGTTGATGCTTACTGTTCATCCTTCTTCTGCAGAGGATTTCCGTGTGTTTAAGTTGCCGAGAATATGATTCAATGCTGGTTTTACCATTAAAATAAATAATTTAATTTCCTACTCACCATGCTACGGCAATGGATTTTGTTCCGGTTTCTGAGAGATACAAGAGCTGAAATCTCCGATTGTTGATGAGAGAAGATGTGGTCAAAAAATACAGCTGGTGTTCCTGGATGAGTCAGGATGTACGCGTATCCTTGCATTTCCTTCCCACTGGGAAACCTCCAATGGCCCTTTTTTGAGAAAACTTTCAGTTCAACTATCATTATAATTCCAGTCTTCGTGACAACATACAAAGAAATTTTGATTCTATTTATTCTTCTATAGATACTTCCCCCTAAGCTGGGGCCATTGCTCAGCTATGTTCCCAACAAAATAAGGCTTTGCATGATGTTCTCCAAATGTTTCCCTTATGTGACCTCCTTTCTGTCTTCTAAGAATTCCTTAACTTTAGTACTATCAATTTGAGTTCATTTACCTTTCCCCTATTTCACTATTTGTTTCTTTTTTCCCTTCTCTAAACAGTTGATTATTTAACTACTAATAATCTCATCAAAGAATCTTAAGATTTTCAATCTCATGACTTGTTTTTACCACTGAGGGTAGTTTAGCTTTGGTTAATTTCTTTGCTGAAGGATGAATTAAGTTTAAAGCGGATAAACCTGAGTGGAACCCGTGTCATGATTCTCTATGAAGGTGACAGCACGAGAGGGCCACCATCCAACAACCCCAGGAGGCTTTCCCTTTGGGTCTGATAATCGCCAATACTCGCATCTTTCCAGCACCTACAAGAAATAATATCTTGTCAACGCCATATGCTTATCACAAACTGTTTGAAATATGTAATAACAGGAATATAAGAATCAAATGAGGTTACTTACGAGGAATACAAAACCGTCTACTTCTACGTCCTCATTTTTAGGAGTTAAAAATTAGGTCTTCCATCAAAAAGATGAATGTACACTTTTTGACTATGATCTCAACTCATGAAGTCTTCATGATTACATGAAAACTCGTTTATCGTACTTCGGTCGTACAAACGAGAGCTTACCGAATGAAGAATTCCCTTGGTGGTGACATCAAAAGCACCGGCAGTTCCACCAGCAGCATTGATCCAGTCAATAATTCTCTGTCGATGCGGATCTTGATTGTAATCCATCTCACCATATGTGTAACTAAGAGAATCCCAATACTCGCCAACTGCAAAATAAGGTCCACTTGCATCCAGGTAGTCTTTGACGTAGCCTCCCCAAAAACCTCTAACAAAATCAAGCCTCCATCCATCATACCCAATTTCTTTTCTACATATCAAACAAGCCAACAAATTAATTAGATGTATAATAACTCTTCATCTAAACAAGTTAAAGCATGTCAAGTAGAGAGAGCTTATCTGTGCAGTATGAAGGACGTCTGACAAAATTCAAACAAAATACAACGGGAATTTGAGGTCATGCACATATCGCACATATCATGCATCATTTCATAAGTTAGTTGAGAACCTGCATGGTTCTTTTCACACATAAGGTTCATGTGGAATTATAGTACTTGCTCATCCAAACAGAATAAAGTACCATTCAATTAGGATAACAATTTCTAGATGTATCCTAAAAATCTTCCAATCTGAAAGCAAAACTTTGGTTTCTTTTGTATCATACGTAAGCACTTGCCACTGAAAAAAAAAAGGGACTAAAAAGGAAATTTAGAAAAGGAAAACTAAATCAATAACCTTAACCAGTTGAGCCATTCTTTGATATCTTTCCGCACAAACTCTTGTGAATGATCAATATTTGGAGCAGCGTGGAAATTGTCTCCACTACTCTTATTTCCCCTACCCTGAATGAGACAAACAAAAAACTCTGAGCATCTAGAGCATACACCATCACGGAGATGCAGCACATGCACCATAAATTGACCAGCTATAATGTCAAATTTATCCTCTAGTTACTGCCGAAAATAGAATTGCTTTACTGCTTTAACTGCTCTGAAGCTTCTCTGGCAGTTCACAAGCATTCATTTCGAGTTCACGGTGCACAGAATACTGTAAGGTGAAGCACGTAACACTGACACTTGAAACACTTGAACAAATACATGTAATTCCTAAATCAAATTATATTAATTGAACTCAACTAGTCATGTTAAACAGTAACATGACGGCACTGTGCAAGTTCTAGAAAACATCTTTCAGATAATGATCGTACACCTGAAAATGAGGATCATCAGCAACAACTGCCCGATCATCCCAATTTAAACGACCTCCAAAAATATTCCATATGCCATTTTGATTTTGATAGTGTGCACAGCGGTGATTCAGGACAACATCTCCAAGAACTTTAACACCCACTTCATGAAGATTTCTCACAAGATCCTTCAGCTGATCAATACTCCCATATCTAGTGTGCAGATACCATGGCAAAAGTAGGAAAGCATCACAAAGTCAGTTTAGAAATTTGATATTAACCATCACATGGACTACAAAATGTTAGGAATTTTAGACCTTCCAAACCCACACCCAAGGATATTTAATAGACAAAAATATCAGAAAATAATAAC
>JAOQMR010000003.1:11617819-11628121 GCA_027563865.1 Erythroxylum pelleterianum | reverse complement strand
CCTCGACCCTCGTTTTCTCCCTAATTTTGTCGGGAAAAATCATGGGAAAAGGCCCTGGTCTCTACACCGAAATCGGCAAGCGAGCTCGCGGTAGTCTAATTTTTTTTTTCTCTACTAATTCTATTTGATGTTTTCGCTGGCTAGTACCTTGTGAGTAGTGTCTTGAGTTAGTTTTGAATCATTTTATAGTGGTTTTCTTTTTCTATTGGGTAAATTTTCAGATCTTCTCTACAAGGATTACCAGAGCGACCACAAGTTCACTGTCACCACCTACACCTCCACTGGAGCGGTAATATTCTCTTTATCATTATGTGTTCCTTTTCTTTGTTTCCTTTATTTGTAGGATTCTGTCTTCTGTTTGGCTGCATTAGAAAATGAAGGTAAATCGGAGGGATAGATTAGTTTTCTATTAAACATAATTCACTTTTATTTTGATGTTTGTGATAATGTTCTAGGATGCAGAGGTGACATTCTAGGTTGTTGTCTGCATTTCTTAAGTGCTTAGAGGGTGTGGGACTGCAGAACAGCCCATTAGTTAGTAAAGTATTTCTAAAGATCTGAATCTTGTAAAATTGTCTGTAGCAGATATGGATTTTTTGTTTTTATTTATGAATCTATCTACGTTGTTCTCTTGTGGAAATTTAGTTTTGGTGTATTTTGTAGGCAATCACTTCAAGTGGCATAAGAAAAGGTGAACTGTTTTTGGCCGATGTCAGCACTCAGCTGAAGAATAAAAATATCACAACTGATGTGAAAGTGGACACAAACTCCAATGTAGGTAACAAAAACTGGTTGGTTGTTACATATTTGTGTAAGCTACACTGTCAATCACTGCATGAAAGGCCTTTTTTATTTTTGCTACTGTTTTAGGATTGAAATTGAAGTCCAGAGCTTGTAGTTCTCTGAGAGTTTTTTTTTTATGCGTCTCAGTCTCTCAGCTATATGAATATTAACATATCCTTGTATATCACTAGGAACCAATTGGACATTTTCAATTTGAAAAATAAATTATTTCATATGTTGTCAGTAATTGTGTTGCACATGTGAGAACTTCTACTAGTGAGTAATGAGCATGGTCTTACAGATTTCTATCTCATTTACTAGAGTAATGAGCTCTTCTTATGCCAAATTTCCATGTATCTTGAATTATTAGTTTTCTAATCATTGCATTGCAACTTGATATTATTGTGTACTTTGGTGTTGATTTAATGGTTGGGTCGTTTATTTCTTCGACTAATGGTGCTTTATCGATCTGTAGCTTTTCACAACCATAACAGTTGATGAACCTGCTCCAGGATTGAAGACAATCTTTAGCTTTAAAGTTCCTGATCAAAGGTCTGGAAAAGTAAGAAGTCCTGCTATCCTCTTTCTTTTATTAGTTTTGTGTCACTAGAAGCATTAGTATCTGCATTCTGGTCTAATGAGTTGGTATCTGAATCATAGATTTGCTTCTCAGTGATCTGATATATGGTTGTGATAACAGGTTGAGCTCCAGTACCAGCATGAGTATGCTGGAGTAAGCACTGGCATTGGATTGACTGCCAATCCCATTGTTAACTTCTCGGGTGTCATTGGGAACAGTACTGTTGCTCTTGGAACTGATCTCTTATTTGACACTGCTTCTGGGAACTTTACAAAATGCAATGCGGGTTTGAGTTATACTAATGCAGACCTTATTGCCTCTGTGACATTGTGAGTATTTGCTTTGTCTGAAAGAAGAGACTTGTTTAAACGACCATGATAATAAATTTGCTAACTGGTGACTAGCATTACTAGGGAAGAGGAGGTGTGTCAACAGTTTCTTAATTATCTTTATAGACATTTGACAGTGGGAATAATTTCCAGCTCTGTTCTGTGATGAGGATGATGATAGCTGGATTAGGGATCCTACTATTGCAGTAAATGCTTAAGTATTTTATTTAGATTGTACTGGATTTTGGTCTCTCCTGTTGCTGATGAAGTGAATTTTGGGGAATGCCACAGGAATGACAAAGGAGATTCTCTCAATGCTTCCTACTACCACCTAGTTAGCCCTTTGTCTAATACAGCAGTTGGTGCAGAGCTGAGTCATAGCTTTTCAACCAATGAAAACACACTGACTATCGGAACTCAGCATGCCCTTGACCCCTTGACCACTGTGAAGGCCCGGGTGAATAACTATGGCAAGGCCAGCGCTCTCATCCAACATGAATGGCGCCCCAAATCTTTGTTCACCATATCAGGAGAGGTAGACACAAGGACAATTGAAAAGAGTGCAAAGGTCGGACTGGCATTAGCTCTCAAGCCATAGACTACGCAACGTCTTGGTGTGTCAGGAAGGACGATTTAGTAGTAGAGAGGAATAACTGAAGGATGATGGATTACCCCCTTTTCAGAATGAACATTCCATCTGTTCCTGTGTTGGATTTTCACATGTTTTGTTGTAGAAAATAATTTTTGCTGGGTGTCGAGAACCATAGTTAACGATTTGTTCTTGGTATTCAATTCAAGGGTATATATCTGAGAAATATATTGCCTTGCGTATGGAGTGTTTTTCGGTCAATGAGGTTATCGTTGTTTTTAATTAAATATCACGCTCTCGTTTAGTTAAGAATTAGAAGAAAGTAACTCAATTTGCCTTTAAAAAAAATTGGATGATTGGAGTTGTGACTGTGAGGTACGAAAGTCCACCACCTATAATGCTTGCAAAGCATTGAAATACTAGTAAAACGAGGACTTGGATTGATCAATTAGGCTCTTCCATACTATCACCTCAGAATAGATCACATTAATGTAGCATGACCGTACCGCAATAATGGCAACGATAGACTTTTAGTTTACTCATGTTTTTCATAAAAATCTCATTCCTATGAACAAGCAGCGATAGAAACCCGGCAATTGTTGATTTGACTCTAAGAACTAACAGAAACCTAGCAATCATTGATTGACATTATACAACTCCGTCGTATTTCTTCTGGCATCAACAAGGCTGAGTTGAACTGACCTGAAGAAGACCATCTCTGATCTGTGTAGCATTGTCTCTAACTGCTCCAGGACCATGAGGGATGAAGACAGAACGAGACTTAGAGGATGCACCAATCTCATTCATTGCGTCAAAGTACTGAGTCACTAAAACCATGTCCATAACATCCTTTGAAGTTGTTCCTGGCACGTTGATAGAGAAACCCAACACACTGTCTCTAAGCCCATCTACAACGGCTTGACGCTGTCTTGCTATACCAAGACCAGCCAAATACTTTGATTCTGCATCTCCCTCTGCTCGTTTGATCTGCAAAATCTTCTCTGCTTCAGCTTTCTCATTTGCAGCTACCCTCAATCTAGCAGCTGTTGTCACAATTGTAAGAGTAAGTCGGCTGTTTCTACACTTTTGTCTTCACCAAATAACAACCTCCAGTCCAGGTCACCAACCAACAGTACAACATAAACCACAATCAAGTGATATGGATTTTTGTAAGCAATTGAAACTGATCAATAACCCAAGCTGTCATAATAAATAGGATTCAATCCATTCGGAATCATTTGTCTAAGGCAGTTAAGTAGTTCTAGATATATTAAAAATATGATAGTAGACACTTCCACATTACTGTAATACAACCTTAACTATAGCTGAATATTATTACACAAGAAAAATGGCCATGGAGAAAGTAAAAATGCGGGAAAACAAAGAAAAATGTATACAAAAATAAAAACGCAGGATATCAAACAAAAATGTATACCTGCATTAATATCATTCATTGCCTTCTTGACATGTTCATCTGGCTCAATGTCTGTAATAAGAGTCCGGACTATTTCATATCCATAATGAGACATGGCCTAATAATGACAATAGAAAGGAGAAAATAATGAAGAAATAATTAATGTGGTTCAGTCAGTTATAGACCATGTACAGAGAACTTCATTGTACCTTCTCAAGTTCATCTCCCACAGCTTTTGCAATCTCATTTTTCTGTTCAAACACTGCATCAAGTTCCAACTTTGGAACGCTTGCCCTAATAACTAAATCGTCAAGGAAATATCAGTTGCCATTATTTACACTGATAAAGTACAAACCAAAGAAAAGAACTCAATTCTCTTCAATATTGCAGAATCAGAAAGTCAGAAACATACACAATGTTATATATTTGTTTTTGATATAACAAAGAATTCCATGAGCTACTGGAGAAATGGTGATTAGCAGTCCACTAAAGACTTCATACTATTGAAACAGAAACCTTAAACCAATTCATCTTTTCCTTTATTGAAAGGAGAAATTTTAATGTTTTCGTCCGAGGCCACGCTTATATCTGATTGAAGTCTGTGAAAACAGTACATCGGTGTCTTAAAATTATCAATTTTATTGTCCGGAAACAACCAAAGTTCTGGAACTCGATGAAAGAAACTCTGATTTAATTATTTCAGAAAGAAGGGTTCCCATATAAATGAACTGGAGTAATGAATAGGTTGAACGAACCCTAATGTCCAAAATTATGACAGTGATCTGTTGATACACTAGAACACAAGAATGTTAGAATCTGACTGTTCCAACAAAATCAGATGCACTAAAACTGACATATATGTGGCATCCAAAAGAAAGGCAAAAGAGTATACAACAATAGTTACTTCAGAAAGAGTTCCAACAAGTGCTAAGTGCCCATACCATCAAAGACATAAGCTTGAATCTGTGCTCCGGTATTGCTAAGTGTATAGAAAGCATCTTGAGCCTTCCCTGCAAGGGCTCTGTATTGAATAGATGCTACAACAGTAACAAACACATTGTCCTGAATGGAAAACATAGATCAGACCCTGTCATGCATGGAACTTAGATTTATGAAAAGTTCTGTGATACACTTGCATGGTCCAACAAAATAATAGTTAAACTGATTTTATATAAAACATTAAGAGGGAGAAACCTTGGCTTTGGTTTCACATCGAACATTCAGCTGCTGAACACGTAAAGAAAGGTGACCAGCTATTTGGCCCCCCAAACACCAGGGTACACAGTGACAACCTGGCTCAAGGACATCATCAAACTTGCCAAAGTTCTCTCTGACAGCTACAGTTGCCTGGTGCACTTGTACGCAACCTAGAACTTGTCCCATTTTCTGCGGATAATGAATAATTTTTAAATCAATAAAATCAACAACAAAGTTATCAAAACTAAACTATTGGTAGAAGATGAATACAACATAATTTCTAGTCCCAGTTAATATATTGGACAACTGAGAAGGCAAAACAACATTCTGAACTTAATTGTTGCAGGATGGACCTATAAATTGAGAATGATGCTGCTGGGACTTCGTGTTTAAGGCTGGAAATAAGGGGAAAAAGGAAATAAACGTATAGGGGTCTAGGAATCACACCTAGCGTCAGGACACATCTAATCTAAGAATAACTACTAGGAAAAAGAAAGATACACACTTGATAGTTCTTAAATAATCATCCACCTCTTAAAACTTAATGTACCACATCGTATAAATAAACACTGAAAAGAAAAAATGACTAAAAATTGAAAAATGACAAGTAAACAGTATGCTTGATGTTCTTCAGAAACTTCACTTATTGTAATAGCTGAAAGGTCAAGCCAGATTTCTAAGTCAGATCACTTGTTAACAAAGTCAATTGTGAAATATAAACGTAAAGAAAAAAACTAAAATGTCACAGAAAAGGTTATCTAACTGATGTATCAAAATCTCATGAACAAAACAGCGCCTGGCTTAGGAGACAACCACCCAACAACAAATTCCAACAAAATTTGAACGTGGTTGCGTTGTTGTGACACCATAACATTACAAGTTCAGGAGGATTGATCACAATTTTAAAATTCACAGTCGTACACGCATGGGATCAGTTGAATCATCGAACAGAATGAACTGATCAGTCTCATTACTAACCGTACACAGAAAAAGGAAGGTGGAAGAATGAACGAAGAGGTTACTAATCCGGATAAAACATAACAGAAGCAATCACCTTCTACCATTTACTAGGTACCAGACAGCACTGGGACAAACAAAAACCTGTTCCGAACGTTATGTACTTCCGTACAAAAAGCGTGAAAGAATGGAGCGATTATTGGCGGTCCTTTAAAGTTGACAGTGACTACAAGATAAGGGATTTCTGAGACTGAAGCAAAGAACCCAAGACCGATATAATCTCAAAGATATTTAGACATAACAAATATCTAGAGTCATTTGCCACGTCATTCATATCGTAATTAACAATAATAATAAAAACAATGACCTTGAGACTTGAGTGCTTCTGATAAAAATTTATAGTATTCTCAATATAATTTATTTAAAATTAATTAATTGAAGATGGGTGATTGTGGTAGAAGTCATCGTGGCTATCGTCTATGCCAGCTTTTGAATTTTATTTTGGTAATTGATTGTGGTACAAGTTATGATGTGATCTTGAATTATCCCACCAGTTGGCTGGTTAGAATATTGGCCAGTTGGCAAGTAATATAATTGTTAATAGAATCCGAGTTCTGGATTGAGCACAACTGTGATGCCATTTGTGTTGACTCAAATTCAATTATAAGTATTTTAATTTATTAATTTTAAATTATTGTATTGATGATGTAGATTGGTAATTTTCAAAACAATTTTGATTGTTAATATTAATATGTCAACTTTTTGTTGTCATATTAATTTTACTTTTTTTATAAATGATATGTATTTTCTGATAAAACTCGGCTTCACATCAGACAGTGTTGATCAAAAAATTTGGTGGAATATCTCATCTAAATCTATTGGGATAATCAGTAGCTGCTACGGCTAATAAGTGAGATGCCCTATGAACATTCTTAGGAACCCATGTTAGCGAGCAAGATTGAAATCTACCAAAAAGTAATTTACAGTCATCCAAAATTGCTCCCAACTTATTGATGCCCGAATGTGCACCGTGGAAATGCTGCATTAGCTGGAAGCAGTCTGTTCCCACCTCCACAAAGGTAAAACGCAGATGCGTTAACCATGATAGAGCTTCCTTGTGCGCCATGGCTTCAGCGATAAGTGGTGTGTAATTTGAGATAGCAAAACCAGACAAACAATTGAGGAAAAGACCATTTGCACCTCTGATCACTATACCATACGATGTAGTTCCCTGGCCTGATTGAATGGTTGCATCAAAGTTGCATTTCACGGATCCGACGGTAGGGCTAGACCATCGGACAACATTGGATAGTGGTCGTTGTGGAATTCCAGAAGCGGCTGGTGAATCTTGGGCGTGCTTCCACTCGTCGTAGTAACGGTTTGAATTTGACACTAGGATCCGGAGTTCGAGCTTTTGCTATTGCCAAATTAATATTGTACACCAAAAAAAAGTTATGAATTGTATCTATATAGTATTATTATAATTTTTTCTTATTTATTTGTTTTGTCTATTTATATAAGTTACTACTAATGAATAAGAATGAGATTTAGAAAAATAAGATAGAATGTAACATTATTTATTGCTTTGAGTCAAAAATAATTTTTAATATAGCTAATGTAAAAATAATATAGAATGTAACATTATTTATAGTTAATGCATTATTTTTACTATATCTACATAGAGAGAGAGAGAAATTAGTTCTAGTCATGAATAGAGTGAATGAAAAAATTTTATATTAATAACAAATGATATGAATGGTTAATGTAAAATGAGGGAAATTTTGATTCTTTTAATTTATAATATTTATTAATTTGAGCATTTTGATTCATATTATATAAACATCAGGATAATTTTAATTCTTCAAAACATGTGAGTGGCATATTAATAACTAATGATTTATTAAATAATTTGTAAATTGATGTGAGAAGTGTTAAAATTATAAAATAATCATAAAGATGTCATTTTAGTTCCAATGATAATGAGATGTGATAAGATGAGAGGAATTTCGCTTAATTGAAGAATATTTTAATATTCAAGTTTATAAGGGAAAATGTTTCTCAAGTATCAACATAAAGCAAACACAATATGAACACTTAATGTTGGACCCCAAACTTTTCTTGAAAATTATAAATTATTAAATGAAATTAAATGGATGTTTTTTTGAGTATGTATGTGTTGCGGGTGTTTTATAGTTAAATGAAATTGATGTGAAAAGAAGTTGATTTTGGTTTTTGTTGACTTGGAAGTTTTTGAATAAATTTGTGTGTGTTAGGTTACCATGACAAGTATAGTGCTTAATTTGATGTGAATGGAGTTAAAAAGTAAGAAATAAATAGTGAAAGTGTGAGAATTTGGAGAATTAAAAAAGTTTGACATTTTGGGATGAATAGTAGTAGAGTTGACTTTTTGAGCTGAAATCTTTGTGAATTTTTCTGGGTTGATTTAGACAGAATTTGATAAAATGATCTTCATAAAACTTGTAGCCTCTGTTGAGAGCTTTCTATCGCCATAAAGATTGACAGTTTTTGATATCGGGATTGAAAGTTATGATTTATGGAAGTTGTGTTGCTGTTTTAGGATGACACATTTCTGGTAGAACTTTGATTGAAAAATTGACCTAGTTAGAGGTTGATATTGCCTTTAAGTGCTTTATGAAAGTTGAAGATTTTGTTTCGATCTTTCCATTGATATAAAGTATAGAATTTTTGGACAATAGAATGAGAAGTTATGAATTTTAGAAATTGTGTTACTGTTCATGATGACATTTATGTGGGCAAGACCTTTGATTGGAATTTTGACCCTTATAGAGGCAGAAATTGCTTTTACGTTCTTCATGAAAGTTTTAGATTTTGTTTTGATCTTTCCATTGTGATAAAGTATGAAATTTTTGGACTTTGAAATAGGAAGTTATGATTTTTACAAGTAGTTGTTACTGTTTAGGTGACATGATTTTGGACAGAAAGTTTGAGTGGGTTTTTGGTCCCTTTAGAAAAGGATTTTGTTTTTAAGTCATTCATGGAAGTTGTAGAGCTTCCTTTTATCTTTCCAAAGATATCAAATTTGCAATTTTTAGAGCTTTGAGGGAAAAGTTATAAATTTTTGAAGTTCAGATGTTGAAAAGAAAATGTCAAAGTTTTCTCTGTGACTCGCGATCCTGAGTTTTTCTCGGCAACTCGCGATTGCGAGCCGGCTTCTGTTCTTCTCGGCTCGCGATCTCGAGCAGGCCTTTTTTCTCCTCGGCTCGCAATCGCGAGCCGGCTACTGTTGGGGTTTTAATTTTTTTAAATTTCCTCCATTCTTTTGCTTATATCACTTCTGTCCAACATCCGATTGACTTGATTTTCGAAGCGTTAGATTCCTAAGGCATTCCTCTATCTGTCCATGGAGAATTATGAATTTTTGAGATTTAATTGAGGATGATTGATTGAGTCAAAATGAGATGATTGGTTAAAAGGTTATGAGTGGGATAATTTTCTGAACATGGTTCAGTATTTTGATATATTATTGATGTGTAGAGATCCAATTGAACTGATTCTTGCTTCTAAATAAACTAGAGACATGGGGCTACAAATGTTCTGAAGGAATCAAGTGTCAATTTAGCCCCTAAGATGTTCAATTTCTGGAGTGAAGTTAAGTGTAATTTTCAGTCTTGGTTTAGTATTAGTCTGAAAGTGTTTTGGCTATAACTTCTTCATTTCTGAACCGAATTGAGCGTTTTTGGTGTCGTTAGAATCGTAATATAATGAGGAACATTTCTCCAGAAGGAAGTGTTAGCAAATTCCTTCAATTTGATGATTTGAAAAATGTCCGAAGCTAATCATGATTTTAATGTTATTTTGGAACTTTGTTATATTTTATGATTTTAAGGACTTAATTAGCATGTTAATATGAGAAATTAACATGTGTTAATTTATGTAAGATCATATGGCATAAGTTAATTGGAGTTAGTAAGTTAAGTGTTAGAAGGCATGAAGGACAAAATTGGAAGTTTACTTAAGTTATTAAGTTAAAAGGCTTGTAAGGAAGGGCAAATAGGTCATTTTGCTTTCATTAAAGACAAGGAAGGTGGGTTGTCGTATTAGAGGGAGGAGAGGCACGAAAATGAGGAAAGAAAGGAAAAGAAAGAAGAGAGAAATGAGAGAGTGGGTTTTCGGTGGAGATAGGAGGAAGAAAAGAAAAAAGAAACTAGGTTTCGATTTTTATGAGTGTTCAAGCAGGATTTTTAAGTTGATTTCAAGAGGAAAAGTGAAGAGGAGCTCAAGAGCTTCATTTCAAGCCAAGAAATTTCGAAATTTGTGAAGATTTAAGGGTTTTAAAAGAGGAAATGGAGAAATTGAGGCTTTGAACAAGATTCAAGCATGGATATGAGGTAGACACCATGTTTATATTTTGAATTATAAGTTAGTTATAAGTTTTCGAAAAATCAAGAAGAGAAGTGTTTTGAAAATTTAT
>JAOQMR010000003.1:11529069-11542083 GCA_027563865.1 Erythroxylum pelleterianum | reverse complement strand
CAATGCTTAAAGTATAACCAGAAGAAGTTAGACCACATTAACGGACCCAGTTCTTCCTTTTACCCACTTTGCAGGCTTTTAGACCTGACCTAACTAATGGACCCAGTTCTTCTTTTGAAGGTTCTTTAAAAAGTAAGAAGAAACAAACAAGAGAAAAGAAAAGCTAGATTATAATTTATACGGCATGCGCCTGAGTTCTTCCTTCTTTTTTTCCCTATTCAGCGTTGAATGTCGATACCAAGCAAATTGGATGCGTTTTGCGAGGAAAAACGGGTCGTTTAACGAACGAAGTGTAGTGGGCCGTGACTCATGAAAAAGGGAAGTATAATTTCCTCCCTTTTTTTTTAAGGAAAAAAATAATATGTTAAAATCAATCATATTGTTACGTAAAGTTGATATAAAGGCAGCTCGAAAAGGGGGGAAAAGAAAACAAAATGACAAGTGGCTGCTAATAAAAGCAATTCCATTTTGGTTTTCCTATTCGTAAAGCTTACCAACCCACTAGACGTGTGTATCAACATGATTGTCCTTGTACAAAGCATCGATTTGATGTATGAAGAAACGTGAAGCTGCGACACCAAATGTTGTCTGTACATTGGAACTGAAAATGTGATTTAGCTAAAATATAATAAATAATTAGCTTATGTTAGAATTTACACTAGGCCTACAGATCTACACGAAAAAGAAAGTTAGACCACACACAAGTCTAAGTGAGGTTCCATCCTAAAACCAATTAATGATAAGTGGAATAGCTCACTAGACTTATATGTTAGTCTTTTGTCTTCTCTTTCTCTAACGTGAGACAAACTCTCACTTTATATTCAACAGCTTATAACGAAAAGTGTGCGTCCATCTATGTGGAATTATGGATAGCCCTATAATGAATACATGAAGAAAAAACAAAGATTCACTTAACAAATGTATGGTTCATGAAGGCATTTCTTTTAAAAAAATTTTTATCCCAATGGCCATTTTTCTAATCTAAATAGTCTTCGGCACTTTTTCAGTACATTCATTTATCCATTGTCAAGTGGTCCAAAGTAATCACAAGATCGTACCGAAAGCATTGACAAGTGATCTTGGATAGTGATGACAGTCCAGCGGCCCTGCCCGAAGGCACAAGTTGATCAAGTCTTGGCCCACAGTTACACCCAAAACAACGTCTTTTTAAAAATTATTTTTAAAAAATATTAAGTCAGGCGGCCGACTCATTGCCACCCCTAAGATTCTTGAAAGAAAAGGATAACATTTTTCGATTGTTAGTAAATTAGTCGCAGATATAATTTTTAATTTGTTTTTTCCTATATGCTGGCTCCACTCTACAGACGAACTGTTTCAATGCTCATTGTTCATTGGACTTGTTTCATAGCAGAGAGATGAAGGATTCCAAGTGAAGGTTAAGCCTGATGTAAGTGGCTTGGCCTGACAGTACCAGTTTTCACAGTTCCTCCAATGTCGGCCAAATGTAGCTCCTGAACATTTGTGCGCCATGAGGAAACAACTTATTGCTTTCTTTGTGGACAGTAAGAATCATGAGTAGAAATGACAATGGCATGGAAAAGTACCAAAAAAAGAATGGAACAAAGAATCAAATGGTTTATGCTACCACTACCAGTAGCCATTGCAAGAGCAGTGACCATCTTCGAAATGGTGAAACCTATTCCTATCCCTTACAATAATCTCCTTGTTATAAATCTTAGACACCGCTTTTACAAAATCATGGCAATCCCAACAAATTCTTAGGTTCTTAACAATCCTAATGGGAACAACTTGCTTCACGGTGATCAAACCAAATGCAATAGCAACCTTCTCGCTATGTCTATGAAGAGAATCCTCTTTCTCTTCTTCTTCAATGTCAAATAGCACAGGCTTAGTGTTGGCCACATATCCTGATAACCTCAAATTACTATATATCTCTTCCAGCTTAACTTGAATATCACCATACCTTGGGTGCGGGGTGTCTCCAACAAAAAATTCATGAACCTCACCATCTACCTCCATAACACTACAGCCAGGCTTTTTCTTTATCCCTTTAGCATTCATGGTCTGTCTCACATTATCAGCTCTTGCCCAGTCCCTTGAATCAGAATAAATGTTAGATAATATAACAAAAGCGCAGTGATTGCTGCCTTCCAATTGAATCAACTTTCTAGCAGCAAGTTCACCCAACTCCTTATCTCTGTGTAGTTTGCAAGCATTAAGCAAAGCACCCCAAGCACCAGCATGAGGGGTCACTGGCATGTTATTGATGATATTTACAGCTTCATCTAAGCGCCCACTACGAGCATACAGATCGACCATGCAACCATAATGCTCTGCTAGAGGTTCAATCCCATAAACTCTTTTCATAGAGACAAACTGTTCATGACCTTCCTCAATAAGTCCAACCACACTGCAAGCCCTCAAAATTGAAACGAAAGAGACTCCATTCGGCGAAATCCCACTCTCTTTCATCAGGGAAAACAATTCAAGACACTTATGACCAGCCCCATTCATTGCCAGCCCATTCATGGCACAAGTCCATGTGTAAACATTTTTCTCCTCCATACCCCAGAAAACTTCCATTGCCTTGCTAATGTTGCCACATTTTGCATACATATCTATTAGTGCAGTACCTAGAGTCACCGTCATTGGAATCTTATGTCTCTCAATATATGCATGAGCCCATCTCCCATGATCTGAAGCACCCAAGTGACTGCATGCAGACAAAACCGAGACCATACACACGTCATCAATCTTAACTTCCTCTAATTGCATCATACGAAACAACCTCAACGCCTCTTTGGACTGCCCAAATTGCGCATACCCAGAGATCATCGCATTAAAAGCCCAAGTATCTCTTTGAGACATTGCATCAAACAGTTCCCTCGCAGAACTAAAATCGCCACATTTAGCACAAGCACTTATCATTGCAGTTTGGCAAACCAAATCTGGGTTACGAACTAATCCGAACATCCGAAAACAAGAATCTAAACCACCCAATTCAGCATACATGCGAATCAAACCACATAGAACGTGTGGGTCACATTCAAACCCATGCTTAATAACTAAACCGTGAACAGTTGGACCACTCCAACATGTCAAATGTTGTGTACAAGCCCGAACCAAGAAATTAAAAGTGTAATTATCAGGAGAGATATGATCACTAGACCGTAATATCTTGTTATAGTAAAGAAAGCTTCTTTCAGGTGTGGAGCTCTTAGAGTGGGCTCTGATCATGGAGTTTAAGCAGAACACAGTGGGGGTCTCCCATTGGTCAAGGACTTTCTCAGAATAGTTAATGTTCTTGTGGTTATTGAGAGCTATGGCAGCTACAAATTGGCCTGAAAAGTTGGAGTCATTGAGATGGCCGTTGACGAGAAGATGAGTGTGGATTTGCTTGAGCTCTTTGAGACTGGTGCTTGAACCTATGGTATACACAATTTGGTGCTTTGAAACATATCTTAATGGGCTCCTCATCACTGACCAAAATTTCTTCTTTCTTACGAAAGATCACATCTTTGAAAGTAATTGTCGTTAATCTTAGTCATTCTTGGCTGTGTTGTTGCCTTCCAGAATTATAGTCATTCACCAAGGCCTTGGTTGAAACTACTGTGTTCTGTTCTGGCAATAATAATGAGGCAGGAATGGATTTGGAAGTTGAGATTTGCAGATGCCTGTTTCATCATCATCAGACAAATTGAGGGTGAATATACCAGCAGCTAAACGGCGGATTAAAATATATAATTTCAGGAAGCTAGTTCAAACTAATGCCAATTCCAATCACAAATGAAATGCTGATTAGTTGATGCTTCTGTTCGTCAACCAAATGAAACAACAAAACGCTCTTGCCCTCCTTACATATTCTTATGTTTACAATATACGGTCGAAAGCTTTGTAGCACAACTCCCATATACACAACTAAAACCAATATCAATTCGTATAGACAATTAAGTATAGGATAAAAACTGGAAAACAATAACTTAAAGGTAGAATACTATTAAGAAATGGTATTTATTTTCGCGTTTAAATACCATATATATACACACATAAACACATTAAAAGGTGAAAATAAATATCATTTTTTATATACATACATACATACATACATACATACATATATATATACATATATATATATATATATATGAGAAAGTATTCTTAGCCTGGACAACATCTGCAGCTAAAAACATGGTTGCCTATAGAAGGAAGAGATTTTCTATAATTAAAATTTTATATTAAACTCTATTAGGAGGGGCTTGGTTCAAAAAGGGTAATGAGAATGAGAATGTAAATAAATATAGTGAGAAATGAGAATGGATATAATCATTATAATTATGATGGTTGGTTAAGATGAAAGAATGATTATCATTACCATTGATAGTGATTGTTTTGTTAAAAATATTGAAAAATAAAAATTTGTTAAAATGATATCAAAATTTAAATATATTTTAATTGATTATTTTTAATTTATGTACCCTAATTATAATGATAGAATATTTAAAATCAAGTATATTGCGATTTTTTCTTTCCAATAGCTTTTGAAGAAAAAATACTTTAGTATTTTCTTACATCAACATATCATTAGTTACATAATATCTTCAAAATATAGTTTAATCATCCAAAATATCGTGCAATTCATCGACACAAACATAATATCCACCATTTCATTGTTATAGTAAAATCAAGTAACATAGTTTAATACAATTTACATCTCTCTTTGATAATGCAAATGATGTTATATTTTACGTAATTAATGAATAATATTTTAATTAATTAAATTGTAATTAACTAATTATATTTTAATTAATTAATTACGTTTTAATTAATTACATCTTAATTATATTTTAGTTAATTAGATTTTAATTAATTAATTAGATTTTATCTTTATTAATTATATTTTATTTTATCTTAATTAATTTAATTAATTAAATATATATTTAATTAATTATATTTTAATTAAAAATTAAAAAAAAATTAGCGTTGGTAGGAATCAAAACCATTCCTGCCATACATGGACGGTATGGACTATTACCTAAAACTTGGATATGAAAGCACTATTCAATCAATTATAATAAATAACCAACTATTATCATTCATTTCATTCTTATCAATTTATTCTCATGTCCCATAACGAAGCACCCCCTTAATGACTCCCACCATATCATCACCAGGGCCAGGCCGGGCCTGGGCAGGGGCGAGCAGGGCGCCCGCCCAGGGCCCTCAATGAGAGGGAGCCCTAAGCCCCCTCTCTAAACTAAAATTTCTTGGCTAAAAAAATTTTTTTTGGCCCAAAATTTTTTTTTATAAGAAGGAGCCCATTTTAAAAAAATAATTAATTTTGCCCAGGGCTCTCTATGAGAGGGAGTCCCAAGCCCCCTCTTTAAACTAAAATTTCTTGGCCAAATTTTTTTTTATGAGACGGGGCCTATTTATTTTTAAAAAAAATAATTTTGACCGGGGTCCATAAAAGTATAGGACCGGCCCTGATCATCACATCCCCTCAAGTTAGTGCATAAATGTTTCTAAAATCCTATTTGACAAGAAAATCATAAGAGTCTTTATTAAAAGCAATCTTTCAAAGTATTTTTGTCGACTGATCTGACTTAACAAACGAAAACTCAATGATCTTTTCTTCTAGTTTCTAGTTGATAAAATATTGATCCACCTCCATAAGCTTGATACGATCGTATTGAACTAGATTATTTGAAATGTTAATAACAATTTTATTATCACTAAAAAAAACTCATTGAAGATCCCAGAGTAAAGCCCACCTCTATTAGCAATCTTCTAAGCCAGAGGAGTCCACCAAGTCCGTTTACTATATCTCTAAACTTAGCTTCACACTAAAGTCACCACTTTCTTCTTCTTGCTCCTTCATGCAGTTAAATTGCTTCCCACAAATGTAAAATAACTTGAAGTAGATTTTCTATCCAAGATGTTCCCTATCTCGTCTGCATCTGAGTATCCTTCTACATTTAAATGGCTATTCTTGGAGAACATTAGCCCTTTTCATAATAAATACTTTAGGTAACGGAGAATTCAAACTATTATATCCATATAATCTTTATTAGGACAATGCATAAATTGGCTTACTACACTTATAGTGCACGTAATATCTGGGTAAGTATGAGATAGGTAGACAAGTTTTTTCACAATTTGCTGGTACATTCTTTTATCTAGTGGCGCTTGATCTGAATATTCCCTAAGCTTATGGTTTTGTATGATAGGAGTATCCACAGTTTTACAATCCAATAGTCTTACTTTTGATAATAAATCCAAAACATATTTAAGTTGGGAGTGAAATATGCCTTTTTGTAATTTTGTTACCTCTATTCCAAAAAAAATCTAATTCCTCCCAAATTCTTCTTTTCAAATGCAATGGATAATGGCTTTGCAACTTCGAAATCACCTCCTCGCCATGTCATCTATGTAAATATTGAATATGTCACTTTGCCCTCTCTGTGTTGTAGAAAGAGAATATGATTATAATTTCTTTGGTGATATCCATACTTTGTTGATGCTGAACTAAAGCTTCCAAAGGACACCTGGGTGACTATTTCAACCTATACAATCCTTGCTCTAGTTTACAAACAACCTTTGTCTCAGATAATGTAGTATATCATGGTGGGATATCCATGTAAACTTCCTCTTTAAAATCACCGCAAAGAAAGGGCATTTTTTAACGTCAAATTGATGTAATGGCTAGTCTAAATTTATTGCAATAGATAATAACATTCTAATAGTATTTAATTTCATTATAGGTGAGAAAGTTTTCAAATAATATGTTTAGAAAGTTTTCAAATAATATGTTCTATATGTTTAAGTAAAATTCTTCACTATAAGTCTTGATATATAATCATCGATGGTCCTATCAGCCTTATATTTGACATAGAATACCCAATTGCATCCCACTATCTTTTTTCCCTCTAGTAATGGAACTAACTTCTAAATGTTATCTTTTTTTTTCAAAGCCTTTGGTTCTTCTTGTATTGCTTTGTTGGAAAATCAAGACAGAATCTAATCCTGACTACAGTTGAATAATTACAAAAAAATTTTGTATTTTTGAGTTCCTAAAAATCAAAATCACTTTAATACTATAAAATAATTAACACATATATCATAATAAAGCATGAATCTTAATTCGTACTTTATTCTAAAGCTTGATCATATTCTTGTTGTTCCCTCAAACCATTTCTGAAACTAATCCATTTCAACCATCGTGGCTACAAAAATGTCCGACATCTAATGATATTCATAGAACAGGTTGAGAGTACTTAGTAATTCTTACAAAAAGGGTTAAGCAAGAAGTGTTAGCTCTATTAGATCTTAAGCTTATTTATAATAAGTTTTGGACATATTAGTAATTTAATTAAAATTAAATTCTAATTTCAATTTTGTAATTCTAATTAAATACTAATTATGTCTAAATAAGATCTAATATCTCATATTGATCCTTATTTATTAAATATATCAGATTTAATCGCAAAGTTTCTTAAACTTTACAATCAAGTCCAATTTGATTAAAATATCTTTGCTTTCTTAAACCTGTTCTTTATGTGAGACTCATTAAGTTCCCAAATATGGTGACAATGATTATAATTTCTAATTTTAATTCATAATTAGAATTAAATAAATTAAAATTTTTTTTAATTTATCTTTAATTCTCCAATTAAATAATTTATAATTATAGATCAAGATTGACGTCTAAGAACACATCATGACCACTCAAATATTTAAGAATGTCCAAGTAGTTATGACTAAACTTTTAATTCTTTCATCATACAATGTTTTGATTATACACATAGCATGGAATTAATATCGACTATATTTTGAGTCCAATCATATTGGTTCTCTACCATTAGCTATTGATTCAATTAATGACATTTGTAAACTATTTACAAAACTTCATTTCACCTTGGCCAAGGATTTCCCGAATAAATATTAATCGAGAATAATAAAAATTATTCCTAATTACTTTAAGATGATGAATTCTATCTTAATCATTCAACTACCTTTATATAGTTTATACTACATCTAATGAATACTGACTGAACTACCAATTAATAGAATAGGTTATAAGTAGTATCAAAATACAACAATTCCTATACAAGATAACTTTAGATATATTAAGTCAAATGATCACTTATACAATCATTATAACGAGAATTTCCATAGACATAATAAGATAACTCTACAATATTCTATATTGTGAGAGCTTACTTAAATCTTACAACTTTGTTCTTAATTATCATCATAATTAAGAAAAATCACCTAAATACCTCCTTGGATCTTGGATGACACCTTAGCTCCTTTTACATGCCCATTGGCTCTAATGTTTTACAGTACATTACTGTCCTAAACAATGCAAGAAACTATATTAAGTTTACTAAAGAAAAAACTTATTGATCCAATTAATCATTTCCACTAAATGAAAATTGTATTATGGCTTAATTAGCAACCATTGCTACATTAGAACTTTTCTAATCTTAAAATGATATTGTCTTAAGTAAACTAAAACTTAATTAGGATTTACTTCTAAAGTAAATATGCTTATCTCCTTGAACTTAAATATCAACTCATACATAAAATAATGGATATCTTTAATACTTCACATATATATGATACCTCAAATACTAAACATATTTAGTACATTATCTATGTACTTGGACTTAAAATAGGTTAATAACTTCCAATCTATCTCTATAGATTAATTCCCAGAATTAAGTTGTTACCTTGCCATATCCAACAAGAGTTTCTGTACAATTATACTTTCAACAATTGAAAATTAGAATTTTTGTTCTCTTTGAGAAATATGTCTCCACATACTCTCATCAAATAGGGTAACTACACTCCCGCTAACCTTCTTAGAGACATGATAAATTCATAATCATTTTCAAAACATACTCTTTGAATTCACTATAAAAGTTAATCTTTTAATGCTTCGTAGTCTTTCAACCATACATCAAATGTATCAACAAAGGCACTAGTTCTAACTGCCATGAGATTTGAACTCTTCAAATTTCATCTTACTCCTACTACTTATCTTGAGAACCATTCGCGTATAAGTATTCATTGAAACAAACAATTTATTTAATAAGTCTAAAAGATTGTATCCAACCTATTGGATTTCTCATAACCTTTTATTGCCTATTTTAGTTGTAAACTTAATGGATAATACATGCTTCAATCAAGCATCATGTCCCTAAATCAGTAACTTTGACTTTTTTAAAGACTTAGATTTCATATCTAATATGAAATCTTACTAATTGATTAATTGGAACTATAGGAGGTAAGTCATTGTACTAGGCATAGTTATAGAAAAAAAATATTGCTTCATACAATATATCATATTATTTTTCCTTCTTACACAAATCCCTACTTTTATGAAATTAGTTATGAAAGTATTCACTAGAGCATATCATTCCTTATAGATAACCAAAAAATTAAAACTTAGCATAACGATCCTATCAAAGTGTTTTAACATTCTCAATGCTTAATTTCTACTTATATTTAAACAATTTGAACTTTTTAAAATTTTAAATCAACATTTCATTTAATACATATGACTATATCACATAAATTAATTAGTAATCTAATGAAATATAATTATTATATTTTTATGAATTGTTATTCCATCCAATATATCACATGTATAAATTTAACAATTTAATAATATCATCATCTTTTCACCAAAGGTTGATTTTGTTACTTTTCAACTTAATAAGTTTCATACGATTCATAATCAAAAGGATACACATATCCTTATTTATAATTTTAGAATTCTCGTTATGTTGATTTAACCATCATGACATAAAAGGATAGGCTCATTTATCTAGCCTTGTATTATTGTCATTTATGTTAAGCATAAGTTTCTTTTGATCCGACACATACAAAATATTTGTATAAAATTGGATCAACTACTTTTACTTAACAATCTATTTCTTATTATGCTTTGAACATTTTAATACTGTTGAATCTTAATTTAGTATCAAATACTTATAAGTATGAACTAGAAATACATATTATCTCTATCATATCTCATATAGGCAAGAAAAGCCATGCAATCATTTTTCTTCTTTTGATACTATAACAAAATGTCTTTAATTGATGTCCATTTTTATGCTTTTAGTAAGCTAAATTAAGTAGAACAATTCCAGCAAGGTATTATAACTTTCAGCTCTACCCTATGCAATCTCTTGCATCTTATTATCATGGTGTTGACAAACATGTTATGTGTTGTCATCAAAGTATATGAGACATTAGTCAACTCAAAATGACAATACATTTTGTCATCTATATGATTTTGACATATCTTTAGAACTTTGTCACGAAATCCTGAACAGAGATTATAACAAATTGCATAATGAACATAAAATTTTTCTTTTCTAACTTTAAGAACTTTTCTTAAACATAACCTATGTCTAAGAAATTTTGTTTACTAACTTAGTATCACCTATACTAAACAAGGTAAATTCCATTCAAAATATAAGACAAAAGAAGTAATTAATAATATGTCAAGACTACCAAATGACACTAGGACTTTAATCATGTTTTTGGTTACTTCCACTATTTTATTCTAAATAATAATCCTCACTACTATTAGAAAAGAATAATCTTTCTAGTGGGCTAGTATCCCATACAAATTTAGTTGATCTTTAGTTTGTCAACAAACCAACTAAACTTAAATTAGGTAGATAACAATTTTATCATTCACATCTTATATGATTCCTAGATTCGCTAGGTGACAATTCTTGCCAAAATATATCTTGTATGTTATTCCTAACTCTGGCTTTAAATGCAAGTGATTATGAGTTTACTCATCCAAATCACACAAATTTAGTTTAGTAGCACCCATTATCTTATGACTAAACGTATTAGAGTAAAAGTAGCCTTGAGTTTGCTCAACAGTCCTAACAATAGATAAAACTTTGGTTTATTCTTATAATAATAGAAGACAACAACCACGTTCTCAACATATACTTAATATTTTAACGAGAGATTTATTTTCATTCATCTCATCAAACACAAAATTGCATATAAAATATTACTCATATGAAACATAAAATCTATTTTATATATATATATATATATATATATATATATATATATATATATGATTCTAGTTATTGATCTTCATAATCTAAAATAATATTTTCAACTATTTGGAAAAATTATATTCGATTAAACTCATTAATTTCTTACCATATGTTTGGTTGGAGGTTTATTAATAGAATGTAATGTTATTCCATCATTTGGGACGAGGGTTTATAATGAAATAGAATAGAATGAGATGAAAGAGGAAGGTTTCATATTATATTTCATTCCATCCTAAACAGTAAAAATGAGAAAGGAGCTTTAGGATAGAATGTAAAATGATAATCAACTTTTCATTATATTACATTATAAATCCTTCTTCCAACCAACATTTCACTATATTACATTATGAACTCTTCCTTCCCTTCCAAATAACAATTTTCTAATATTACTTCTATTTACATTCCATTTCATTATAAATCGTTTCATTAAAAACCTTATGCTCAAGTTGACATAGCCTAAATGAATTAAATTCCTATTCAAAATAGAAAATTGATTTGATTTGAAAATATTTTTCAAATCCAAATAGAAACTATTTCTAATTATCATGATTCCTTAAGATTTAATTTAAACCAATTTTCAATAAATTATTTTTCTTACTTGTTTTTCATAATTATATAAGTAACATGTTTTTAATCCAATTAGAAAATTATTTCTAATCTCATTAGAAATTACTTTTCTATAATTAGAAAACTATTTTCTAATATTAAAAAGAAACTACTTTCAAAATTAAATAAAAATTCAAAATTAAATAAAAACTTTTAAGTTTAATTTCGAAATTCCTTTATTTTATTTAGAGATTGATTTATTAATTAATTAGAAATAAGTTAGAAAACTAATTTTCAAAATATTAAATAAAGCATTTTTAATTAATAAATGAAAACATTTTTTAAAATTTAACCAAGAAAGATACTTTTTGTAAAAAAATAAGAAAGTTATTATTCATAAATAAACAAACAATTTCTAAATAAATTGAATAATAATTCTTTAAACAAATAAAATTATAAATTTAATTTATTTCAATTATATTGAAATAAATAAATTTAATTAAGAAACACTTACTTAAGAAACAATTTTCTTAATTTTAAGAAGTCTAATTAATTAATTAATTCCAATATAATTGAAACTAATTAACTCTAATTTTTAAAACTAATTTTATAAAATTAAACAAAGAGTTAATAAATTATTAATCTTAATTATATGAAGAAAAATAATTACTTTAATTTTTGAAATTGAATGTTAATTTTAAAAATATTTAAAGTTATGTTTAAAATTTAATTAAATTAAGATATATTATTCCTTATTTAAATTATTCCTTTTCCGGTTTAAGTCATCCTTAAACTCGCGCCTAAACAAACTTGATATAAATTACAATAACCTTGTTGCCAAACAAGTCATATTCCATGTTAAGAATACCTTATTCCTAACATAGAATAAGTATTACTTACGTTCAAACACTTCATATGTTAGTTAAGTTGCCAAACACCCCATATCATAAATATATTTCCAAACAGCCCTCTTCATCAAGTTAAGAAACCCTAAAATCAAAATTTGGAAAAAAAAACCCTAGCTACAATCTGCCGCTGTTGCGGCCACCTCCAAGGACTGACGTCGCCTTGTGCCATCATCTCCAGTCGTCGCTATTTTGCCGTCAACAGCTCCTCGATTCACTTGTCCAACAACATTCATTCAAAATATTTCCTATGGAAGGGCTTTATACGACTCCTTGTTTTCATAATCCTTTAACATGCGACGGGGATGCTATAATTTTATCATAGAAATTTTCCAGATTTTAGGTTTTGGGTTTTAGTAGTTTAATACGAGCTTTTCATGTGTTGTTTAATATATTGTTTAACTTTAGGTCTTGCCTCTCTCTCTCTCTCTACGAGTGCAAGTGTTGGTCTTGTCGTTCATGTGCAAGGTGAGGTCTAGGTATTA
>JAOQMR010000003.1:11483856-11501063 GCA_027563865.1 Erythroxylum pelleterianum | reverse complement strand
ACGAGCCTGGATCTTTATCAATGCTCAAGTCACATTCATGTTCAAGTGAGTAAATTTCATAGTCACTTGAGATAGCTAGTCTTCTTTTCCTTACAGACCTTTGTAATGCTACGTCTTGTGACATTACTTGATCATTTGTAACTTGATCATTATTAGCTAGTTCGTCATTAATATGTTCAATTTGTGGAATTGGAGCATTAATTTGTTTTTCTGATGTGTTGCGTATCCATGATGCAACAAGAGGAATAACAACTGATAGAATCACGTCTGATGTAGTAGTGTCTACTCGACTTGCAGTAGTTTCTACTCGATTCCTGTGAATATCCACTTTTCGTGTTCTTCACTCCCACTGATTTGACCATTCTCAATGAATCGAGCGTTACCAGACTCAACTATTCTCGTACTATGGTTAGGACAATAAAATCTATACCCCTTTGACTTTTCAGGATAGCCGATGAAATAACCACTAACGGTTTTCACATCAAGCTTCTTTTCATGTGGATTATACAGCCTTACTTCTATCGAACAACCCCAAATGTGAAGGTATCATAAACTAGGTTTCCTTCCTGTCTACAGTTCATAAGGTATCTTAAGAATTGCCTTACTAGGAATCTTATTTAGCAGATACGCAGCGGTCTTTAATGCATGCATCCACAATGAAAAAGGTATAGTACTATTACTTAACATGCTCCTAACCATTTCCATAAGAGTACGATTCCACCTTTCAGCTACACCATTTTGTTGTGGTGTACCAGGCATTGTGTATTGTGCACATATGCCTCGACTTGCAAGAAACTTTGCAAATGGACCTGGACATTGTCCACTTTCATCGAATTTTCCATAATATTCACCACCTCTATCAGACCTCACTATCTTTACTTTTCTATCTAACTGCCTTTCTATCTCATTAATGAACACCTCTAGGATGTCCACAAACTGAGACTTCTCATGTAGAAGATAAATATATCTATATTATGAGAAGTTATCAATAAAGGTAATAAAATATTTTTTGCCACCCCAAGAAGGAACGTCGAAAGGACTACAAATGTCAGTGTGTATCAATTCTAGTAATGCGCTACTTTTTGTGGCTGGATGCTTTGATATATGTTTGGTTTGCTTGCCTTTAATGCAATCCACACATATACCCCAGTCAATAAAATCCAATGGAGGTAAGATTTCATTTTTCACTAACCTCTGTACCCTTTCTTTAGATATATGACCTAACCTTTTATGCCACAAAAAAGCAGAACATTCATTATGTGCACTACGTTTATTTCCTATAATATGGTCAACATGAAACAGAGATTCAGTAAAATCAATATCAAGATTGAAACGATATAAACAATCAATTAATGTACCAGAACCATAATAGTACTTATGTTTATACAATGAAAAAACATTGTTTCCAATCTTAAATTGAAATCCTTCATCATCCAATTTTGCAACAGAAACTAAATTTCTAGCACATTCAGGAACATAAAAACACTTTTCTAGATCTAGGTAACATCCAGTGTTCAAGATCAATCTGTACGTCCCAATTCTCTTTATCCGTGCCTTCATTCTATTTCCCATATATAAGAACTTTTCAGTTCCGTTTATGGTCTGGATTGAAAGGAATTCCTGTTTAACATGTGACACATAAGTAATTTCACTAAAATCTAACCACCAGGTAATTTGAGGCACTTCAATAAGATTTGATTCAAAACATACCGAGACATAGTATGTACCTTTCTTTTCGAACCAAGCCTTTCTTTTAGGACATTCTTTCTAAAAGTTACCAGGCTTCTTACAGAAGTAACACCTCTTATCTTTCTTGATTCGACCCTCATTAACTTTGCTGAGAGCTTTGTCCTTATCTTTGCCTATCTTTCATGGTTTATTCTTGCTACTACTAGAACCTTGATGAAACATGAGATGAACAGAGTGGTCCTTTTTTTTCTTCAATCTCCTTTCCTCCTAAACTAACATGACCTTAATTTCTTGAAGGTTCCATTTTTCTTTAATAGTGTTATAATTTACTTGGAACTAGCCAAACTCTAAAGGAAGTGAGTTGATTATAAACTGTACCAAAAAAGACTCACTCACATCCATACCCATAGATTTCAACTTTGCAGCTAGGTTTGACATATGAGTTATATGATCATGAATGGGCTGTGACCATTCAAACTTCTTGGTCGTTAGCTCACTCATCAAAGTCCCTACTATGGACTTGTCAGCTATATCTGATTGGGAGTATTCTTTAAGCTTCAACATGAACTCCTTTGCATTGTCCGTTTTAGGCATTGATGGCTTGACATTTTCTGCGATCGTCATTCGCATTAAATTCAAGTTCAGCCTATTAGACCATTCCCAAGCCTCATAATAAGACTTGTCAGTTTCAGAGCTAGTCTCAATTATGGCTTCAGGTCTTAGTCTAAAACTATGGCCAAGTCTAAATCCATTACACCCAGTTGGAACTAGATTTGTTCGGACTAATCCCCATAGTTCAGACCATTGAACTTGATCAAGCCATTGCCTAAGGCGAACAAACTAGTAGATGCTGCATATACAACATATAGCCCACGCATTAATGCTTTGAGTAAATCTAAATGGATTCAAACTAACTAATACACTTTAATTATGCATTTAAATTCTCCTTTGGGTAAAATTTAAATACATAATCGTAACCTATTATGGTGCATATATATTGTTCACTATAATAGACAATCAATCATATTCTAGTTAACATGTATGTTATCTTTGGATATACAATCATATTAACTAAATATATTGATAAAGTCCCTTTAATGTCATTAATTATAAGCAATGGTCCACCTTTGGATGACCTCCTAGCGTTATAACTAATAATCTCAATTGTTCAGTTCAACCTTTATGTCATTTTAGCATCATATCATAATGAACAATTGAACAAATCACAATTAAATGCTTAAACAATTTTCAAGCTAGGCCACTTTGGTGACTAACAAGCTTTCCATACAATAAACATTTAATTGGACAATTATCATACATGACAAAATTTAATTTAACTAGTTTGGTCACTTTGGTGACAAACAAAATATTCTAAATGTCCATAATGTCATGTATTACATTCAACATATATTAGGAAAATTTAATTCCAACTCTTATATAATATAAAATATTCAAAGTACCAAATAAAACTTATAATATGGCACTAATTTATAAAATTATATTATGTATAAATCAATTATGAATGAATTAATCCATTATAATTGGGCCATAAATATTTATTAACTTAATATATTGTCCCGTAATGACACAAAGGCCCAAAATCAGCCCAGAAGTTGCTAACTGGGCCTAGAAGCCCGTCTAGTGCACGCGCCAATTTCTGGAGACTCAGACGCAAAGTCTGGCGCGTGCAGTCTGGGTAAGCTCTGCCCGCGCCAGCCGTTGCAATTGTCTTCTTCGACGCTTCTGTAAGTTTTTTTTCTTTGTCATATCGTTGCTTTTCATGCCATAATCCATCCCTTCCTAGTGTTATAGCTTCAGAACATGTCAAGCTTTTTGTTGCAAGAAGTAAACTTTCATCTCTTTTCTATAACCGTAAAACATGTCCGTATATTGTCCATGATAGCATTATAATCACTTATTCCTTTCCAAGCATGAGAATATAATAACAGAGGATGGTTCGGTTATGTTTATATTATTCTTAATTCTTAACCATTCATCCATAACCATTTCCATGACCGAAGGTATATTTCATTATTTATGTTATGTCAACAACCAAGTTTCATATTCGTTTCTGTCGTTCTTAAAACATTCATCCGTACCGTGTTTATTGCATTGATAAAGCATGGCGCATGAAAATCAATTGATTTTCGTAAATAACAAGCAATCGTTGTAAAATCACTCCATTCATACGAAAACAATCAAAACATAATCATACCAAAAAGATACAAAGTAGTAAATAGATCATGCAATACTAATTGTAAATCATTTAACGGATCGAGTGATTTTGAGCGTACCTGTGTCCATGCTTGTTATTCGTAAGATGTTGATTTCTTTGAAAGAGTTTTATTTCCTCTCTACTTCTTTCTTTAGTGATTTCTTCAATGGTTCAGAAAAGTCATGATTCAATAAGTTGTTTAAACTTATATATCATCACCAACGGACATATCCTTTGGTAAGTGAAAGAGAGAAGAAAAAGGTCTTTGACTCATTTGAGACACATTCTATAATACCCAATAACCATTATCTTGGGTGCTTTTTATGGTACTCAAACTATAAGTTACATGAGACATAAAATAGTCTAACGTAAATGACCACTCACGACCTCAATTTTTACTTTCCTCTCAGGTTTAAGTTGCTTTATAATGACAATCTTCGCTAAAGGGTGTCAAAAATTTCTAGACGGAGGCAAATCTTAAGATTACCCAATGTGCAGGGACGGACCTCAGTTTGAAGATATACAATATTTTCTTATGTTCCGAAGGATGCTCCACATAATAGTGTATGTAAAGAAATACCCGAAACGATTGCATACTTGAGACCAAGATTGTCAGGTAAGTTTAACCAACACAACTGCCGGCCAAAATGACATACAAAGAATAGAAGCTATGAAGTCCAAGGAAGAGGTACAGCCAGAAAGAGCATCAATCCTAGCCATCGAAATTCTTCCACAGGGCCAGCTCTTTCTTTCAAGTAAAGCACAAATGGCTGCCATTTAAGATCCCCAATCCCCAGTCTTTTTGTTTAGAAACTAATGGAATACAAACACTTCCGCATAGTTGACAATCATATCAGTTATATTTACCATATGCACCATTCCATGTCACACTTTATACATAGATTGTGTTACTTATAATTATAATTTGTTTTAAAAAGTCGAGACCTATTTGTTCTTTCTTTCTCGTTACGTGGGAATTAACTAGTGAAGAGTGTATAATTATAATGCCTTCTTTACAGAATAAGCCAATTCTATCCCTGTAATAATAGTTAACAAATCTCATTAAGGGGCAGTTCAGTTAGTGTTTTGATTGGATTCAAGTCTCATAAATACGGCGTCGTTCAAAAGCCTACGGCTACGGATTCTTGAACAGAACAGAAGTGATACTTACACAGTTCACCACGCGCGCAGCCTGGGGACTTGTAGTCAACGCTCAGTAACACAAGCCCTGACTCCTAACCCATCCGAACAAAGCTTCCCAGGATCTATTTCTCAATTCTCAAACACACACTTACGTAGTTCTCTCATGAGCCGTAAAAGAGACAAGCCCTACTTCTCTCGCCCCGACCGCGGCGGTCCACTCCCAAAGCGCCGCCGCCCTTTGCCACCGGTTTCAGGAGACGATGGAGACGAAGGGCCCTCCACTAAGCCTCCGCCGCCTCCTGCTTTGGTTGTCATGGGTTTGCCGCCGGACTGCTCGGTGCTTGACCTGAAGTCTCGGTTCGAGATCTACGGCTCAATTTCTCGAATTCGCATTGACCGAAACGGCGTTGGATACATCACGTACCGGTCCAAGGACTCCGCTGAAGCAGCTATTGCCGCTTCTCTTGACGCCTCCTTTGGTATTACCGTTGATTCACAAAGAGTATGCCCTTCACAATATCTCCTTTCACACTGTTTAGTTGTTGGGCAGTTCGAGAAAATTATGGGGTTCTACCTTTTTGTTTCGAGTTAATTTGCTTGAATTGAGTTGATCCCAGGCTAGGTTTTCTAGTTCGGACTTTGGGTGTTGACATTTGGGTTTCTCACGAAAGTGCGGGAAAATGAATAACTTATTTTTGTGGTCATTAGTTTCTAATTTGCTCATATTGGACTTAGATTTGGTGACAATTCACGCAAGATGTCAATTTTACATAGTTTAGGGGCTGTTAACTTTCATTGCTCGAATTTGATCGCAAAACTAAAAGTAGTTTATGGGATTTTTGCATGAGCTTGTTACAGGTACAGGTAATTTGGGCGACGGATCCGCTTGCACAATGGAGGGAAGGAGTTGGGATTGGAGGTCCCAAGGCCAATACGTCGTCTAAGCTTCTACGGGCTGGGTTACCATTAAGCAGACATGGTAGGGATAAGAAGCTTGCTTCAACTATAGTAGATCCTAAAGCTAGTCCTGTTAGAGCTGGTGGTGGGGATGGTGGTGTTGATAGTTCATCAACGTTACAGACTCCTTTCAAAGGCAGGGAAATTGTTGCTTATGATGACATTCTGTAGAAGTTTTGGGCTTTTTCCTCAATCGGGAAGTATGTTCTTTTATATATTCTAAGTGAGTTTTGCGAGATCATTTGAATGAATAGGACCGACCTTAGATGTGTGTTGTAGTAGCTTGGAAGGTTAGCAGCTTAGAAGAAGTTATGTTATTTTCATTTTTTATTGATACTTTTCCATTTGCTTAGGTTGTGTTGATTATCTTAGAAATGCATATTTAATCGATTTCGTAACTGACAATGTCGTTACTTCTAGAAATAGTGTATCATTTTTGCCCATACTGAACTTCTTACAATGTTTCTAAGCTGGTCTGAGATTGATTTGGTTAAGGATTTATCTGACTGAGGTTGTTCAGAACTGGGAGCATGCCTGTGAACTTGCTGGACCGGGGGCTTGTGGTTAAAATGTCCTGTGTTAGAATCGCTCTACTCATGCTTTTATGATTGCTTGTCGGACAGGACTTGCCTAGTACAGAGTACTTGGTTGACGTAATTTATAAACTATTCCGTCAATCTAAAGATTTGTACAATGCATATTTAAAAGATAACGATTGGGTTTCTCTGTTTTTTTTTAAAATAAAAAATAAAACAATGAAACCCGCAAACTCGATAATAAATAAACCATTTTTTTCATTTATAATGGTCTAATTTTGCAAAACACTTTGCCCATTTAAGAGAACTCTTGTAATAAATGGTGGAACTTGACCTCTTTTTGTTCTTGATGCTTTGCTTGTCGCGGCTACAGAACTACTATACTAAACAATATAAATTAGATAAATATTCTACAAAATAGATTCCATTTGTTTGAAGAAGCTTTTTTTTCTTCACAAATTTCACTATGGTTTAGATTTTAAAACTGACGAAGAATGGAATTCAATTCTTCTTTATCTTCAAATCTATTATTCCGTTGGATTTTTCTTTTAGATAGGAATTTGTTGCATTGCATAACATGTTGCATTGTATAACACAAGCCTGAGTTACGCATTTAGAATCGAACGTTAACAGACCGAGTCTGACTCTCTGGAAGCATTGCGCTGTCTCACCCTTCCTGATGATGTCCTATTCTTTCATCTGCTGGCGCATCTCATCCAAGATATCCGTTCTTATCTGGCAAGGGCTCCCTCATACAACATCGCTCGTGTATTTCGCGAAGGTAATTAGTGTGCGGATTTTTTGGCCCGTATAAGATCGGGTTGCACCCATTCCGAGAGAATTTGGCGTACACCCCCTGGTCTTTATCACTACTTGCGCGCTGATGCGCAGGGTGTAACGTTTTCTCATTAATTTTTTTGTTAGTTCGTCTGCTGTAACCACAAAAAAAAAAAAAGAATTGAACGTGAAAGGGAAGAAGTTAAAAAATATAAATAATACCAAATTTCGATTTCATGATTTTAAATGAGATTTTCAAGGTTGAAACAATCCCCTTTCTACGATAACCTTTACGAGCACGATATTAAAATCATCAAAACTTCTGTATTAGATTCTCCAAACTATTGAAATCGTGTTTCTTGTGCTAATCTCCCAAGATTTGGCTACGCAGGACAGGTATTGACGCTTGCTAGTGCCCATCCAGAAAGTTGTGACTTGTGAGAGATTCCAATTATGGAAGACAAGGAAAGAAGAAAACAAGAAGTCACAGAGCATGTAGACATACGAAAGCAAGAAGTCTGGAGTTGCGGGGCAGGGACTGATGGACAGTTGGGCACCGGCAAGCTCGAGGACGAACACAGCCCTCAACTCCTCCACCTCCCTTCACTCTCCAGAAAACCCATCTCCATGCTCGCCTGCGGCGGTGCTCATGTTCTTACCTTGATCTCTGGTATGTACCGACCCTTTTCGATGCTTGTTTTTATTTCGGTTTTACTTCATATGAACTCATCAAAAATTTGTACTATTTCTTACGTAAATGTTTCGATGAGTTGATTTGTAGATGGAAGAGTTCTGACATGGGGTAGGGGGACTTCTGGGCAACTAGGCCACGGAGAGATGGTCAATTGCTTATATCCAGTGGCTGTGAAATTCTTGGAGAGCTATGTCATAACTCATGTCTCTGCTGGATGGAATCACTCTGGTTTTGTTTCAGGTTCATCCTGGTATATCATGACATCAATTCCTTCCAATGTAATGAATTTTGTAACCTGTGACTTTCCTATTATATGCTAGGCCCTTTAGTTACTTTCTTACTGTTAAAATTTATTCTTTATGTCCAAATCGGATACGGATTCAATGGAGAATAGGTCCAAGTTTCGTTTTATAGCTGTTGTTTACTGAAACCTTCTATGCTTGTATCTCTTTTCAGACTCCGGGTGCCTTTTCACTTGTGGAGATGGCTCGTTTGGCCAGCTTGGACATGGTGATTATGGATCACTTTGTACTCCTGTTAAAGTCTCGTTCTTTGGTAATGACCATGTTGAGCAGATAGCATGTGGCATGCGACATTCACTTGTCTTGTTGAGAGGTAAATAAATTGTTGACTGTTCTTCCATGTTTTGGAGTTACAATGTGATCAACTAAGATAGAAGGCCCCTTTCATTGTGGTTAGGAACTGGGATATCTTGTTACAAATATTGCTTCCAACTATGTAATTACAATTTATAAGTAGATGGAGATGGAATATATATATATTTCTTTCGAGTTCTTTGATCTATTTGGTTAAGAAAACATACACAAACAGCAGGATAAGCATGATCTGTTGCTTAGATAATGAAGAAAATCAAGATTGATTTCTCTGTGGCAAAGTTTGGTAAGTGACTTGCTTGCGGTTCGATGAAGTGAGTTGGCTTAACTTGGGGCTTAAATCCCCAATTCTGGTAAACCAGGTTTATATTTTCAGAACATTAATCTAACCAATCCATTCAGTTCAAGTTGGTTCTTCTCATTTCTATGCAGATTATTCACAGACCCAAGTTTATGGTTTTGGTTCTGGGAAACGTGGTCAACTGGGAATTTGTAGAGATAAAATCAAATCAGTAAATCTTCCTCAAGTTACATGTGGAATTGAAGATATTAAAATTGTCAGCATCAGTGCAAATGGAGATCACAGTGCTGCATTATCTGGTGAGAGCAGTTACTTTCCGGTTTTGGTTGAAGCATTGATTTCAAAATAAGCTTGATGTTTTTATTCAAAATATACTATGATGTCTACTGGTCCCATCAGCTGATGGGCATCTGTACACCTGGGGAAGAGGGTTTGCTGGCACTTCGGATTCTAACACTCGTAAGCGTCTCCTTTCACCACTGTCATTCACGGGAGTTGCTCTTGGATGGAATCATGCCTTGGTATTGACAGGTGGATGCATGAATTTCACCCTCACATGCTCTTTACACCTACTCACCTTAGTATCTATTTAGGGGATTTGGTGTATCATATGCTAATAATGGTCCTGTTCCTGTGGCTATATCTATATCAGGTGATGGGAAGGTATTTATGCTTGGTGGCGTCCATCATGGAGTGCTTAGTGATCTTGAGAAAATGAACCTATCGAAGCATGCTTCTGGTATATCTTTGAGATAATTTCAAGTAATATCGAACTTGGTATGCCTTCCATTACTAATGCATTGCTAGACTTGAAATCATATTTCTCAGAAGCTGGGTTGCTTAGAGTTCTTGGTCTTGATGGTGTGAAAATTAAGCAGATTTCAGCTGGAGCTGAACACTCCGCTTTAGTGACAGGTAAATGATTGTTTTAAGAGACTCAAATTTACTTTTCTTATTGGATCATTAAACAATATGCTTTCGTTTCTTTAGCTATTTCATTTGTGATTTTATAACAGTGGATGGAGCAATCAAGATGTGGGGCTGGGGAGAACATGGGCAACTTGGCTTGGGGAACACGAGTGATCAAATTAACCCTCAAACACTTTCTCTGCATCATGAAGTTTGGGATGAAGAATCCAGAATAGAAGTTTATTGTGGCAGTGGATTCACATATTTTGTGAGGTCAATCTCCAGTACCAAACCTGAAAATATTTCAGAATCGTAGAGCATGTCCTAAATGCTGTAACAGATCATGGTGAGTTCTTCAGTGTCCGGTTCACTTCTATCCTCAAAACTGTTAAAATTTCTGACGTTATTGTGCAAGGTGTAATATCATGAAACTACTATTGGTAGTTTGTTTGTTGCATAGCTGAACGTGTTAAAGGTCCTCTTCAGGGCATAATATTAATGAAAGCTCCCGAGATCTTGGAACCTTTCCGCAGGGTCCCCTGTAATGTAACAACTTCCATACTAAGCACTAGATGAGAGTTATCAAATCCTTTAGAATACCGAAGTAAGTGTAGTTCATTGTTCATGCCACAGCTTGATAAACTTAAGTAGTTTAGCATTTCCTTGGATCATCGTCAATCACACAAGTACAGACATTTAAGTCCAATAAAGACATGAGAATGATTTGAGGAAAGCCGTACAAAGTTATCTACAATTGAAGTTTGGTTTAGGGAAAGCAACTAAGCAAGTGCAGGCAAGACATACTTGGTCTTCATGGAAGCGATATTTTATCTTTTGACAGAACCAAAATTATAGTTTCACTCTCAGAATAAATCGTGATATCTCGTACACATGATCTCTTGGTATGAGTTACCTCGTCAATGTAAGATGTTTTGGATTTACATCTCAGGTTGATCTACCAATGATTTTCTGCAAGAGACTCAGTTCACGGTTAGATTAGCATATCAAAACACCATTATCATGCAGAGTACGAGTTTCAGCTCTTACAAAAATAGGACATATAGCAGAAATGAAAGCTTACTCCGTAGGCACTAAAAGTGATGTTCGGATTATATGATATGAAAACTCATTCAAATCAATATACATAATCCAATCGTCTTTAAATACCTTATACAGATAGGTGATCAAGTGCGTACGCTGCTCATCTTAAGTTCAATAGCTTCAATTCGTAACAAATTTCCGGGATCCCACATTCACCCTTCTCGTGGTTCAACCGGTCTGCTCACCTTTCTAATTTTATATTTCAATCGTTGGGGAAGGAAAACAATTCTTTTTAATTCCTCAGCTATTATATAGACTAATTTAAAAACAAAGAAAGTAAAATTATGATCAAGTTTGAGTTTTGACTAGTTTGAAGAGAAACCAAAATTAATTTGATTAACCTGGAGAGGAACTGATTGAGGATGTACCACTAAGTTGGCAGCTGAAAAGGTCAAAAAGTTAAAACAAGAATTTGAAGCTGGAATTAGCAGGTGAATGATGGAATCGTCTATCTAGCATTCCATTACCTATATTTTACATGGAAAAGCTTTTCTACATAAAATGTCCAAAGTGGTTTGGAATGAGTTTTACTTGGAAAATATGGAGGAAACTCCCTTGAGAACTCGACCTTTTAAACCATCTATATACACGGCAATGAATAAAAAGATCTGTCATATGTACTGGTTTTGTCTTCTCAATGCCCACCATTGAGTAACATGTACTCATGTGATGATTAGTAAATTGTTGTCGAATCCTCCATTGTTGACAACAGGACGCAGGGGATCAATCCTCCATTCACCATCAACTATGAACTTAATCTGTGCCGTAAGGTAAAATGCTGAGAAAACTCTCATTCAAGGAAATAAGCACCTATGAACTACATAAAATCAAGTTGGAAAATGACTTACCTCATAACGACCTGGATATAACTTTAAATACAAGGAGAAGATGCCCGTACTTGACTTTTCCATCTTTCTCTGCAATGCAATAAAGGAAATGGTCATTACTCACATCGTACCAGTAATTCTGACTGAGCAAGTGAGATGGGAACAAACCTGGGTGGTCCAACCATCAAAAGATCCTGCTAAGAGTACCTCTGAGGCAGGATTAGGCCACACTATGCAAGCAGTACGAAGAATTTGTAAGGCTCTGTGAACATTATCAACCTTCTTCTGTTTCTCTTCTACTATCTTTTGTGCATCACTGAGAGAATCATAACAAGACATTGTTAAATTAAAACTAGACCTAAGTACCATGGCACTAATAAATTTGTGCATACATTACTGCAAGTGCCATTTTCCCATCTAATACTGCTAGTTTTGCCCGTACAGAGCGCAGCTTATCTTGAGCATTCATGATCTCGTTTTCTTGGAACTCCCAAGCATCAGAAAGCTTAAGCAAATTGTCTGTGGTATTCTCATCACCCTAATGCAAAATAAATCTCGAGGTTAAAGAACATTAAAGAAACCATCAGCCAATTTGCTGTGCAAAAGGTGAGAAAATTCTAAGTCTAATCTCTGAATAAAAGCTTAATCATAGACCTTCATCACTTGCTTGTACATGGTGACCAAATCATGATTAAATCAATAGCAATGATCATTTAAATTAATAAGTGTTAAAATAATTCTCATATCCTCATGCTAAACAATGCATAAGCAACCATTTACAAAATAGAAACATAAAAGTAACCATGCCAGCTAAATACCGAAGTCGTCTCATTTGTGAAAACAAATATACAAAGTTAAGATTATCAACAAACAGAATAAAATAAAATGTGGACATAAAACATAGATATCAGGTACCCACACTTGTAAATGCAGATTCACCGGTGTTTGACTTCAATGTTTTAAGTACCGAGGAAAGCTCCAACTCAAGGTGTTGAAGGCGGCTTTTTATGTCATTGTGACAAATCCTTTCATGGGAGAATTCTTCCTTACTGTTTGGAGATGATTTAGAAACCACCCTTACTTCAAATATTTCATCTCCTAAATCACCCACTTTAGACTCCATTGCATTAGGAGGAAATTCATCAACTGCACATTGCAAACAGGTAAAGTAGTTAGTAGACTTGAGCTGTTTAGCAATGAAACCTGCTAAAGCAGCCAATGGAATACCTTCAAATTCCATATCTGAATTCCCTGTTCTCTGAATGCCCCAAGCCCTCTTCATATCTGACTTTAGTGAGTTATTGTGGCCATCAAAGCTCGAGGACGTACTTTTGTGGCCAATGTGATCCACTGTGTCAGAGGCTACATTGTTTTTGGGGCTTAATGAACCAAATTTGTTGCTTCCTGTTAGGCCAGCAGCTGTCTTTTGCAATACAACAAAAAGCCCAAGTAGGGGTAAAGAACAAGCATGAAGCTGCTCGAATGTTTTATTGAACATAGGAAACTAATGAAGATGGACATTCAAACAGAAAAAATTAAACAGACTAATTAATACACCTAAGCCATCTGTCCATTCATTGGTTTGAACTTAATTTGATGATAGACAATTTCAGAAACAAAACTACTAAATTATTGACCTTTAAATTGGCTATGGCGGAAAGTAGTAACTGTATCATATTTTTTTTCTCTCGTGTAAACTGAACAGCTCTATATAGTGCTTTGGCTTGTTTCATCTTGTTCTTTATGCTTGCATGCTATGAGAAACTTGCTCATTATTTTACAGTACAATTATAATTCAGATTTCAGTCATTTGTCCCTCAAATTGATCAATATTTCATGGGTTTCAAATGATAATAATACCAAATGAATCTAACAGGATGCTTAACATGAAAAAAAGTTGAAACATTAATACAAAATAGTTTCGGATAATTGGCACACCAATTGTTTCATTAATGGCATTAGTTGTAGGAAGAGATGTTAAGAACTATATCCTGTCACTAAGTTACAGTTACAGTATAATCATAGAACTACTGGAGCTCATCACTGAACATTAAAGGAAACGCTCATCTCCGAATATTATAAGAAACGAACTTACCCCATTTTCTGAAGCGCCAGCCAGACAATCATTTTTAAGATCATTACTTTGGACATTAGTACAGCTAGCTCTCCCTTTCAAACCAAAACCAAGATTCATATTCCTTTCTTTTTCCAGTCTATGTAGTATACCATCAATCCCTGAGTCCTCCTCCTCCGCTGTTTCTCTAAGAGTATCGGAAAAAGGTCTAAGATTCCAGAGAATTGGTCAATCATAAAAAAAAAAGGAGACTCAAAAACTGAGATAGAGCTTGAAATGGAAAAAGTCACAATTATTTTGTCTTAACACTGGAAGCCGCTTAACAATATATACACCACAATGAGGAAGAAGATACGGATAAGGTTGGAAAGAATTGAAATGGAAAAAGTCACAATCTTTTTGTCTCAACTCTGGAAGCCGCTTAACAATATATACACCACAATGAGGAAGAAGATACGGATAAGGTTGGAAAGAAAAATTACTGAACCGCGCTTATCCCAATTACCAAAAATGATGAAAATGACAAGATTGTGACCTTTCACTCACCCGTTACGTTGAAGCCGCATCCCAGTGTCAGTGGACAACGGGGAACGACCGCTAAGTTGGCAATCAGACAATAAAGTTCATCCTAGAAGTTTACCTTGGTCTCACAAACTTCAAAACTAACAAGTAACTAGCTTACTCTGATAATTAACACGAAGTAATCTACAAATAGTTAACAATTGACCGAAAGTAGAAGCCTCACAGTGATCTACCCGACGAGGAAGCTGACGCATGAGAATCGACGTGAACGAAAGAGGCTTGATAGCTGCTCTGTTCCTCACTGTTCACGAAAACCCTTTCTTCGTTCAACGGGTTATGGCACTCTTTATCCCTCAGCAAACCCCACCCATCATCTACATTATAGACAATCCCCTGTTTCTGGTTTTGATGGTCATCCAAATCCCAACCCATTGCGAGCCAACCTCCTTGCTTCAGAATAGACTCCACAAGATCAAATCTTCCAGCATCAATCAGCTGTTTCTTGCTTGGAAACGCGTTTGGGTTCTCTGAATTGTTCATGAACTCCAAAATCTCCGCTTCCAAAGCAGAGTCTCCCTCACTTTCCCAATCGTTTTTGGATCTCCTCACAAACCTACTACACGCCCAAAAACAATCCCTAAAGTTCCTGCTCTTCACGCCCTCAAACCCCAGCGAACTCACGGAAACAAACCGCACGGACACTATCCGTTCCCGTGTCTTCCTCTGATATCTTGTGGAATTAGAGTCGAAAAGAGAAACTGGTACGTAATAGGTGTTCAAATATGCGAAGAAATCAGGCCAAAAACGGAAGTTAATAGGAGAAGCAGTAAACGAAAGCATGGTTCAGGCATCTCGTCGAACAAAATAGAGTCGACACATAACAGAGGAACTGGCTGTGCAAAAGATATAAAAAGACGGGAGCAGTAATCAGATATAAGTAATCATTTATTTTGCGGGGTTATGCGGGACGTACGTAAGACCACGTAAATAAATAACTAAAATGATAAGAATTCAGATGTTTAATATTACTCTGTCTTATTCTGTCTCATAAAATTTTAGCTATTTATTTTATTAGACTTGTACAAGATTTATATAAGACCCGTATAAATAAATGATTGAGATTTATTGAACAATAAGGAGGATCTAAACTCCTGCGATGGTGCCTTTAAATTTAAAACCTTTTTGATTGATATACATCGGAGACGCGTAGATCACGTGATGACCGGAATCTTTTTGTTTGTGAGAATGAGACCCCTCTCACTGCGCCCAGTGCCAACCAAACCAACGATAAGTTTAAAGTTGGAAGGTTATGCAATATTTTAGATTATGGAGAATGTTCGAAATATGTTTTCTTTTTGTCATGCATATGTAAGACCTATTTGTTCATGTTGGGTCAATGGGATGTGTGGGCCTTTTCCTATTCCCATAAAACCTCGACCTCTGCAAATTCTACCATTAGTAATGGACCAGAAGCGAATGGCCCATGATACAGCCCTGTTACAATTAAGGTTAGCTTGAGCTTTGGGTGAAAAACCTAACGACACAGGCTCCAAAAGCTCGCAACTTTTCTGTTCTTGTAACAAGACAACCTACACTGTTTGGTTCACCTCTTACAGAGTTAATAAATACTTTTTTCTACTGTAAATTTTTTTTTAAAAAATTGAGTTCTTGACTGTAAATTTCAAAAACACTTTTTTTTTCATAGAAATGACTTTTTTGGAAGTTGAAATATATCTTTTTGAGAAGCTCAAATTTGGAGCTTTTCAAAAAAATACTTTTTCAGATAGATTTTTCATATCAATTAATGAGCCTATTTTTTTTAGTTTCTTTTACCTTTATGTTTTACACATAATTTTCACAATACCTACAAACACATATTCACGTTTATTTTGAAATTTATATAATATTATTTGTCTTTTTTATATGTTTTAATATTTATTTTTATATTAGTTTTACTTATATTATAATCCATATAAAAGATTTGGTTAGATATATTTTTATTTATGTTTTATATGGTTTAAAATTATATAATAATTAATATATTGTGCTTTGCATATTGTTTAATATATTTTAAATAATATTTATATGCATAAATAATTTTTATTACAAAATAAAATATAGTTAAAATTAAAAGTGCTTTTTTATTTTTATGTTACCAAACAGTCTATTGTATGAAACTCTTTCAAAAAAGTTTTTTTTAAATGACAGCTAAGTAGTTAACTGACTTTTTAGAAAAACTCTTTTTAGAAAAGCTCTACTAACAAAACCTCTACTGATATAAGCTCATCTAGACAGGAACTTTAGTAACATAATTACTAAAATTTAAAAATACTTGTAAACTTTAAAGGAGATTGAGATATAATCCCCCCAATACTCAAAAAGACTTCATAAACTACTTGCATCATTCGGTAGAAGCAGTGAAATTTATTGGGTTTGGGTCACTTCTAAGTGGAGCCCAAAGCCTAAATACAAAAGGGTGTTTTAAACCCTAAAGAGAGTAGAGAAGAGAGGTTCAGCCGGAAGAGAAAAGAGAGGGAAAAGAGAGAAAGAGGAGAATTTTTGTTTTTTTTTTCAGCTTTGCGCAGTATTCTTCTAACTTTCAATCGAATGGTGATTTCTTGTCGGATCGACCTGAAATTTTAACCAGAGATTCCTCTCTTGTTGTTCTTCATTCTGAACTGATAAGTGCATATTTGTCTAATATTTATGTTTTAATTATTCATTTTATTCCTCTTATTGGTTTAATTATTGGGACTTAATTTGATTTAATGTTTCCTTGTAGGGAATTATAATATTCGCATGATGTGGAAAATTAAGAGGAAAACAACAACTAATTTAGGCAACAGTG
>JAOQMR010000003.1:11467875-11483756 GCA_027563865.1 Erythroxylum pelleterianum | reverse complement strand
GTCAACTGTCACTATGCATTAGGTCATTTTGATTTTCCTTTTTAACTTTTGCAATTGACATCCGATTCTATCGATTGCCGAGGCATTAGTTTTCTAATAATATATTAGTATGAAAATGGCTTTAAGATGAATAAGATGAAAAAAAAATTTATCAGAATTTCTCGGATTAGTCAAGAGTTTTTAGTAAGAGGTTGGGTTCCGGAAACGGGATCCAACATAGAATGACTGGGGCTAAATCTGTTGCTACCCCACTTGCTCCTCATTTCAGGTTGAGTGTCAACCAATGCCCTTCTACAGATGAAGAGAAGGAAGACGTGAAGAAAGTTTCATATGCCTCAGCAGTTGGCAGTTTTATGTATGCCATGGTGTGTACCAGGCCAGACATTGCTCATGCAGTTGGTACAGTGAGTCGTTTTCTCTCTAATCCAGGTAAAGAGCATTGGAATGCGGTGACGTGGATTATAAGATATCTCAGAGGTACAACTAACTTGAGTCTTAGTTTTTTGTGGTGATAAGCCTTTACTAGTTGGTTTTACTGATGCAGACATGGCAGAAGATGCTGATTCTCGAAAGTCTACATCAGGTTTCATAATCAAGTTTGCAGGGGGAGTTATAGTATGGCAATCAAGGTTACAAAAGTGTGTTGCTTTGTCAACTACAGAGGCTGAGTTTATTGCAGCTACAGAGGCTTGCAAAGAGTTGCTGTGGATGAAAACCTTTCTTCTTGAGCTTTGTTTCAAGTAAGACCGGTATGTGTTATTTTGTGACAACTAGAGTGCTATTCATCTTAGCAAGAATGCCAGTTTCCATGCAAGCTCGAAACACATTGATGTCAGGTATCATTGGATACAAGATGTGGTGAATTCCAAGTTGCTAGAGCTAGAGAAGATTCATACAGATGATAATGGTGTTGACATGATGACTAAAGCATTGCCGAAGGAGAAGCTTGAGATTTGTTGCTTGATGGCTTGTATGGCTAGATCCTCCACTTAGTCAAGAGGGGGAGATTTATTAGGTTTGGGTCACTTCTAAGTGGAGCCCAAAGCCTAAATATAAAAGGGTGTTTTAAACCCTAAAGAGAGTAGAGAAGAGAGGTTCAGCCGGAAGAGAAAAGAGAGGGAAAAGAGAGAGAGAGAGAGAGGAGAATTTTCGTTTTTTCCAACTTTGCACAGTATTCTTCTAACCTTCGATCGAATGGTGATTTCTTGTCGGATCAACCTGAAATTTTAATCAAAGATTCCTCTCTTGTTGTTCTTCATTATGAACGGTGGAGATTAGATTTGGAGATCTACAAGATGCCCTGATCTTCAATCAAAGTTACTAAGATTTTAAGGGTGATATTGTTCTTAACTTTTTGATTTTTTCATCTTGTTGATGATTATTGTTGTATTTTTGAGTTGAGTGGTGATCTAGTTATATCTAGAGGTGAAAAACTCTTTGTAACTTGATTGATGATAGTAGAGTTTTTCTTTACTGGACTAGGTCCCGTGATTTTTCCTTTCTCTCATTGAGGGAGATTTTCTACGTAAAAATTGCTTATGTTCTTTATTTCTTACTGCTTAATTTCTTGCATTGGTGAATTTGTTGACTGCTATTTTTCTTTTGGATTGGTTGTAGTTGTTCAGACAGGGAAAGGTTTATTAGTTCTGTTTACCTTGTTGCTGCTGCGTGACCGGCACCTTCTTTCTTAACAAAATTTCCCCTGTTATATCCATTGCTTCTTAAGTCCAACTCTTGACGAATGCTTTAAATAGGAATGGTATGGAAAAGACATTACTTCCACATTATATTTAGGGTCAAATACATGTAGCTCTCATGTAGACTAAAAAATTTCAGAAAAATTTTCCAATCTTTGAAATTCTCAACAAAACTTTATCTAATTTTTCAAATTAAAAAAAAAATCCTTCTATTAGATTACGATGAAACACTAATAATAAGAAGTCAAACATGAACTACTCAAATGTTAATAATATGATAACTCAATTCAATTTTTAGACCTAACCTCAATGAATTAATTTTAACTTAAATTAATGATTAAGATCAACATAATAAATTATTTGTTTGTATCAGATTTAATTGTTTCGATTCAAACTTAAGAGTTGTGTTGAATCGTCGTATAGATAGCATTTGATTTGTCCACATCTGAAGTCATAGTACATATATTTTGTCGTTATTTTTTTATCTAAAGTTTAAAAGGATAATTTTTTTATAAAAAACTGAAAATTTTCGAGAATTTTAAAGATCAAGGAGTTTTTCTACAATTTCTTAAACTATAAGAGATTCTTATATCTTTTACATTTATATTTATTTAATGTTAATACCATTTTTTTTCTTATCACCCTTAATTCCAAAGTCAAGTTAAATGGATTTCTAAATGATCATTATTTATTACAAGATTTAAACTTCCATTTTTTATTATTGAGATAAGGTTTATAATTATTAAATTCACATCATTTAATAAAATTTTTAATAAAAATAATTCTCTTTTTAAAATTATTCTTAATTTAATTCTACGAGTCTACATTGAAAATTCATTTAAGTGTTCACATTTTTGCTACATAGTCTAATTTTTTAAAAATATATAAAATTAAATAGTACGTACTAACTAAGTAAAAATTATAATAAAATAAATATAAAATTGTTTTGTATATATGAATTTAGTAGATAATCAATTAGACAATAAAATAAAAGAAATAATAATTGATCGAGGGCATTTAGTAGATGACAATAGAATAAAAGAATTAATAATTGATCAAGGGCAAGAATGCTTGCTTGATAAGTTTAAGTTGTTGTATGATAAAAAAAATGAATAGAAAGATAATTAACTATTCCTCAAATCCTACAACAAAATGGCATCGTGGAAAGACATAATGTAACGTTACTAAAACTAGTTAGGTCAATAATGACACAAATAAATTTACTAATTATCTATTGAGGTGATACATTACTTACAACTACTTATATACTTAACTAAATGCCTAGAAAATTAGTTACAAACACTCCTTATGAGTTATAGATAAGTAGCAAACTTAACATGACAAGTCCAATACTACGGGGTATGCTACTTACATTCATAAACTCTTTTACAGATATAGGAAAGTAGGCCTAAAAGGGAAGAAAAGTATTGATACTTTGAACAATAAAAAAAAGTGTTCATAGTGAATGAGGTAATGAAGGAGCAACTGAATTTGAATTACGAGATGTCACATTTTTAGACAATGAATTTCCAAAGCAAGGTGAAATAAGAAAAGACCTATTTTTATATAAAAATCTTAACTATAATGATTCTACTATGGGGAATCATCAAGTCTAAAACTTAAAGAATTAACTCAATAACAATTAAGGTTATAACCCATTAAAAGCTACCTACTGTATCTGATCCAATAAGAGTAATCAAGACGTTCATGAATCTGTTTCTTATAAACCTTGTTTATGTAATAGTGATCATGGAATAATTCCCCAACATCATTTTAAAATTGAAAGGAAAATTCATATGACTATAAAAATGTACATAAGGCTCTTAATAGTCATGTTAAAAAAGAACAGATGAAAGTAATGAAAGAAAAAATGACTTCTTTAAGCTCAAATCAAATATAGGACTTGGTTAATCTCCCTAGTGGGCACAAAGCTATTGGAAATTAATGGGTTCTCAAAATATAACAAAACACTAATGACAGTATTAAAGATACATGGCATGCCTCATAATTAAAGGATATACATAATAGGAGAGAATTGATTATAAGGAGACATTTTCACTTATTGAAGTTTTCTTTAATTTTTCTAATCTTGGCTATAATAGCCAATTTTTATCTTAGGATACGTCAAATGGATGTAAAGTTTACTTTTCTAAATGGAGAATTAGAAGAAGAAATCTATGTGAAATAACTTGTATGCTTCAATGAGATATACAAAGAATAAAAAATATGTTAGTTATTAAAATCAATTTATGATTTGAAGCAGTCCTAAAAGTAGTGATATATTCTTTTTATAATGCAATTATTTTATCTGATTTTCATATTATTGATGAAGGTCACTATGTATATATTAAGAGATCCAAAGACAAATTTGTGATTACTTCTTTATATGTGAATGCATTGTGATCATTTGTATTGATTATGAGTTTGTCAAACAAATCAAAAACTAGTTGTCATACGAATTTGGGATAAAAGACATAGGTAAAGCTATATATATTCTTATCGTTAAGATTTTAAGAGATCATTCAAAGAGATAATTATCACTTTCTTAAGCCACTTCTATTCAAAAATTTTAGAATGATTGTATATGCAAGATCGTAAACTAATTAAACCCTATTACTAAAGGCGAAGGTCTTAGTAAGAATTTTGCCCATATACACCACAAGAAAGGGAACAAATGAAGAAAGTTCCCTATTCCAATTCAGTATGCAATAATATGTATAAGGCCAAATATTCATTAAGCTATTAAAATGATGGGAAGATATCAGTCAAATCTAGGACAAGTATATTGGAAAGCAATAAAGAGAAATTGAGGTATCTAAAAGTTAATGTTGATTATGAATTATGTTTCCAAGGCAACGACCTATGTATACAAGGGTATACAAATGCAAATTAGGGAGAATATTTAGATGAGGAAAAATATACCTCTAAATTTATTTTCTTACTTAATAATGGTGTATAAAAAGTAAGAAACAATCATGTGTTGCTTATTTCCAATATGAGTTTAACTTATAGCATTTTTAGCATTAGTACAAGAAATTGTTCAACTTAGATGATTCTTAAATTTGGGAGTCATTAAGAGAGAGGCTGATCCAGTAATAACCAACTGTGATAGTCAAGAGTAATTGCTTACACCAAAGGCCCAAAATTTCATTATAAAACTAAACATATAGATATCAAATACAATTATATGAAAGATATGCTTCTGTTTTTCTATGGTGTTTTTTAGTTTTAGTTTTTAATTAAAAACAAAAAAACCTATTTGGTTGAGATTTTTAATATAAAAACTAAAAAACGTAATTAATTGAGATTTGTAATAAAAACTAAAAAAATATGTCTGGCTTTATCATTCTATTTTTATTTTTGTAATTATACTCTTATGTTAACAATTTTAATATAATATATTATGTTTTAAAATTAATTATTTTTCATTATAGCTAGAAATAAAATATACGCAATTTAATATAATTGAAAATTTTCACATTAATTGTATATAATAAAATTATATAAATTAGAAAATTATATTAAGTCATTCTAATCAATAAAAGATGTCTATCATATTGTAATTCTTCAAAATACAATAATACTATCATTTACAAAAAGAAACATAAATAAATTAGAACTAATATAATCATTCCACATTTGTTTAGCAATTTCATCTCGTTTCTAAGATATATTTCGAAGTTGTATTGAAGTGATATTATACTCCACTTGAGAACTTGAATTTTCATTTTCACTTTTCCTTTTTTTCTTCATTTTTAGCACAATTTCTATGGAATACCTATCAAAGAAAGAAGTCATGAAAATGTAATATTTCAGAATAACCAAACCAAATGCAACTTTATAGTGCTAACTAACACGTAATCCATATACATGTCTAAGGTAAGTATATGTTTATTAGTTGTTCCCAATACTAGGTGAACTTCACTACTTATTGTAATTACATGTATACTTAAGTCTAAATTATTTTTCTTGATTTTAAACATTTTTTGTGAAAACTAATGAGATGAAAAAGATGAGACTCATGATATTGAAGTGGAGTCTCCACAATCCATAAAGAAAGTTGTCAGACCCCAGAAGGTAAAGAGGATGGGAGAAAATATAGGACTAATAATACAAGGACAAAAGAAATTGACTTCAGGTGGCATGCTTTCAAATTTGGTTATAACAATTGTCTTTTTGTTTTTTGTTAGGAAAAGTAACACAAGCAGTACATGATAGGTTGTTTAAGTAAGTAGCACAATAATTGGTGGCAATTTATGCCTTTACACTTATCTTATTGTTTTTTTTAGGGCAATTAATAGAATCATTGTATAATAGATGGTTTCAGTGAAGACAAAAGAAATAATAATTTTATGTTATTACACCTGCCTTTTATTTTTGTAACAATATGCTTGCCTTCAAATCCTTTTTATGCAAATGTTTAACACATGCAGTATGTATTAGTGTAATTGTTTTGGAGGCACATTAGCATTGGAAGCAATATCTCAATTTTGATACGTTTTTATTAAGTTAAATGTCATGCACATGATATTATATGTGGGTGTTGAGTGTTTTAGATGTCAAATTTTCTTTGATAAGGGTATTATGTTTTATGGATGTCAAATGTCTATACAAAGGCATAACAATATGAAATAACCTTAAATCTGATGTCGCCTTGGGGTTACTTCAAAATTTATCCAAGGATTGCATATAGTGCAACCTCGGGTCATTCTCTTTGAGGAACCAAAAAAAATGAAATTAAATTCCTAAGTAACTAAATGCAATGCAGCCTAAACTATGGAATGGGATGTGATTTGATCAATTACCACTAAAATTTCAATGAATTAGAATAAACATAAAGGACTTGTTAATGGTATTTTAAATTTAAAATGAGTGATATGAAATGATAATGAGTGAATGTAAAAAGAAGAAAAACACAAGAAATTAACAATGATAAACGCAACCCTCCAATTTAAAAACACAAGCAATCATCACTCAAATAGATATTGGAGTTAAAACAAATGAATCAAGAGTTATAATCAAGCTTTTAATCCAACAATTAAGCCACTCAAATTGTTACAAAAAATATTTTCCAAAATCCCAATCTACTAACTGCCATCAGAATAGTAAAATAGAACCAAGGATACTAAAACTAATGCCCGATTTTTACTCAATAATTCAGAAAATAGAATTAACACCAACAACTGATATAATAATCCAATCATTCAAGCCATCTTGAATAATCACCAAATATTCAGTAAAATCTCAATACAAAGTCTTGATCCAAAACAAAGTAATGAAATTGAACCAAAATTAGCACAATATCAGTTGTTAAACAATAACACAGCTATATGAATCTTCCAATTCAAAGATATAATCCATATATAACTCCAAATAATTAAATAGTTATCCTAAGACCTAGGAATCACTAAATAATTAAATTGTTATAAGATAAATGTAGGTTAAACTCTCCTATGAAAACCCAAGTTGCTGCCATTTCCATTGAATCAGAGGTTTATGATGAACTAGCCACGAAAAACCATGGAAGACGCTAGATACAATGAGCTACAGTGGTCAGCCATGGAAGGTGGAAGATGAGCTTTCGGATTTTTGGGATTTGAGGACCGAAAATATGAAGCCTAGATGGAGGACATTGCCCAGACTACGTACGCCTCCTCTCTTCACGTTCCCAGACCAAGCTCATGAACACAACACGTACTCCCGCAACAACAATGCTCCAGACCCACGCAGAGACAACCTCTCCACACCTGCGCTGAAACCACGCAATAGTGACCCATGCAGAAAACCCACGCTGCCTCTACCACCAGCCTAGATCATGCGCAAACACCACCCATGCAAATCACGCAGAACCACTTAGCCACCGCACTGTAGCTGATGTGACTATTTTGAATAGTTTCTGGTCCACGGTTTCTGCTCCTCAAAACCCTCCAAACTTTTTGCCGCCAACACTAACGCTGTTGTTTCTTTAGTCCCTTTGTTGTTGTAACGTTGTCCACTCCAACTTACTCTTCACGCTGCCGTTTCCTCTTTATTTCTCTGGACCACGCTGTCATTTCCTTTCATTTTTATCTCCTTCACATTGTCGTTGTCAATCCTCCCAGTCCATAGAGTTTTGGACTGCTCTTTCTTTTCTTCTGTTGTTGCGTTTTCTTCTTCAATGTTTTAATGCTTTGTCTCGTTACTTAATTTTTTTCAACTTTAATTTCTCCAAGTACCCTACAATAAAATTTACAAATAAAATAACGTCAATTGTCCAAAAATCAATTTATCACAGTTAAACCAAAATACAACAATTTTTGGCCCTATAAACACAAATTAAATGTAAGGCACAATAATTCGAATAATAATCAAATAAGGACATAAAGACCAATTTTAGTGACAAAAACCCATCCAAATAATGTGAAAAAATATATGAACAATGAGTTTGTCACAAACCATAGGGATGTCTATGGGAATTATATAAATTGCAAGAGTGTTTATAAGAGTTATAAAAACTACAGGGGTGCAGGCGAGCGTTTCTAAACCACATAATAGAGTTATACAAAACATAAGAGTGTCTATGAGAAATTTCTAAACCACAAGGCTGGTATGGTTGAAGGCTTCAATGAAATGTAAATAAAACTATAAATTGCTATATAGACTAACTAAATTCGAATGCTAAGGAACGACACTAGATTGGTGACTTAGGTTTAATGTTGGACAGTCCAAAATATGAACACTCTATGCTCCTAAATTTCAGGATAAGATAGAGTATAATCCCACAACCAAATCCCAGAGCAGCACTAGACCATGTCAATGAAATGGTAGAGCACACCAACATAACAAAAGACTCCTCTTTAATTTTCATTTATTTGGAAACCATAGCCAGTTCAATCCCAGTAAACAACAAAAGTGCCCCAAGAATCTCAATTGGGAACTGATTCAGTATCCTTACAAATGAGTTCCTAAACACTAACCTATTCACCAACTTTCCTATCCCCAAAAACACCATCGTTGCACCACTCCTCGCACCAAACCTATATTGCCATGTGAACCCATTTGCACTGTGGCACACAGGTATGGCTCTGATCGCGGCTTGTCGTTCAATCCTAAAATCGATCCTTGGAAACCAGTCAAAAACAATAAATTTCAAGATTGCAGTATAAGCTGAACCTCAGGTCGTCTCACTTCTTGGAACCAACGAAAAATGGTTTAAAGCTAGCCTAAGTCAAACAAATGCAATAAAAGCTGATAAAAAGTTGGGGGTTTTGCAAGTTGATCAAAATTGAGGAAAGTAATTAAAATTAAAGAAAAATGTATAAAAGAATATTTTTGGATTTTTGGGAATTATGAAATTAACAAAAACTAAGATTGTAATCAAATTAGATAAATTCCTCTTGAAAATGAGTTTAGGCTATCACGGTTCAAAATCAATTTTCGGGGAAAGAATCCACTAAGTTTTCGAAAAATCAACCTTAAGGGACCCCTTTAGTCCAAGGAATTAATTAAATAACCATTTACTTAAAGCCTTGTTAAAAACCTTAGTGTGTGAAATAGACATGTTCATGCAATTGGTCTTCGGATCAAACACAATCATTCATATCAAACACAACCGTGCAGATAATCAAGATTAATGAAATCACCCAAGACATATATGAGACCTCATATATTCAAGCACAAGATTCAACATAAACAGTATCCAAGTCACAAAATATTGTTCAACACATGATTAAACCCTAATCATGCTAATGTAATCATACTACTGTAATCTGTAATTCACAGTTGTACAATAATAGAATTAAATTCCAGACAATATTTGAGTACTCCCCTTTGAAGCCCGTGAACTCAAGCCCGATGCTACATCTTTAAGAGGATCTGAAGCCCTAGCCACGCAAAACTCCGGCGATATCCATCACTGTTGGAATCTCAACGCTAACCATGGCTCCAGAGAATGACGGCGAAGTGACGGTGAAGTACCTGGCGATTGTGGATGGTGATCGGATGCTAGGATGAATGATGACGGTGTCTCTGGTAGCTGCCGAATGTATGGCTTCGGTGTATTTTTCTCTGTATGTGTTCGGTGTGTATATGGGTGGCCGACTGTGGTGTCTGTGTGAATGTCTCTGCCTGTTGTATATGGTGTCCAGCCTCCTCATGACCTAATTCGGTAACTATTTAAAGAATCGAGACGGGCCGGATCGGAACAGTGAGAGAAATTTCCATTTATGGTCCGGGTATCCGACTGCAAGTCGCGATGTGTGAATTAATTCTCGTCGCGACGTGTAGTTGTCTGTTGAGGCGTCGCGACGTGGAATGTGGCATACGTCACGACGTGCGGATCTGTTCCGTTGGATGCGTCGCGACGTGTGGAGAGCTCACGACCTGTTGACTTCTTGGCATGATTGACTGCCTACAATTAAATCACAATTTGCAGCATCAATTGTCCTTTGGAAAAATTAAAATGCTATTAATATCAATTTGTAACAATTTTACTAACAAATTGCCAATAATATGAGCTCAACTTAAGAAACTAATTTAAGCACAAAAGTCGCAATTAGGAGTCAAAAAGTACATCAACAGTTATGAACATGCAGCCAATTAATGATGTAAAATTGGCCTCAATCAGGCTCCAAACCAGCAACACACCAAGTTCATGACCCCAACATAAACTGATACTTTTGTTGTTGATAATTCCCTCTCTGGGAACAAATCAGTGGACAATTTACCATCATCATCTTGATCGTTGTGATCACCACTAATAGAACCAGTGGTGAGGATAAGGAACAAAAGATATAAGCATGTAAGGATCAAATCATTAAAACTAAGCTAAGGACCAGGAGAAGTGGACTTGGAAGTGACAAAGATTTGTTTATAACTAATATATTCAATGGAGGCAAAAGAGAGGCCTTGTGAGAGTTAGACTCCACAAACAACAGGAAGAGGAAGAAATTTGTAAAGAAACCCATGTATAAATCTAGTTCTTCGCCATGTAAACAACCTTATGAACAAGAACGGAAGTCTAAAGCAAGAGTAACTTATCACATATAGCACAATCTTAATAAGAAGTGAAAGAAAACAACAATGCATAGCTAAAGGACAGAGAAGTTAGCTTAATAATTTATCTTCAATTATGCTACATTAATACATATTTATTTTCAATTGTGTCACAATAATTGAGAGATTTTTGAAGGCTTTGATGAAATGGTTATTTTAGCAGATGGAGATGACCAAGTATTAGAAGAGAAGGTAGTAAAGGTATTACATTTTTTCATTGACTTCTAGTTGCAGAGAAATCTGTAAAGGAAAAGAACAGGAAGAACCCAAAAGCAATAGCATTAAATAAAGCGATAAATGTGGGAACAAACAAAGAAGCATCAGAAACAGGAAAAGGGTATACATCAAATGGAGAAATTGAAGCACAAAAGACGTCTAAGATGCTAGAGATGCTAAAAACACTGACGGCGACGGAGAAACCAGATGTGAAGTTGTTTTTATGAAAAAAACTTGCTTCAAAAGCATATGAAAGCGTGATTTTTTTGTTTTTGTAAAGCCGTTATGGTTTTCTTACTCTTGAAAACAAAAAATGGCAACAATACTCAACTAAACACATTATAATGACTTTTTAAAATGAAAACAACAATAAAAAACCAAAGAAAAAAACAGAACCAAACAGGCCTTAATGTTTGTTACTTTATAATGTTACCATAAGATTTTGTTTGACAAGATCTTATGGGACAATTTTAAGAAATCAAATTAAATTCAATTCAAGAAAACTTAGAATAAAGGAAGATTATTTTGATTGGTAACTTTTATAAAAAAATTATATATTCAAAGGTGGTCACCGACTTTTAATAAGAGAATTGACTACATCTTTTACATGATAAGGTCAATGAGATCAAAGGAAATTAAAATATAAGATATGACCTAGGGTATAGCAAAGAAAATCTATTTAAGAATCAAAATGTCATATATTCCTAACAAATACATGACAATGACTCTTGTGATATGTTGGTCACATGGATCATTGGATAAATTCAAGAAATTATAAAATGCTTAGTCAACTAAATCAAGAGGGAGATGATAAATATTAGAAACACCTGATAACTCTAGGACACAACATTTGATTTCAACTGTTAAAAACAATTAACATTTGCTGTATACTTCAAAAAAACAATGAAATCTTCCAACTTGTGAAAATAAAGAATTGATCTATAATTGATAAGTTTTAATAATACACATCCGACCTTAAAACTTATATTTAGTTTTTCTTGTTGAGTTTTACCTATTGGGATTTTTCGTGAAGGGATTAAAATAGATCCTGGAAAATTCCATTAAACTTTCAAACCCCGAGACATTACAAGTAGCCTACATGTTAGCAATGAAACATGCAATAGTTTTAGCTACTAGTACGGGAATGGGAAGAGTAGGAGTGACAGCAAGAATACCAGTAACAATTCAAGATTGCCAGGAGCACTGATGGTGAGAACCCATAATGGAGGATTATTGTCCATTCCTCCTATGCGTGGTCAAGCTCCTAGGAGTCCGAGTATAAGGCCACTACATATAAAAGCAAGCTAGTAACAGAGAATTTAATGAGAAAAAGGCCAAGGACCTTTTGATGCTCGTTTTGTCTAAAGCCATGTTCATTCAGAAACTTTTAAAAAATAGGGATGGCAATTTGCTATAAGTTGTTCATGGGCTGAGATTAAGATGATTTTAATGGGTCGACCTACAGGTCAAGTCCATAATGTACTACTTGAGTACTGGTCCTATTTGGTTTTAAGCCATATTGTTCATGCTATAAGGAAACCAGTAAATCTAGATGAGAACTCGGCCTCCCTTAAAAGGATATGGTTTATTAGGGTGTGTGTTAAGGTTGGTCTAAAGATGGAGCTTTCTAGATTTACTTCTTAAATGGAGACCTTCTTAATTAATCTCAAGTTGATGAGCTTGTATTAAGTCTTTAATAGAGACTCTCAGTTCCTCTAGAAAAGAACTAACCACTCTTGAAGTGCCTTGAATTTTCTTGAAATATAACACAACCATTTCCTTGAGTTTGTCTTTGTCCTATATTACACAGTTAGTCTCATCTTTTAAGCAAATAATCCTATTCTTATTCCTTCTATTCTTTATTATATTAAAAAAATATAATAAAGAATTCACTCAACCCAACAAACATCACAACATGGAAGTAACTAGTGCAAGCCTTTTTAACTAAGTACTTCCCTTTGATAAAGACAACGAGGTTCATAAAGGAAATTATAAATTTCCAACAAAACGATAGGGAGTCCTCACATAAAGCATGGAGTGATATAAAGAGTTACAAGGGAGTTCCTCTTGCAAATGTTTTACATCAGAGTTAATACACCCACACAAGAATGGGGGACTTGGCATGACCTCTATTAAAAGAACGAGTAAAGTTTTATTGGCCAAGAATATATGGAAGATATATAAGGAAAACAAGAATTTATGGGTCAAGAGGATCAATTGTTGTTATATTAAAAATAGAGCATCTGTAATTTTATTCTATTTTAAAACTTTTAATGGAAAATTTTTAATTTTTCAAAAAATAATAAAATTTAAGTGGGTAATACAAATTATATATTGCCTTAAACTTGGACGTTAAGATCCGTTTTAACGATCAACATTTTATGTCAACTTTTATTTCCATGAAAGTGAGAGGAATCAAAGGATAGAAGCAAATTTTTCAGAGCACAATATAAATGATCTATCCTTGGTTAATGTCACTTGTATTTTTTTAATAGAGGATTAACATAAATGTTAAGTCAGAGTTCTTTTTAAACATTTGTAAATGCTAGGTTTCTTTTCGTATGTATTGAAATGTTAGGATCTAAATTGAATTTTGGTTAAAACATTGGTGTCCTATTTGACCATTTTGCCTTATATTTAAGAGTTGTTTTTATTCTCATTTCAATTCTAAATTAACTAATTTAACATGCTAACATGAAGAATAATATTATCATATAACTATTATTTCATAGTAAGATAACTGTATTAGAACAATATGTTAGTATATAGCTTGATTAGTGGCCATATATATAATAGTAATATTAATATAACTAAAGACCCCTATTTGGTAGATATTTCCTATTGTATCATGGAAAAAATCTTAACTATTTATTTTGGTCATTTGATGAATGTGCTAGATCAAAATTTATAAATATATAAATTGGTGTCCTCTTTTTACTAATTAGGGTTACATAAAGTTTTTTTTATAAATTTATTTGTAATAAAAGGATAGTTAAGATAGAGAAACCAATTTTAATGAAGGATACAAGGGAGGTTCTTAATTTGTCTATGATAATGATGTCTTTCGTATTAGGTACATAATATTATTCCTTAATTATTTATAACAATTGTTTATTCAAGATCCTAAAGTTATGAATGTCAAATTTGATTTTTCTATCAAAACGATTTTGTTTTACATATGGTATAAGAGCCACTATTTTGAATAAACAATTTGTCCATCTAATTTACTATGATTGTTTTGACAATGGTTACCAATATTTGAGTGTTTGGCTTAACAATATTAATAAATAATCTCGATATCATATACAACTTGTGCATATGGCGTTGTTTATTGAGAAAGTAATAATAAGAGCAAGAGGACTCTCGATTATGTTTGGCCCTAGTTCGTAGGTTAATTTATTTTATCCTTTTTAAAGTGTGATAATATTATCCTTTCTATGTAAACCATTTGTACCTTCTTTTTTATTATGTTGGGTAGAGCAACATTCTAAATGGAGTAGGATTCTATTTACCACATTTAATAGTTTTTAAAATGATAAATGAGAAGGTGATTGGTGGACCACATGTTATTACCTTTTATAAAGTCAAATCATGATGCTTGTTTCTTATCTAAAGTTAAAAACATTAACTTCTACAAACCACTATTTAGGAAGATCTTCACATGTTCCCGTACAAAAGTAGAATATAATCATTTCTAGGGGTTCTTTCCATTTTGGAATAAATCTTGAAAGACAACTTGACCTTAGGATTCTTTACATACTTCCAAGCACTTGTTGCAATCCAAGTAAATATTAATGCTTATTATGCATGTACACTATTTTCGTCTCATCACTAAATGTTATATGTTTTCTTTTATTCTCATATTTTGTTTTATTATTATGTTATGTATTTTATTTATTTTATAAATAATTTCATGTTAGCTCTACATATTTTATTATTGAAATTTAAAACTATTTTTGTGAGTTAAATTTATATATGACATTATAAAAAGGACAGTTTGTTAGTCATCAAAGTAACAAACTAATTAATGATTTTTGTGTATAAATAGTCATTTATTTATAAAATATTTATGCCTATTATTAAATTAGTTATATTGATAAATAACATTAATTAGTTGATAGAATGTAATAATTTACCTAAAGGTTAATTAATACTTTTTAACTAAAAATATAATAGAGGAAAATCAATATTCACACGTTAAATATATTATTTATCCAAAAATATTGATTGTATTTGATGAGTTTTTATTTGATTACTTGATAAAGTTTGTAGTACATTAAACTTATGATAAAATATTGTTGAGTTTGCCCAAAGGAAACCTATAGTGTATTCTCAATGTTTCATTTTTTGAATATCATAATTTATTGAGTATTTATGTGTTTGCTACTATTGATCTTTATTCACATGCGTTTTTTTATTGCATATTTAATGGTTTGAACTTCTCTAAATGATGCAAACAAGTTAATTTCCATTTAGAAGTTTTGGATCTTGATTTAACATTGTTAGAAGGAAAACATGCCACCACGGTAGATATGAGCAATGAGGTTGAGAAGACAAACTATATAGAATGAGAAAGGTCTAATAGATTATGTCTTAACTTCATGTGAATGACTATTGCGAACAATATTAAGACCACTATTCCATAAACTAGAAGTGTTAAAGAATACCTTAAATTTACAGAAGAGCATTTTTGTTCTACATACAAGTCTCTTGATGGTACACCAATTGTTAGCCCCGAATTTTTTTTATGATTAAGCATGATTAGTATGATTTTAAATCTTAAGTGAGTAAAGTAAGATAGCATTAATTAGCATATGACATTAATTGAGGTAATGAGTTAGGTGTTAAAAGTTAAAGAAATTAAATGAGTTAGATGAATTGAATGTGTTAGTTGGGTAAGTTTAAAAGATCACATGGGCTTTGGGCCTTGAGTAA
>JAOQMR010000003.1:11453173-11467775 GCA_027563865.1 Erythroxylum pelleterianum | reverse complement strand
TGTAAATTTACACGGACCGTGTAACTCAGTTAAGCAAGTCATGTTTTCACCCGAGAGTCACACGGTCAGACCGTGTAGAGACACACGGGCCGTGTAACTCATTGCAGAATTACACGGTCAGACCATGTACTCATACACGGACCGTGTATTTCATTCTGTAAAATGCGTTAATCTCACCCGAGAGGTACACGGCCAGACCGTGTATATTTACACGGGCCATGTACCGTTTATTTAAATAAATTAATAATTAATTAATTAATTAATTATTCACTTATCTATACTTATTTATTTATTTATTTAGCTAATCAATTAAGATTATTTATTAATTATTTATTCAATTTTATTTATTTATTGATTTATTCTATTTTTGTTCGGGGTTCAGGAAAATTGAGTGCGAGGATATTATGTTTAAGTTAAGTAGAATATTATGATTATGTCAAGTAAACGTCGGGCATCGGTATCGGGACTCAACAGTTATGGTCCCAGATTAGTTAAGACTTGGGTTCCGGTATCGGGGTCCGACACCAATGGCTAAACTCATAACCATAAAGGAGCATACAGTAACAAATCCTAGAGATGACAAATATTACAATAAAATTAAAGACCCTAGATATGATAGTTAATGAATTACTCTTAGTGAAACTTATTATGAACCCGTTACCTCATGAGTATGGACCTTCTTAAATTAACTACAACACTACAAAGGACAAGTGGAATATTAACAAATTGTCTATTATGTTCATTCAAGAGGAAACAAGGATAAAGAATTAAGAAGTTCATTCAATTAACCTTATGGATCAAGGAGATAGCAAGATTCATAGGCCAATGGCCAAGAAATTTAAGAAGAAAGTGTTTGGTAAAGAGACACAGATTAGTACTATTGTTGAGAAGAAGAAACAAAAGACATATAAGTGTCTTTTCTATAAGAAAGAATGACACTATTAAAAAGATTGTTTGAAATGTAAGGCTTGTTTTGAAAAGAAAGGCACATCAGACCTTTTTATATGTTCTAAAATAAACCTAACTAAAGTTTTTTCTAATACTTAGTGGCTTGATTCTGGAGCTACTACTCATATTTCTAATATTATAAAGTGATTCCTTACAATCTAAAGTACAAACCCAAATGAGAACTTTCTATTTGTGGGAAACTGTAAGAAGGTCTCAATTGAAGGCATAGGGACTTATCATTTAATGTTAGATATTGATTATCACCTGAATCTAATACAAGCTCTTTATATACCTTCAATTTCTATAATCTTAATTTTTGTTTCTAAACTTGATGAAATTAAGTTTACTTTTAAGTTTGATGATGGTTTTTTTATTTTATTTAAATATAATTGGTTGTGAAATTCTTATGAATGATTTATATAAATTGAAATTTGATGCTAATTTTTTAATTCGTATTTATTTTATCATAACATTAGAACTAAATGTAGCATAATGAATGATAATTCATCTTACTTATAGCATAAACATTTCGGTCATATATCAAGATTAGAAAAATTGTTAAAGAATAAAATTCTTTTAAATTTAGATTTTATTGATGTCGGTATATGATTGAATTGCATTAATTGAAAGAAAACCAAACATAACAAGAAAGGAGCCATAAGAAGTACTCTACTCCTTAAAATTATATGCATTAATATATGTTGATGTTTTGATACTACATCCTTTGGAGGAGAAAAGTATTTTATCTTTTTTATAGATGATTTTTCAGATTATGAATATGTCTATTTACTTATGAAAAATCTTAAGTTGTAAATACCCTTAAGGTGTTTATAAAGGAGGTTGAAAGGAAATTAGATAAAATATGAAAATTTTAAGATATGATAAAGGTGGTGAATATTATGGAAAATATGATGAATCAAAACAATGTTTAGGTTTATTTACAAAGTTTCCTGAGAAACATGGAATATGTGAATAGTATACTATGGTAGACACACCTCAATAAAATTTTGTGGGAGAAAGGCGTAATAAGACATTAATGGATATGGTTAGGAGTATGATGAGTAATTCCTTATTATCCAAAACCTTGTAGATGTATACACTTAAAACTATTATACGAACATTGTCCTAATATTGGAAGAATAAAATGATTTTGGATAATATTTAGATGAAATAGCTCCTTACGAAGAAACTATTTTATAACCAATTAACATAAATGAACCATATGGAATAACCTTAAACAAACTTGTAAGAATAAGGAGATCAATTATTTTTTATGATTATGTGGTTTATTTACAAGAGTTATAATTTGATTATGATATTAATAAGGATCCTGTTTCATTTTCATAAGTCATAGAAAGTGACAAATTTGATAAATGAATTAAAATTATGAAAGATGCATTAAATTTAATGGCGTAAAACAATGTCTAAGATCTCGTTAATTTTTCAGAAGGATCTAAACGAGTCGTATACAAATGTGTCTTTAAGACCAAATGTAACTTAAATGGCAATATTGAACGATATAAAGCTACATTTGTTACTAAAGGTTACATTTAAAAGGATGGAATTAATTTTAAAGAGACTTTTTCACTTGTCTTAAAGAAAGACTCATTGAGAATAAATATGGCATTAGTGGCTCAATTTGATTTAAAGTTTCATAAAATGGATGTGAAAATTGCCTTTCTGAATTATGATCTCAATGATGAAGTTTATATAAATCAACTTGAAGGTTTTTTCATAAAATGAAAGCGTCACATGGTGTGTAAACTTAAGAAATCATGAACTTAAATAAGTTTCCAAATAATGGTATATTAAGTTTAATGATACCATAACATCACTTAGTTTTCAAGAAAATATTGTTGATCGCTATATGTACTAAAAGATCAATGGGAATAATTTTATATTTTTAGTTTTATATGTTGATTTACTTATTGCTAATAATTTGGAAATACTAAAGATTTTATTTTAAGGATTTTGAAATGACTGATATGAGAGGCATCCTATATGATAGGAATTTTAATATTCTGAGCTAGATCATAATGATTGTTATAGTTATCTCCGAAAGACTATATCGAAAGAATTCTTTAGACATTAATATGAAGAAATGTTTAGTAGAGGTTGTTCGATATAAAAAAAGGAATAAATTTAGTCAATTGCAATGTTTGAAGAATGATATGGAATGTAAATGAATGGAATCTATTCCATATGCCTTTTTTGTTGGCAGTTTAATGTATTTGCAAAGATACATGAGACTCAATATCAGCTTTGTGGTTGAAATGCTAGGCAAATATCAAAGTAATCCTGGTATAGATCATTGGAAAGCTATAAAAGAAAACCTTAAGGTATCTTCAAGGAACAAAGGACCATATGCTCATGAATAAAAGATCTAATCTATCAAATTTTATTGAATATTCATATTCAAAATTTGGTGAATACATTGACAGAAGAAAATTAACATTTGGTCACTTGTTTCTATTAGAAAAAGGAAAAATTTTATTAGTTCACCCATTATGGAAACATAATTTTTAGCTCGTTTTAAGCCTATATAATTCATGCCTTATGGCTGCAAAACTTTATTTCAAGGCTTGGGGTTGTCAACACCATTTCTAAGTTGCTACAAACATATGGGTTTAAAATATTTTTCCATAAATGAGTAAGGTAAGATACAAAGAGTGTGTATTGAATATATTAAGACAGGTCTTATGGTTGCAGATCCTTTAACTAAAGGCCTACAACCAAAGATATTTAAGGAACATGTTCAACTAACCACTCAAAGACTTTTTTTTTTCAATTGTGAAGGTTGAGTCAAATGTGAAGGGTTAACCAACACAAGCAACAGATGAATTTCCCCTATAACAGTCGTTATTATTGAATTACATGTAACACTGGACCAATGCTTTAAATAGGAGTGATGTAAAACAATAGACGAGGACAAAACTTCCATGGCTTGTATTCGAGAGTACTTATGAAGATTAGCTCTACCACTACAACAAAGTTGACTTTGGCTACAAAATATTCATAACTAAAGGTGCAAAAATTGTTGCTAATCGGAATTGGGGACAATTTAATTTCGTCTCTTAAAACATCACCAAATCCCTATAATTGAAAATATAGGCGATGTTTTGTGTTAATCGTCATAGTTTATTCCTATACTTTATTTTCGTTGTAAAAAACTATTAGCAACATTTTGGGGAATCGTTGCCAATACATTTGGCTACACTTATTTTTTGTAGCTAAAGTTACATTTCAAGAGATGTAGTCAAATATTTTTAGCTACGCTTTGTAAAATGTAATGAAAATTGTTGTCTACATTTTAACGAAATGTTATACCAATTTGAAATAAATTATTTTAAACATTTTTAATCCATATTATTGTATGTAATGTTTTGATATATTTTTTTGTTAATTTATTATACAAAAATAATTGATAATTTGAAGCATTATATATATATATATAATATTAAATTTCTTCATATATAAGATTTTAATTACAACTTCAACCATTCTTATACACAAAATAATAAATACAGAGACTAGTTTACAAATTATAATACAAATCACTCAATCGTTGAATCTTCTTCAAATATGTAATTTGAGAAAAAAATATTAAATTTAAATTATAATACAAACAAGAATTAAAAGAAAAAAGTATAGGAGATTTAATTAATACCATTCACTTTCATCTTTACTGCTATTATGATCCAGGTCAAGTATTTTTCTTAAGTACTTATCATGCTTGGCTAATTTTTTTCAAGTATGTTGTAATTAGCCTTAAGCGTCTTGTTTTCCTCATGAAGATGTTTAATGTATATGGATCTTGATGAGTTTAAAATATTTGTCTTAAGGCCAAGCCAAAATGCTTGATATAACTAGAGCGTGTACCAAGTATGGTATTGCAAATGTCATCTACAATGATCTCATTCCCCTCAAACATTGATTTCAGTATCAACTCTTGCATCTTATACTAAAATTATAAAACAAAACCAATATTCAATGCAAATATTATTAGTTAGTACTATATAAATAATAAACTTAAAATTTAATCAAATTTTTATACTTACATAGTTAGTTTTTGCTTCTTTTAACATCTACCCATGACCTTCCTTATAGTGAATGACTTTGTAGAGTGTAATCATATCACACTTTTGTCCATGTAGTTTTTTCTCACTCTGTTTTATGAAAGAAAAATAAAAGACACAATAAATAATATAATGTTTATTGATATAATTATATCTTGTAAACAAAGATCTTACATATTCAATTCGGACAACTACAAATGATTAGGACCCTTGATTGTGAGATATTTTCATTTTTTCTTTATTGACCTTTGCCTTCTCATATTTTTCCTAAATAAAGAAAAAAAATTTGGGTAATCATTAAATCATTAACAAGATTAATGGAAGCAAATGTAAAGGGAAAGAAAAAAAACTTTGGGAGAAGCCCAATAATCACAAATTATTCCAATTTTCTTGAAACATTCGTTCCAAAACATGTCTTTTTGCTTCCACATCAAAAGAAAAAGGTATAAATTTGATGCAACTTATAACGACGATCCTTGGTCTTTTGTTTCAACAATGAAGTCACAGAGTTTGAAACATCAAGGTCATCGATATCGATAATATCTAATTTAATCTGTGAGCAATAAGTAAAAGTCTTATTAATCTTAAAATAAATGAAACAATATTGCATATAGTTAATAAATTAAAAAATTATCGCAATTTTATCCAAAATATTTTCAATAAAGTTGTCTTTTATGAAATCTTTAGTATGTTTCAGGCAAGATAATTCTATTATTGCAATAATCCCCAAGTTAATGGTTTGTCGCACTTCAATCAAACTAGTGGAGAGCAATAGGTTTGAAACATTGTTTAAGTAAGCAAAGTTGAAGAACCCACAGGGACATTTCATGCCACAGAATTTTCGTTACTTGTTAGTGAATAGTGATGATGTTAACTCTGGCAATGTTAGCCTAACAAACGTGTGGATCTTCCATTATATGTCATAGCTAGAACGATCTTAAGTGCCAGTTGTTGCTCATGTGGGCTGTTGGCTTGAAATATGTGGGTCACCTTTTTCCTTTTTATCTTGCTATTTTGATGGCTCTTTTTACGACAATACAATAAATACGTATGGTAATAAGGATTAAATTGTCCGTTTGAGACTGTTCTTTTAAATTTATTGCAAAAATCTCTCCCTTTGTGTCCGTTATAGCGCATTTAACGTGTTTGTTTCTAAATTCAAGCCAATCATGAAGAAAGGAGCGGCTCATAGGCTTTCAAATATTCTTCCCCCAGTGAAAGAAAGATGTCTTGTGCATTTGATAATGAAACTTTTAACATCTCCATTTGTTGTTTTTTGACACTACTTAACTAATGAACTTCCTAATGACAATTGAGATTTCACTTAGGCCGGACTGGAGAACCATAAAAACAAAAATAATAATGTCGAAATGCTAATTCTAACCAACTGTCTGTAAACTTTTACGTGTTCCTACTTCCTACCTTTTCAGATCGTGTATTGAGTCCAGGTCGAGGACCGCAGGTACACTACTTCAAAGTATGTACTGTGATGTGAAAAGACATTTCTGCCTATAACTCTTGTCTGCATACACTTACTTGCTAATGCCAGTTGGGTTCCTGCATGTCCTTTTTACCAGTCTGGTGATATTTGATCTACAGGTCCACTACTATTTAGAGTAGTTAGGAATGCAAATTTTTTAGTATCTTACTGAATCTGATCAATCCCAGTAATAAACTTGGCAAGTCTGAATGAAAAATCCTGCTATCCATGTACAATATCAACACTTATAACTACGAGGGCAATAGGCATGCTACTTTTTTTGTAGATCTGTGGTTTAATAATTCAGAGGCAATCTTTTATATCACTTTTTTATTAAGAGATATTTAATTCCCTTTTTACTCTAGGAAAAGAAGAGTAGGTATGTCTAGGATACCTAATTAAAGTGATTACGTTTGTAATTAAGTTGTAATGGATGATCCAAAAGAAGAAAAAAAGGTTACAGGGTGAGCATATGGAACTACAATTAGCAGGCTACCAATACTTGCATGCTAAGTTGGTTTACTGTTCTTTTCTTATAAATTTTAATTGATTTAGATATACCTAATAGGTGCTCATCAAATACCCACTTACTGCTATAATTCCAGTCTCATTTAATGCTGCGGACAATCTACCCATAATTCCATGGTGATGTATTGTTGTGTACTATATTTGGTATGTGTAAATAGGCTGATGAATGCAGACATAGTGTTGTGCATATATTTGGCCCTTAGTGTGGAGTTTTAGCCTCCGAAACTTGTCCACAGACTTCAAAGAATGCGTTGAACCCATAGCAGTAACAAATCTCAAACAAGTAGGTCACTTCTACACAAATAAACAAGGTTCAAATTAGTTTATTAAAAAGAAACTTGTCATAGCCCTTGTTACCATCTTTGGATGCACCAATCTCCTCATAGCATTGCTATTTTCAAAGATTCATTGTTTTCATATCACACCCTCATTGCCATTTAGAACCTATTTTAGCAACTTATACATCACCATCTATTTAGATTCAACAATTTTCTTGCTCATGAACTTGGATTCAATGAGGCTTATAGGAAAGGGGTAGAGACTTATATTGTAGGTACCAAACAATTTGCTTGTCTATAAAAATTGAAAGTCATTAAAGCTGAGCTCAAGCTGTTGAACACTACCAAAGGAGCTACCGCTTCCATTGTTACCTCCATTAGAACTGCACTCAAACCCAACAGCAGCTAGCTGTCACACCTTTTGATCAAACACTGCTTGATGTTGAAAAAATAAATCTCTCTAAATACTTGCAAGCTGTGAAAAACCACTTATCGCTCCTCCAACAACGAGTTCGTGTTAATTGGCTCAAAGATGGTGATAAATGCACTCAATTCTTCTTCACCACAATTCTAGCCACGAAAAATCACAACAAAATCTAGTCAGTTACCTCCAGCAAAGGAATCCCTCTACACAACCCCAGGAAATATAAGTTGAAGCCGTTAAATACTTAACTACTTTACTTGGTATGCCTAATTCATCAACTGGATCCCAAACAAATTTAAATCATCTCATCCTGCCCCAAATCACCCCAGCCGAGATTGCTAATTTAACCAAGCTCATGGAGGATGCTGAGAATGAAGCGATAATTTTTGGTCTGAATACTCAGAAAGCTCTAGGAGCTAATGGCCTCAATGGCTAATTTTTTCAGCATTCGTGGCCCACAATCGAAGAGTGCAGTCAAAGAATTCTTCTGCAACAACTCTCTACTTAAGGAACTTAACCGCACCTTCTTGTGTTTAATCCCTAAAGGTCCTCACTCTTCTACTTTTGAGGATTACCGACCTATATCTTTCACCAACTTCCTCTATAAAACAATCTCCAAGATCCTTACCAATCGATTGAAGACATCCATAGCTCCCTTGATCAGTGATAACCAAAGAGCATTCTTGAAAGATTGAAACATCAGAGACAATATACTCATCGTCCAAGAATTGTTAAAGGGCTAGTCTACAATATGCATCTCACTTAATTGTACCTTGAAGATCGACTTCCGTAGAGATTTTGACAGTATCATTGGCTTAACTAACCTCTACTTTGCAGATGATTTTCTTTTGTTTTGCAGGGTAGACATGGACTTCATTCACACATTTAGGTGCGCTCTCAACATGTTCAAACTTTACTCAAGTTTGGAGATAAACTTACAAAAAAGTCACTTCATTCTCTCCAAAGCTACCAGCCACTTGGAACCTCTCATTGTTGATGTTACGGGTATGAAACACCGACATCCACCTATTATATATCTCAGCCTTCCTGTGTCTACAAAAAGACTAAACGTTTGGAGTGCACCCCTCTCCTAGACAAAATCACCAAACGTGCTTAGTCGTGAGTGAACAAGTCATTGTCTTATGCAAAAAACTGGCAGCTCATTCAATCTGTCCTTAACTCTATGCATATCTACTGGAGCTCCCACATCTTTCTATCCTAAAACATCATCAAATCAATTGAAAGAATACTCAAGAAGTTCTTATGGGGCCATCAGAATGGCTCTTCTGGCATGGCAAAGGTTAAATGGTCTGACTTATGTTTACCGAAGGAGGAAGGTGGACTTAATTTATGCCCAATCAAAACTACTAATCAAGCCTTACTAATCAAGTCGTTCTGGTGGATTTTGATTGACGAAACCTCTCTTTGGCTCAAATGGTTACAAGCTTGTTTCCTGCGAGGAACAAGTATATGGATTATTTGCAAACATCCATCACATTCACATTTTCTAAATCAACTCATATAGCTTCGAGATAAAGTACAACAAGAGATGTCCAGTGACATAGGGGATGGTCGGCTGATCACCTTCTGGTATGACAATTGGTCCAGCCAAGGACCATTGATCCACTCTCTACATCGACTAGGAACTAACATACTTCCACTCCACGCCAGACTACACTCCCTGGTCCACGACAATGACTGGCACTTTCCTCTTCGGTTACGACATCTTCAACCTACTCAACCCCTTAAACAGGGCGTGCATGATACATTCTACTGGAAGGATAAATCTGTTTATAATATCACCACCGAGGAGATTTAGCAACTGTTAAGAATTCACAATCCCAAAGTCGAGTGGTTTCACATTATATAGAGCAAGTCCCTTACACCATGCATCTCATTTATCCTCTGGTTAGCTATTAAAAAAAAACTAAGTACCACAGATCGTATGCCCTTCATGCAAGTTGATAAATCTTGTCCGATGCGCTTGCTACATGATGAAACACGAAACCATCTCTTTTTTGAATGCTCCTTCAATAGTGATATCTGGAAATATATCACCATGAGATGTTAATGGCTCACCTTAGAGGAGACTCTTCCCGATATCCTCTCACATCTATCCAATCATAATGCTTATATGACAACTGACCAAATGATCCACCATATTGTTCTGGGTCTTTGTGTCTACCGCTTATGGCATTAAAGAAATCTCAGACATTTTACCACCATGATTTCATCTAAAGAAGTTCTAAAACCTACGCTTCTCGTTGAGGTTTGGGAGCATCTCATTATGAACAATCTACACCAACATGGTAGTCCGACCTATTGGCTTATGGGTCCCTTCCTATGTGGAAAAACCCATTTTGCCCCATCCTTTGTTGGCATATAAAAGCCAACTTCTTTTTCGGTAGTGGGTGTCAACACAAAGCAAAAACAAAAGAAAAGAGAGTAGAGAAATAGTTGTGATGTTTTTGGACGACCAGATTCACTTTTCTCCTCGATCCACACTCATCTACCGTTGGATCAAGCTGAAAATTTAGATATATTCTTGAGACAGTCCTCTACGTTATAAACCATCAGTTTTTCGTTTGGAGATTTGGATGTTGAGATCGGTAGGAATGTCAATGGGTAGGGCCACTCTTAGCCTGACCTCGGGCTAGGGTGGCCCATGGCCCTGTCCGTGGCCCAATAGGCTGGGATATGTTGGCTCGTGGCTTGGCTCAACCACCAGTTAACCGGCCTGTGGCCCGGGCTGGGCCTACCTAACCCACCATATATATATTTTAAAGAAAAACGTCAAAAATGACGTCATTTTTGAAGTAACGATCAGATCATAGGGCAGGTCGGGCTGTGCTTTGGTCATGCCCCACCTGTAACCCGATCAACCTTGGCCATAATCTGGCCGAGCAGGCCAAGTGAGTTTTGACATCCCTAGAGATCGAAGCTTCGAAACAGTGACATGTTTTTGGTGTTTTCTCTCCCTTTATGTTCCTAACAATGTTATCTTTTGTAGTTACTTATTCCTCTTATTGCTGCTGAGTTTGTGCCTTTGAGAAGAGGATATTTGTATACATTTTAATTTAGTGGAGTTATTTTTAGACTAGAGGTCTTGTGGTTTTTACCCTTGATTTGAAGGGTTTTTCACGTTAAAAATTTCAGTTTCGTTACTTGTGTGTTGGTTCACTATTATTGTTAGCAAATTTTTGTTGGTATTTATTTACTCCTATTATTCAAATAGATTTGGGGAGTTTTGGTATTATGTTTACATTTCTAAAGAATTTAGCAATACCGAGTTTTTCCAACATAGTGGTATCAGAGCATTGGCTGATTTAATCCTTTTGGTCTATTTGAATTATGGAGGTTAATACTAATAGAATGGTTTGCTTGAATGGAGCTAATTACCACAAATGGAAGGGTAAGATGAAAGATTTGTTATTTGTGAAAATGATGCATTTGCCTGTGTTTGCCACTAATAAACCTGAGTCTATGTCTAATGAAGACAGGGAATTTAAACATAAGCAAGTATGTAGTTTTATTAGACAATGGGTAGAAGATAATGTTCTTAATCTCATTGTTAATGATACACATGCTAAAACTCTATGGGATAGGCTTGAGAAACTTCATACATCGAAGATAAGAAATAACAAATTATTTTTACTCAAGCAGTTGATGAACTTGAAATATAAGGAGAGGCAATGCTATTTCTGATTATTTTGGTGTTTTGACATCCCTAGAGATCGAAGCTTCAAAACAGTGACATGTTTTTGTTTTTTTCTCTCCCTTTATGTTCCTAACAATGTTATCTTGTGTAGTTACTTATTCCTCTTATTAATGCTGAGTTTGTGTATTTGAGAAGAGGATATTTGTATACATTTTAATTTAGTAGAGTTATTTTTAGACTAGAGGTTCTGTGGTTTTTACCCTTAATTTGAAAGGGTTTTTCATGTTACAAATTTCAGTGTTGTTACTTGTGTTTGATTTACTGTTATTGTTAGCAAATTTTTACTGGTATTTATTTACTCCTATTATTCAAATAGATTTGGGAAGTTTTGGTATTGTGTTTACACTTCTACATAATTTAGCAATACCGAGTTTTTCCAACATAGTGGTATCAGAGCATTGGCTGATTTAATCCTTTTGGTCTATTTGAATTATGGAGGTTAATACTAATAGAATGGTTTCCTTGAATGGATCCAATTACCACAAATGGAAGGGTAAGATGAAAGATTTGTTATTAGTGAAAAGGATGCATTTGCCTGTGTTTGCCACTAATAAACCTAAGTCTATGTCTAATGAAGACAGGGAATTTGAACATCAGCAAGTATGTAGTTTTATTAGACAATGGGTATAAGATAATGTTCTTAATCGCATTGTTAATGATACACATGCCAGAACTCTATGGGATAGGCTTGAGCAACTTCATACGTCGAAGATAAGAAATAACAAATGATTTTTACTCAAGCAGTTGATGAACTTGAAATATAAGGAGGGCAATGCTATTTCTGATTATTTGAATGATTTTTAGGGTGTTATTGATCAAATGTTTGTAATGGGTATAAGATTTGATGATAAGATACAGGGACTTCGGTTTCTTAATACTTTACCTGATTCTTCATAAACATTTTGTGTTTCATTGACCAATTCTGCTCCTAATGGTGTGGTAACCATGGAATATGCGAAGAGTGGTGTTTTGAATAAGAAAGTGAGAAGATCTCAGGGCTATTTTACATCATCTTTACAATTTGATGTTTTGATTACAGAAGAGAGGGGGAGAAACAAATTCAAAGGTCAAAAAGGTAGAGAGAAAAGTATAAGCAAGTCAAGGTCTAAGTACAAAAATTTTGTATGTGATCATTATGGTAAGGCAAGGCATATTAAGAAATATTACTTTAAGCTGAAAAATGAAATGAGACAAGAAAAGGATAGTGTTATTAAGAAATATTGTTGTAAGCTAAAAAAGGAAATGAGACAGGAAAAGAAAAACACTGTGGATCAGAATCGTGTTGCTAGTGCTGTTGGTGGTGATCTCCTTGCCGCTTATGATGAAAATGTCATCAGTTTGGTATGTCATGAGACTAATTAGGTAATAAATACTGGTGCTTCTTATCATGTCACGCTAAGAAAGGAACTCTTCACTTCTTATACTCCTGAAGACTTTGGGATATTGAAGATAGGAAATGATAGCAAGATAAGTGTGATTGGCATTAATTGGAATAATTTGTTTGGAAATTAACAATGGTTCAACGTTAGTTCTTTAAATGCACCATGAATTCGCTTGAATCTGATATATGCAAGAAAACTTGATGAAGATGGTTATTGCAATGTCTTTAACAATGGACATTGGAAACTTACAAAAGGTTCAATGGTTGTAGCTCGAGGTAACAAATCCTCTAACTTGTACATGTTGCAAGGTTTTATTTATGAAGGCTTAGTGAATATGGTAAAGAGTAATACTACATCATAATTATGAATAGAAGACTAAGTCATATCAGTGAGAAGTGGATTAATTGTTTGGCCAAGAAAAAATTGCTTCAAGGGGATAAGGAAGCTAGGTTGAACAAGTGTGTTCACTGCTTGGCTAGGAAACAAAGAAGAGTTTCTTTTAAGAGTCATCTTTCTTTAAGAAAGTTTTATTTACTGGAACTGGTTCACTCAGATGTTTGTGGTATTTTGAAGGTAATATCACATGGTGGTGCATTATATTTTGTGACATTTATTGATGATCATTTTAGGAAACTTTGGGTCTATGCTTTAAAGACCAAAGATCAGGTTTTTGAGAAATTTAAAGAATTTCATGCCTTTTGAAAGACAAACTGGCAAGAAATTGAAATGCATCTGCACTGCTAATGGTGGTGAATACTGTGGATCATTTGATAACTATTGTAGAGAGCAAGGTATTAGACATTAAAAAACTCCTCCTAAAGCCCCTCAGTTGAATGGTTTAGCAGAAAAGATTAATAGAACTTTAGCGGAGAGGGTTAGATGTTTACTTGCAGAAGCAAAGTTGCCAAATTAGTTTTGGGCCGAAGCGTTGTGCACAGTTGCTTATGTTATCAATTTGTCACCCATTATAGCTTTATACGGTGATGTTCCTGGTAGAGTTTGGTTTGGCAAGGATGTTTCCTATGATCACTTGAGAGTTTTTGGTTGCAAAGCATTTTTCCTAAGGCTGAGAGGTCGAAATTGGATTTTAAGACCTGACAATGTATCTTTATTGGTTATGGTCAGGATGAGTTTGGTTACCGATTGTATGATCCAATTGATAAGAAACTTGTCAGATGTTGGAACTCGTTACCGGATGTCCAACTTCTTACGAAAAACCAAACAAAACCAGAGCATTTTCACTCTTGCTCTGATACCATATCTGTTGGAACCCGTTACCGGATGTCCAACCTCTTACAAAAAACAAACAAAACCAGAGCATTTCCACTCTTGCTCTGATACCATACCTGCTGGATCCCGAATCCGGAATCCAACTACCTAATTCGAAACCCTCATACTTATATATGATTCTAAACTCAATTAAAGTCCTCATACTAAATGACATCTGGACGCGCCTCTCACGGGGGAGGAATTCCTCACTACAAAAATAAACCTCAAACCGAACTTATATTAATATCATCCGAACAAAACTTGATAAATTTACCCTAATTATCCTCCAATAAAATTGATCTACTTAGGGCCCATAATTAAATCCGATTCCTAGGCTAATATGAAGCTCCATGTACTTTAGAGTAAAATAAAATCAAAAATTATCTCAAGCGAATAAACTTATCTCAAGCGAATTTCTCTAACTCAAGAATTTACCAAAATGCGGACTCATGTTCTAAAATTTTCAACCCATTTGCTTCACTTTGATTGAATCCATAAT
>JAOQMR010000003.1:11422382-11447401 GCA_027563865.1 Erythroxylum pelleterianum | reverse complement strand
TAAACACACACACACAATGATAGAGTTATTTGGAGCTCATTGTTATACTGGGCCTCCAAAATTTTAAAAATTAAATATTTGGATCTTCCTATTTTAAATTTTTGGCTCCGTCACTGCTTGTAATCCCCTCTGATGTCCAACTCTTTTGTGGACTTTTATCTTATATTTATTAATTCAATTTCCCTTTTTAAAAAAAAAATTTCCATGGGTTCTTTAGAAAAGAAGTAACTTACCTTCCACTTTCAAGTGAAGCCCAGTGTTCAACTTCAAAGCTTACGATATCGGTAAATCCAAACACAAGAAGCATGGTATAATTGAGTATAATTGAGTGAAAATCATTAAGTGGTAATCATTGAGTGGTCACACCACAGCATATGGCCACCAGAGCAAGAACCAAGAGGACACGCAACCGGCTAACAAAAGATGCAACCTTTATGCATGTGACATAAGTTACGAAATGGGAGTAAGTCGAAATGAAGCACACTTCTTGTCCTCTAATGCAATTTTTGAAGTGATTGAAATACGACTTCTTTCAAATCTTATATTAACATGTCATATTTCCTTATTCAAAGTTTTTTATTACGAGTTCTATTATAATTTTAGTTGCAAACTTCAATTCAAAATCTTACTTTGTATACTACATACATAGTATTTTCTTTTCTCTTATAGGTGTTTCGGATCTGAAATTTTGGTCTTTAAAGCGCAAGTATCTCATCAGAACGTAGAGCTTAGTGGAAAATAATATTTTAATTAACATCCTTCACTAATAAATCAGCCAATCACGTAAGAGCTTGAGCAAGAATATTATCACTTAAATGAATGATTCATTAACAATCACTCGAGTGTGTACTGCAATTGTTTAACATTAATTTCGAATGATAAAAGTTTGTGTATGAGTTTAGGAGACCAAACATTAATATAAACAAAAGTCATTAATTTTAGTTGACGTAATCGTCACTTAATCATGACTTAAAAGCTAAAAGCAACATCCTTCAATGTAAAAATAATAATCTGACACACGTCAAATGCACTTAAAAGTCATTTGACGCACACCATTGCATCACCTTAGATAGTGCCCAGTTTCGATAACCACATGATCGCGTAGCCTGTCCTTGACAGCTAACGTGTATGGAGCTTGTGTATATATATATATATAGGTTCGCTTTGAAGCAAATTCATATCATATGCCCTGCTATACAGAGCACAGATTGAGTCAGAGCTCGAGAGAATAAGCTTTGCATGTGAGAATGGAGGTGGGAAATAATAAGAAGAAGAGTTCAAGCTCATATCTTACGTATTGCTGCACAAAAACGTTTCAGAATTCTCCGACTCTTGAAATGGAACATGAAGATAAAAAGAGCAGCATAGCTGCTTCTGATTCAAAACCGATTCAGAAGAAAGCTGGAGGATGGAAAGCCATTCCGTACATTTTAGGTCTCTCTTTGACAATTCTTGTCAGAAGAAGTACTGAGTTTGTTTTTGTTGCGTGGCTAACATAAAGTTTGCATCTTGTTTTCCAGGAAATGAGACTTTTGAGAGGATGGCCACCTTTGGATTGTTTGCAAATTTTGTGGTGTATTTGACCAGAGAATTCAACTTGCAGCAAGTTGATGCTGCAAATATCATGAACATCTGGGGTGGTCTCACCAATTTTGCACCTCTTCTGGGTGCTTTCATCTCTGATGGGTATATTGGCAAGTTTAAAACAATTGGTGTTGCTTCCTTTTTCTCTCTTCTGGTATATGCTCTCGCCCTCTCAACGCATTAAATTCTTAGTAACTGGAGGTTTCATTCCTGAAGCTTAAAACTTTTCTTTTTCACCGACCTTTTCTTATTTAGTGGGCCCTTTGGTTAATATCAAACTGAAAAAGCTCTACTCACGTAAGTACTTCCAAGGAAATTTACCGTAACTAAAGGAAAAGCAAGCCTGGATGACACCTCGTGTTTTCTGTTCATATTCGCCTTCCGATTTGGAACCTTGTTAGGCAGAGGATTTCAAATCTTAAAGTTCTTCCCTCTTCCCCTTTCTCCATTAGCATGTTAAAGGCAGAAGGCAACAAGAAAAACAAAAAGACAGAAAAACCGCAAGATGCATGAGAATTTCACCTCACACTAATTGTCAAAAAGAAAAGCTGTTCAGAAATATCATCACATGCAACAAAAAAGGGCAAAATCAGTCATACCCTCATTTTCTGCTATAAATACCAGCATCTTTTTAACAAAAATTTATTGAACTAAATTAAACCACACAGTATACCTACCTGCACAAAGATTATCAAGGATTGGTAACTATGGTGGTCAGCCTCCAACCAGGCCAGTGAGTCAGGGACATTTCTTCAAACTTTTATGGGTACCAATGTTCAGTTCGCATAGGTGACAATACCTACAAAATTTCGTTTGACAAAGGTCATGGAAATCTATGTCCAATTTCTTTTTTCTTTTTATTCTTATTTTTATGTTTTTATTTTTCTTCTTCAAATAATAACTAGCCTTATGTTGGCGCTATGCCATTAGTATATCTAACACGCATTTTTGGTATAAATTGGCACGAAGTAAGAATATCAGTGACATTTGAAGATCCAATCCCTAGATCCGGTCAAGCCAAATTTGTCAATTTACTATTTGATTAAGAAACAGCTATTCTCTTCTTCTTTTTTTCTTACACCATGTAAGTTCATGCACTCAACTCTTCTTTATTTTCCTTAGCTTGAATAACGAGGAGTTACCTCTTTCTTCTTGGTCTCCTCACAAAATAAAATGTTTTCAGATTCTGTGTTTCACAGGCACCACTATCATCATTTAAGAAGCAAAGTAGCTCGTGTAGATGCTCACAAATCTTTCAATCACTTTCTTGTGTAATTGCTCAACTGACCAGTTTGGTGAATGTGACATGTTTATGGTTTACAGGGAATGTTAGTTGTAACATTAACTGCATGGTTGCCCAATCTTCGACCACCCAAATGCCACTCCCCGAATCTGGGTCATTGCCAAAGTGCTACGGGAGGTCAACTTGGTGTTCTTTTGCTGGGACTTGGATTGTTATCAATAGGAACAGGAGGGATCAGACCTTGTAGCATTCCATTTGGAGTTGAACAGTTTGATCCTAGCACAGAGGATGGCGTCAGAGGGATTAAGAGCTTCTACAATTGGTACTATATCTCATTCACTGTTATCATCATTATCACTTCAACAGTTCTGGTCTACATTCAGGATTCCGTTAGCTGGGTTATAGGGTTTGGAATTCCTACCTTTCTTATGCTTTGCTCTATCATCTTGTTCTTCACTGGAAGAAGACTTTATATTCTTGCAAAGCCAGAAGGAAGCATTCTTTCTAGCATTGCACAGGTGTTTGTTGCTTCCTATAAAAAGCGACAGGTTAAGCTCCCTCACGAGGTGGGGGTCCTTGAGAACTTCTATGATCCTTCAGTCAAAGAAAGAGTTTCGAGAAAGCTTCCACTCACAAACCAATACAGGTACTGTTTTTTCGTCGGGATAGAATTTTCTTAATATGAAAATAAATGAGACGAAACTTAATGCCAAGCACTGTACACAAGTACATGAATATAGGCTCTGAAAAGTGACACAGGCATTATTGAATTGTGATGGTTTAATAAAAGGAAAAGCAAAAAGAAAAGTTCTGATTTGTCAACCAACTATTATCCGCAAGAATTAGGTAAGTTTCCTTAGTAGCCTGGCTCAATAACAAATTGTCATCTTTCAACAAGTGATGAGAATGTGGCCCAACAGTAGCTAAATGTATTTGGCCTAATTTCGAACAACAGATCAATCTCATATATACTTTGTTGTTTGTAGTACTACTCCCACCTATTTTTGATTCCACGCATCTTCTGTCAGGTTCTTGAATAAAGCTGCTATTGTATTAGAAAATGACCTGAAGCCCGACGGTTCAAGAGCAGATCCATGGAGGTTATGTAGTATTCAACAAGTAGAAGAGGTGAAATGCCTAATAAGCGTAATTCCGATATGGGGTTCAGGAATTATTGCCATCACAGCAATGACACAACAAGGAACATTCATTGTGATGCAAGCCCTCTTGATGGATCGACATATGGGACCGAAGTTTCAAATTCCCGCAGCGTCTATTGGTGTCATATCAATGATATCACTAGGAATATGGCTTCCAATCTATGACAGAATCATAGTACCGTACCTTAGAAAGATCACCAAACGTGAAGGAGGAATCACGATTCTACAAAGAATGGGAATTGGGATTGTTTTCGCAATCATGTCAATGGTGGCATCTGGGTTAGTTGAAAGGGTGAGAAGGGACATGGCAAATTCTCACCCCAACTTGCCACCAATGTCAGTGTTTTGGCTAACTCCACAACTTGTGCTATTGGGATTTTCTGACGCGTTCAATATCATAGGCCAAATTGAATTCTTTAACCAGGAGTTTCCTGAGCACATGAGAAGCCTTGGAAATGCTGTTGTTGCTTGTTCATTTGCAGGTGCGAATTATCTTAGCAGCTTCCTGATTTCTACTGTTCATCGAGTTACAAAAACTCGGGATCATCCAGATTGGCTCACAAATAATCTCAACGTTGGCAAGTTGGATTATTTCTTCTTCCTTATAGCAATATTGGGGTCTCTCAACCTTGTTTATTTTCTCATCTGCGCCAGTCGATACGAGTACAAGGGTGATCTAACAAGGGTAGTTAAATCAGACATTGATCTGGAGTTAAGCACGAAGAAGGATTCAGGGTTTGTGGACAATCCACACAATCCTACTAAGTAATACAATTCTGGTTCACACAAGTTTTAGTTAGTACTTGAGTATTTCGCTGACATAAGTATTCAAGTATAGATATGTATCATATGAATAAGACGTGTGCGATAAGGTCAATGGAGTATGCTTCATACTCTACTTTTTGTAAAAGAACAGCAGTATAGGTTGCCGTCAAAAGATTAATGTATACTGAGAGTATGATATCCAAATATGGTCAATTCGCAATGATGATTTGGACTTACTTGAGACAAAATATTTAATCATGACAAGATACAAACCATGAACCACTGAGACTCAGAGACTCGGAATTTTGTTCTAACTTTATTCTATAAAAATATTCACAAAAATTAAATGATTGGGATCGCACTGAAGCCGAGACACAACGACCTTGGAACAGAAGATCATGCGTCGAGAGACTTGAGAGAGAGGCCATGACTAGGTGACGACGATGATGTTGTTTGTACCTGCCACAGCAATCATAAGAATTAATAATAAAGAGCTGGCAAAATGCCAAAATGGCTTGTCTTTGTTTTGGTTACGCAAGACTTGTTGAGTGTGAGAGCATAGATTTGTTATGCGGGTAGGCTTATCTTTTTCATCAGTCAGTCTTTCTCAAATGTCCATTTCATAATCTCTCCTTTTCATTGCTTTCTTGGTTCCATGGTCAGAATTTATTGTTTAGCTCATCGTCCTTTACACGTCGCATTGATCATTTCAAACACACTTGAATGAATAAATCCTTATAGATATGTTTTGTCCGATTATCCTGTATTTAGACATAAATTGTCAATTACATGCTATAATCTAAGAGATTTATCCTACAATTACAGCTCAGTCTCCAGCTCCAACTTTTGTTTCCCGATAGGTTTACCATATAATTACAATAACGCCAAAACTAGTTACTAATTAATTAAGTTGGAAAACGTCGCTATTTAAGGAAAATTCCAAAACATACACTAACACTCAGCCTTTAAGAAAACAATTGTAGGCCCCTACTTTGCTCGTGTTTATTGCTCACTTCTTGTCGCTTTCTCCTTGTAATTTGTGATATTCGGACTTCCACTAGTCCCATTCCTACCAAGTTTTATACTACAGAACACAGACATTTAAGTGGGTAGATAAAAGCTAAATATTGCCTTAACCTTGGATTAATCATCGTCAATTACAGTTTTGTTTCTCTTGAAAGTTAAAAGAATCTAAGGGTAAAAGGAAAATTTGCAGACCCGACGCAGATGATCTAACCCTAGTTATATCTCACTTAACAAAACACCTAAATGTGCTACACTAGTATAAAGATTTCATGCGTTTAAATCCTTAGAGCAAAAGATTGAATCCTCAACCCTAAGGGCCCCAGTCGCAGGCCTGATCACCGCTGGAGGATTGAATCAGGTACTCAGCGGTTCGCTAAGGAGGAGGTGAATAGCCCACAACCTACAAGGAGCCCCACCCTCAAAGCTCACAAAGGCTCAAGAACGGTGCTCTCACACTGCAAGCCGTGAGAATTGAACCTTGCACCTTGAAACAAATCTACCCCTTCGCAACTGAGTTACACCCTACGGGCTCATGCGTTTAAATCCTATTAAGAGAGGAAGAACAGTTTGGCCAGATATCACAACATTATTGGTAAGAAATAAACACACAAGGGTTTACAATTTGTGAATATAAACTTCACCTATGAGCCTTAACCAAGTGCATGCACTCTTTTTTTCCACTATTACCTCCAATACCAATCCTTGTAATCAAACTAGTTTACAAGTGCTACGGGGAATTCGTTTTAAACATTGAAAACGTTTCTAGTTCCTTAAAATAACTGTTCTCCGTATTTTAAGTTGATCGCAATCTTTTCATCCACACAAAACAGCTGGATTTGGAGCTGGTGGCTAATAATTCAAGTCCTGGGAAGTATTCTTGTATTTCTTGTTATGAAATGCGCTCTGTCAGTAAAAATCAGGATATCCAATATAGAGGTGTACTTCTGATCCCTAAACATAGTTGCAGAGTTGGATCCTGGATACTGAAATCGAAACAAATCAAGAAGAGAATTCGTAATAATTATTTTATTAATAAAATAATTTGTAATAAAAATTTAATAGTTTTTTAATTATAAATGTATTTTGAAAAGCTTCTTATCTGCAGTACAACAACTTTAGCCACTACAAGGATTGTGAGAAATTTCCGTTCAAATTTGTTTCCAAAGTGGAGAGGTCACTATCGATTATCAAATCTTGACGTAAACAGTCTCAAAGTGGGATGACAGAGATGCTGGTATTCTGTCACTTATCTTTACATTTACACTCTTCAGGAGCAATTGCCACAAAGCATGCTCCAGCACTACTATAAGTTTCTTGTTGATTTTGAAAGATTCCCTTTTTCAAATGTTTGCATGACCTCAACCTCTTCCTTCAACTCATATATTGTACTCCACTTTATCGACCGACCTCGGGCAATTCAAGATATCCATTTTTGTAAATGGAGGACCACCATAGTCTATTATAGTACAAACAAGAACTGACCATATGGTTTTGGATTCTCCCAATTCTAGTGATTCTTTTTACATCTACTTGCCTTTTGGTTTGACATATGATGATATTAAAATAATCTGTCAACTTTAGATTAATAAAATCAACATGCCAACGTGCGTGTAGAAGTAGAACAATACTATCCTAGAAATATTACTCCACTTCACACCAAGACAGTGGTATAAGAACAATACACCATTATTGTCAGCTTGCATCCATCACGAGCATGATTGACAATGTGTAAGTGGAGAGGGAGCTGTGCCTATGGTTGAGATAGTGACTTTTAATCCTTTTGATCATCGCCCACATTAGACCCTTCTTTTCGCTGTAATTGTGTACATTAACTAGAACGTATCAATCTTTTAGTCCTTGCATCATCAAAATTCTAGCCCCAATTAGACGAGGGATGTTTCTGCTTTCTTTTTATCATGCGTTATTCAACGACGATGTCCCTGATCTTAACTAGCCTTATTAAAAACTATTGAAGAACTTAGGAAAGATAATAGTACCAACTGGTACGTTCTTTGTAATTTTTATTTAAAACCAAGTTAGTATATACAGGAATTCTGGCATATAAATATTCACAGTAAGTGGTATCTATATATAGAACAATTCTTTCAAAACTGCACAAACTTCTGCCAAAACTTTTATGTAAACTTTCACATTCCTGACTGAAGTTTGAAAGTTTTGTGAAAAACTTTATCCTGCTGGATTATTCAAGTTAAACGTAATATATACACAGTGACGAATTTTCAGCGTAACCAGTAAAGTTTCAAAATGATAGCCTTTAAAGATGATATCTACTTAATGTTAGTTTATGCCCTTGCAACATATTTTTTTGGTTGTATATTTAGTTGTATAAATATTTTTTATTAAATAAAAGCATTCCTTATCTTTGTGTATTTGTTAAATTTTTAATTATTAATCATAAAGATAAAATCTCTAAAATAATTGTTATGCAATTACAAATTATAATGTGATTATAATTATGAGATTCGAATTGCATTTTGTATCATTCCTAAAATATTCCTAGTCATAGTTTCATCAAGACGGGGTATTAATGAAATAGTTAAACTAGCACATATTTGTTTATTTCTTATGAAAAAAGTAATCGATCTTATAGATTACAGTGTCGAGATACTTAAACAAACATGTGGGTGTTTATTAGAGAATAAGTTCACTGAACTGACCCAATCATGAGAATCCCGAATGGAACATTACTTGTGTGTCTGTGGATTGTCTCATTATGATGGTTGTATAATTGATCCTTAAACTTGAGATTACCAAAGTTATCTCATGTAAGAATTACTACGTTTTGATGCTACTTATGTTCTATTTTTGAAGTAGTTCAATTCGATAGTTATTAGACATAGTATGAACTATGTGGAAATAGTTGAGTAAATCAATAAAGAATTCGTTGTCCTAAAGTAATTAGGGAGAATACTCTGTTGTTCTTAATTAGTAATGATTTTGGAAATCTATGGCAGAATAAATTAAAAATTGGAAAAGTTGTTTCCAAATATCAATTATACATCATTTACTAATTAGCAAGAACGAACATGATTGGATTATTTAGAGTAGACATGAATTTCATAGTCTAGTTCCAATTGAAACATTAGATGACGAAAGGATTAATTTATACATTATGGCCATGCATAGACAGGTTAAGTCAAACCACTTTGACATTCCTAATATTTGGGTGGTCATGACATATTGCTAGACGACAATCTTGATATATGATTATAGATTGTTTAATTAGGGAATTAAAGATAAATTAAAAGGAGTTTTAATTTATCTGATTCTAATTAAGAATTAGAATTATAATTTATAATCATAACCAATATATTAGGAACCTAATGGGTCATACATAAAAAGGTCTATAAAGGATAAAGTAAAATTTGAATTAAGTTGGACTTAATTGAGAAGTTTTAAAACTTTAAGGATCAATATACGATATTTGATCTTATAAGAATTAATTCATAATTATGACTAAAGTTTCACTTTAGTTGTAATTTTAATAAAATCCAAGAACATGAAAAATAAGCTTTTTCATATAAAAGGAAAAATTAAAAAAATTGGGACCTAATACTTCTTACATTTTTCGTCTCAAATTAGATTTGAGTTTTTCTCTGAATAGATATGTGGATACCATTAGAGGCCGGATAATTGAATGACTCGTGGATTGACGAATTCAAAGAAACAGGAAATTATAACAAGAAATCGAAACAAGTTAGTATAACTTTGTCAATTTCTTGTCTTATGTTTCTAATTAAATTTTGTTAAAGTTAACTCTATAAAAAAATTTAAATTCATTTCGTTGCGTTTAAATTCGATCTTGCATTATTTCCCTGATACTTAACACATTCCTCGTCACTTTTCCGCATTCGTCATAGTTGGCTTTACCCTTGAGAACCAACCCAGAGGTGTTAAATCTCGGATTATAGTAGGGGTGCAGATAAAAAGGAGACATTGAATCAAGCGTCTTACTTTTCTTACTTTTGTCTTCACCGTTGCCTGCAATGTTCTTTGATCGTCTTCCTCTTTTTCGTAACTGTTATTAGGGTTTCAAAAGTATAGAGACTCTGATACTATGAAAGTTTTGTGAGAAATTTTTATCTTGCTGCATTATTCAGGTTAAAAATAATATGTACACAGTTACAAATTTTCAACTTATCAAATAAAGTTTCAAAACGATATCCCCTAAAGAAAATATTTACACTGCCTAATCGAATTCATTCCAGAACTTTAGAAAATAATAGTTCCATCTTACTTTCTCTTCATAAGCAAGTATTTAACGGGGATTCAGGCACATAAATATCCAAAGTTTAGAAGATTTGCTTTTTGGCTACCGTGCATTTATAAATCATACTCTTTTTCTTCTTTGATGTCATCTAAGCTTTCTTACTCTTAAGATTTTGTTTTTTGGGGTCCGAATGGGCATCCTTTTTCTAAAAGTGATATTTGAATGTTCAAATCTAGATTTCAAAACACAATATCCTATCATGTAATTCAGCTTTTTTGATTATAATATGAAAACAAGATATACTCTTTATCTCACTATAACATAAACTACATTTGGCTACCAAAAAAATCATCACTAAAAGTCTTAAAATCATCGCTAATATTCATTAGCAACGATTTATATTTGTCGTCAAAAATGACGCCAAATTTCCGTAGCTGAAAACTATAAGTGACGTTTTTTGCTAATTGTCGCTAGTAGTTTTTTCTACGCTTTATTTTCATAGCTAAAAAATATTAGCGATGTTTTGAGAAATCGTTACTAATAAATTTTGACTACACTTGGTTTTCGTAGAGAAAAATTATTAGATACATTTTCTAAATCGTAGCTAAAAGTTTTTAGCTACGTTTTCAAAAATGTCGTTAAATATGTTTTTAGCTATGTTTCTAAAAAAGTAGTCAAAAAGTTTTACTTACGTTTTTTAAAATGTAGCCAAATATTTTTAGCTACATTTCGTAAAATGTAGTCAAATTTTTAATGTACATTTTAACAAAACGTTATCTCATGTTGATTATAATTATTTGTGACATCTTTAATCTATATTATTGTATATAATATTTAGATTTGTTTTATTGTTAATTTATTATACAAAAATAATTGATAATTTGAAACATTCTATATAAAAAGTAAAATATCATTAAATTATACCAATAAAAAGAATATTCTTCGTATATAAAATTTTAATTACAACCTTAACAATTCTTAAAAACAAAATAATAAATACAGACACCAATTTATAAAATAAATGTTGGGATTATAAAACAATTACAACGTAACTGGGATGACTAGGTAGATTTGTCCATATTGATGAGAGCAGCTTAGTCCTCAGCCATCATATACGAAAGATAAGCGTCTTAGCTAAAATAGAAATAAGCTAATAGATAATGACAGCTACCTTAAAATACTGCCATTCAGGAGAATAAATCACAGGTATTGATAATTAAAAAATTAACCAGCTCATAAACGAATTGATATTTTTAGTGTGCCTAAATTAGGAAGAATCGACACTAGATACATAGATTATCAAGGTGAAAAAAATTCATTCATACAAACACAAGAATTAAAACACTCTTAGGCAAAGAATCTAAGGAAACAAGGAAATATCTTGATATTATTGTTGTAATTCTGACAAAGAAATACAAACTACTCTTATTATAAGTTCAATTATTCATAGATTTTGAAAAGACACTTGAACAACAAAACCAACCATTCAGAAGTTTCCAGTTCGGTCCTCAATTGAGCTATTTCAGCTTTAGCAATAGAGACCCTATCTTGGCAAGTAGCTTTAGCTTTATTAGCGGCTCAAACTTTTGACTCTAGACTATGTTCATCTAATGCATTCCTCAGGACCTCAGCTTCAGCATTATCCATACGTTCAAATCCTTTTATCTCCAGTAAATCTCTTCATAAAATAGTTGGAAGATTGAAAGGTCCTTGAGCAGATAGAAGAAGAAGAGGCAAATTTTATGACATTAATGGGAAATTTTTTAGATGATTCACAAAGAATCACCTTGTAAGAAGTTCAATTCACAAATAATATGATTAATCATTCATTTATTGCAACTATGGAACTACATATATTGTACTTTGGTTGGACTATAAATGGGGAAGGACTTTCTTAGTCTCCCCTAGTAGGATATACATATAAATACCACAGGCATATCGTTAAAGGATTATCAACTATTGAAAAGATTTCCATAATGCTTCCTTGATAATGTACTTGTTGTCATAAATTTGTTGCCCATACATGTCCAAAACTGATTCTAATTCAAGTTTTTCCTTCTGCAACTCCTCAACCTGAAACAAATTCGCACACTCAGGTTAACAACTCTAGTCAAACTAATCACATCTAAATACCAAACAGAGGAAAAAAGAAAAAAGAGTAACTATAAAAATAAGAGAATTTGTACATACTGGTCACTTATGTCCCTAGTCATACGATTAATCTCTAGAAAAGTAGAATTCAAATCTCATCTTTAACATAACCCATACCCATTAACATAGAAATTTGATGAATAATAGTATACAACTATTATCAATCCTAGACCTTAAGAAAGGTATAGAAGTAGAAGAAAATTCATGTATTCAAGTCAAGTCAACAACACAGACTTCAAACATTTCATCCTGCTGTAACCTATAATTGCTAGGATAATGAAATAAGAGTGCAAATTTCAGGGGCAAAACTTAATACAACGACCAAGAAAAAAGGAGGGGAAAAGGAAGGGATCTGAATAATAAACCTTCAAGAAGCGAACCCTTTTGTTTTCGCCGATGTCAAAGTAGAAAACTTGTGGATTGTAAAATGAAAAACAGAAAAATAAAAGATTAACAGATGTAAGAAATTGAAAATAAAGTTAAAAGTTTCAAGAGTTAGGAGGAGCGAAAGAGGAAACTGCCTTGGTGTCGAGTTGCAATTCCTTGCTAAAGAGGTCCTGATCACCAAAATTCAGAACCTTCCCCTCAATCGCTCTCTCTCTCTCTCTCTCTCTTGCATCAAATTGAAGTATGCATCTCGTTCCACAATCTATAAAATATTTCATCATTTCCTCAATTTTCATCTGAAACTAAACATACACCACTAAACTCGTACATAAACATAAATACATATATATAGTGAGTGAGAGTACAATATAGAGTACAAGCAAAGAAGAGAATGAAGATAGAAGCGTAATTTCTAGCATAATGGTTGACATTTTCATGAACACGAAGCCTTGCTTGGTGAGACCCCAGCAGCAATGAATAGGACCCACAATCCAAAAAAACGGAGCGAGTCTAAGAAGGAGTCTAGACAGAGAAGTCATCGGTAGTGAAATTAGAGAAGGGATAGAGAGTGAAGACAGAGAGCAAAGTAAGGGCATGAGATAGTAAAGAAACGAAGAAGCCACTTGTTATGCTAGTAGTTGAAGTGGTGGTATGGGAAGGGGTGGTGGACCCAACATTGGTGGTGGCGGCAATGGTGGTGATGGTGTTTGAGCTTTGGTTGAGAATTTCAAAGTAGCCGAAGTCTCAGAGCCATGATTCGAAGGCCAGGTATGGGACAGTGAGAGATAATGCGTTGCTTTTAGGGTTGATAGATGAGTTTTTTTTTTGGTTTTACGATTTCCTATTTGCGCCATGTTTTCGTTCCCTTTTAGTTTTTGTTCTTAATCTTTAGCGACCATTTTGAAAATGGTCGCTAAAAATTAAACCTTTAGTGACAATCTCAGAAATCGTTACGAAAACTTAATTTTTAAGGACAATTTCTTAAAATTGTCGTTAAAAATTAAAAATTTGGTGACGATTTTAAAAATCGTTGTGAAAAGTTGAACTTAATTCGTCGCTAAAAGTTCAAAAGTTTAACTTTTCGCAGGGATTTCTAAAATCGTCGTCAAAATTTTAATTTTTGGGACGATTTTAGGAAATTGTCAATAAATGTTGACTTTCACGTCGATTTTCAAAATCGTAGCAAAAATTTTAATTTTTTGTGATGATTTCCTAACGTCGACACTTTGCGACAATTTACAAAATCGTAGCCAAATAAACATAACCAAAAGTCTACATTATTATAGTGTTTAGTGACGATTACGCTAACAAAATTATCAAAGCGTCGCCAAATCTTCAACATTTAGCGACGACTCGTTAAATTGTTGGCAAAAGCTGGACTTTTGAAGACGAATTCATAAATCGTCACTAAAAGTTAACTTTTAGCGGAAAAAAAAGCGTCAGCTAAAAGTTAAGCTTCATTGTAGTGTTTATATTCACCGATAAACCTCTTAAGATAGGACGCCATTATTTGTCTTTACCAGACTTTTAGCGGGGATTTTCAATTTGTCGCCAAAAAAAAAAGTAGCTATCGTTGTAGTGTCTATTTTTTTTTTGTTGGTTTACGTTGTAGTGTCTATTTTCACCGGTAAACCTCTTAAGATAGTACGCCATTATTTGTTTTTACCCTCTTTACAAGTGGTGAGTCTTAGTTCATTCATTACTTAGCTACAATTGACTTTTCAAAAAGAGTCCTCAAATCTTACACGAACTCTTCTTAGGACCGTTTGGGTGCGCTGACAACGTGGGTTCACGTGATTCTCGGTCTCTAAGCTTTACCGAAACCACAAGGTCGGTTTAGTGATCTGTCCTATTCTTAGAAACTCACTTTCTTAAGATCTCTCTTTAACAAAGTACCGACAAGTAAAGGGCAGCAGCAGCATGTGGCGTAACAAGCGAATTAAAACAGCGGTTTTTTTTTTACCTTGAATTTGAACCTCAACAAGTTGGGGAATAGCAGTGCGTCTAGATCATTGTAACTTAGCTGCAGTCGCTAGGCCTGGGGGCTTCTTTGCGAATTTGGTGTATGGGTCATGATGATATTGGCTGACCGGGAGTTTCTATACTACTTATTGTTGATGGACCAGGAATTCTATACTAATAATTGTTGAAGGACTTGGTCCAAAGCCTTTTCAGTAAAAGTCTGTTCTTTTAAATATTATATATATATATATACTAATAATTGTTGGGACTTGGTCCAAAGCCTTTTTAAAAATATGTTCTTATGTATATATTCTTATATATATATATATATATCGAAAAATTGTGGAGGGCAGTAGTTTTACAAAGTCTTCGATTTGGCCGAAGTTATTTGTAAGGTTTTACCACAGTTGCTTGTAACTATATATATCGATTATTAAATATAAACTAACTGTATCAGCAACTGTTAATTTTTTTTGTACTAAATAAAAACAAAAAAATAAATATGAAATTAAACAGATTAATACCGAAATTTGGTAACGCAGTTCGACATACCTTGCCTATATTTGTGGGGCTCTCACCTAGCTTAATATTTTTACCGAAGTACAATAGATTTACCTAAGACTTTCTGAGCCAACACTACTTAACCTTTGACACTATCTCTCAACCTCACTTCCCGTAAAAGAATTTTACACCCAATAGTACGATCACCTCGTACTAATCTCAACAAATAGTTTTTCTAAACAAGTTTTAATAAAAGACAATTAAACAAACAACTCAATTGATCAATCAACTAAGAACAAAACAATAATATACTTGAGATAAAAGAGAAGAATAACTTTCTGAAAGGTTCAGTTCTACTGAAATAAATCTGGAAACCGTCTCAACAACAATGAGCTGATTTACGCAGAACTCAGAATCAAGTCACGGTTGCACACATAACCCGCAATCCACAACAATAACTCACGATAAAGTGCAGCACTCTCATAGACAATCTTGAGTTACACGAGGAACTCAATAGAAACCCAGCTCACACAAACGTTGCTGCATCAACACCAAAAGCACTAAAGATTGCCGTCAATTAATTCAACAAAGATCCCATGGCAAAAACCCAAAAATCATACAAAAATCATTGGCCACACCTCTAAAAATTCCAACACTAAATCTTAACTCTCTCACACGTAATACACCTCAATCGTGACGTATACACTCCAACTTAAGATAGAACTCTATCATACTTAAACCATAATCCCAAAAATCCAGCAATATCCCCTCAACATCACCCATGTAATCCATCACACTTCTTGTCAAGATACACATTAATTAGGGATAGGATTCTATCACAATTAGAAGATTATCACCAATAGTTTTTTTGAATCCAAGTCATTATCCAATTAATATTTCATATGTTCTATATATCTATGTGTGCGCCCGTGCGTAATTCAAAACCAAAATTTCCTGGTATTTTAATTTTTTTGCTTCTTTTTTCGAGTAGAAAATCAAATAATTCATTTGAAAATGTAATGCAAGAGAGCATAAATACACTCATGGTGTGTCAATACTATAAAATAAAATTTGTTGTAAAATTAATTTAATAATGAATATAACAAAGTAAAGGAATTCCTAATTTAAGACAAGTATTAAACTTGATTTTTTCATAAGCTAAATTTTCATTCATAATTTTTATAATTTGGTCTTTTAAATCAGTTATTCTTTTATCAATTATAGTAATTCTATCGGGAGAATCAATTCTTTCTTGAAAAGTAAATTTTAATAAAATCTGAATAGATTTCGATAATTAATTATAAGGTGAAACTTGGTCTTCAAGATAATGTAACGAAGCACTCTCAGTCCTTCAGGGCTTTAACTCATTTTGATAGAAGAAGATGCAAGCTAAGAAGCATCCCGAAATTTTATTATAATTCCACGAGCACTTCTGGATTTCATGACTTTCAAACTTCATCAAGCCTACAAAGAGAAAGACTATAAACTTATCGATATTTACGTGAAAACTAGTTAAGTGACCCTTTCAAAGATTAAATAAGATGCACATGTAAATCAAATCATGCAACATACGCACAATGCTAAGATTGAATAATCGAATCAGAAGGTCTTTTTATCTTCTTTCTACTCATTAAGTGCTTGAAAGCAATCATAGAAAATTTTTGAAGTGACCTTTTTCATCTCTTCTTTGAGTGCTCTAGTAGGTAAGCAATCAATAATCTGGAATCATAGGAAAATTCCAGATTATTGAATTTTCCTAAAGGTTTCATTTTTGAGATAGATGGCTATTTTTTTGAGAGCTTGTTCTTTTGAAGTTATCCTTGATTTGAGAAGTCGATACAAATCATGTCAAGTCACAAATTTTAATCGAGTGGAGTTAAAAAATAACTTTTTAATGTCTACAAATGTCCTTGAGTGCTTAAATTTTGATGAGCATGAATTTATCTCAAAATCTTTTAAGTACTTGAAACTTTTATAGATACAGGAATTTAATTTACTTGGATAAAATTTGATTCCCAAGCATATCAATATGCTCGTATCACCTAAATTGTGCACTATAAAAATTATTCCAATCTCATTTTGGACAACTGAGCACTTTCTTGAGGAGATTATAGAGGCTTTTGTTAAAGGTTTCTACATGTCTGTTAGCAGAGCATTGTACTAGAAGAGTTTGAGCTATTTGAACCAAAACTACTCATAGTTTATCCATGGCTTTATTGTAGAATTCTCTGCCATTATTTATCATGATGCATTAAGGCAAGCCATATATACATACATGTGATTAACTTTGATGGAGTTTACAATTGTCTCTTTTTTCACTTCTTTGCCTGACATTGCTTCCACCCACTTTGATATGTAGTCAATACCAGTAAACATGTATTGATGCCCCCCCAAAACTCTTAAGAAGAGGTCTAATAACGTTAAGTCCTAAGCGTGAAATGGCCAAGATGCAACTCTCAGATGCATCAGTTCAAGTGGCTACTGGATAAAATTCATAAGAAACTGACAAGCTTGACATTTCTTTGCATATTACAAGCACTAACGATCTTCTTTTGATTCTGAAGTTGAAATTTGGACTGGATTGACGAGTGTCATAAATTACTAAAAAAGCCTTTTCTTAATCTAAGCATACTACAATAGAAACTACATTTAGCTATGAAAAAATCGTCACTAAAAATTTCAAAATTGTCACTATACTGTTAGCGATGATTATATTCATCATTAAAAACGTCATCAAATCTCCGTAGTTGAAAATTATAGGTGACATTTTTCTCTACTTGTCGCTAATAGTTTTTTTTCCTACACTTTATTTTTGTAGCGAAAAACTATTAACGATGTTTTAGGAAATCGTCACCAATACCTTTTAGCTACGCTTAGTTTTTGTAGATAAAATTTATTAGCCACATTTTTTGAAACGTAGCCAAAAGATTTTACCTAAGTTTTTGAAAACGTAACCAAATGTTTTCAGCTACGTTTTGTAAAATGTAGTCAAATATTTAATATATATTTTAACAAAATGTTATACTATGTTAATTATAATTATTTGTGAGATTTTTAATCCATATTGTTGTATATAATATTTAGATTTTTTGTTGTTAATTTATTATACACAAATAATTGATAATTTGGAGCCGTGTATATAAAAAGTAAAATATCATTAAATTATACCAATAAAAAGAATATTCTTCATATACAATATTTTAATTACAACCTTAACAATTCTTTTAGACAAAATAACAAATATAGAGACCATTTTACAAATTGTAAATGCTAATATTACAAAAAAACACAACATAACTGGGACAACTAGCTAGGTTTGTCCGTGCCTATGAGAGTAACTTCATATTTGAAGTCTCATCAACTTGTGGTAACCAACTATTAAAACTGGACCTTCGTTAGGAATCCCACCAAGGCCTTTCACAATCTTCTCATCATCCAAAGTAGAGAACATAGCAGAACTAACAACAGATCGTAATAACCTAAAGATTCATTTGAATGTAATATCAACTCTATACATAGATAGGCCCAAAAAAAATATCAGCACCAAAAAATGAACTCAAGGTAGTAAATTCTTTGATGTAATGGGAAACTACTACAACAATCTAGCAAAGAGAGGCACAAAAAGACCTAATAATACTCTTAACCATGCATAAAAAACCTTTAAGCATTAGCTTCTTTTTAGGATATATGGTTTCACTCATAAAAAAAAAAAGAAGAGCTAAGATGATTTGGTGTTTCATATAATTATTTTCTTGTGGAAATCATGTGTATAATTTTAAGAATTAAGGTTCAGAAAACGAGATAAGAGATAAAAGAATCGAATATGGAAAAGATGAGTGCCTCGACCAAGTGGCTAAGATATTGACAGAGAAAATCAGGCTATGCAACCATAATATTCCTTTTGAATTGTCTGACTTGCATATGATCATTCCAAAAAAAATTGACCTGCGTAGATTAATTATCAGAAAATATTATCCACTAATGTACTAGTAACACAAATTTATCTCTAAAAAAGTATGTTATCACAACCTAAATAAATATCGAATCTTTTGACTTAAAACATATCTCATTTGACTACAAACTTTCAACAGTAGAAGTAAATCAACAATAAGTAAAATTAAATTGTAATTTTCATAATAATCTTTAATGATTAGAGTTCACCCATGTGACAAGCTTAGCTCTTGCCTCTAGAAACGCTTCATCTGTCAGCATCTTCCCAGTTAAAATTTCCAGTTGTACAACTCAAAAGCTATAGATATCTCCTTTTGCAGTTGCTTTTCCTGTATCAATGTATTTTATGGAAACATAGTTTAATATGTATGAAACTCTAAAACTATATTAAATGCAATCAACAACTTTTAAATGCTTCGATACTAAGAATTAAGTAACAAAAAGTTCTAGCTATCACAGTAGAAACATGAGTCTGGTTAGCTTCCATTAATGTTGCCAACCCAAAATCAATACCCAAGCATCCATGTTATGATCCAACAATATAATAGACATGAATAATAAAAATGAGAGGATGGATTGACATTGAAGGAATCTAGTAAAGATTTTGTGTGAATAGTTGCTCCATTTGTTAACAACTTTAAAACTTACAAGCATCGCAGAAAAATCTTCTCGTCGTCTAAAGTAGAGAACATAACAGAGCTAGTAGTAGTAGTAGTAACAGACAACATAGCATAACTAGCAGCAGAGAACATGCATCGTCTGGTACCAACAACTAACATAAAAGAGTAGCAATTTTTGGCTATCCCAAAGGAGGTTTGTTTCAATCACAATAATATCCAATATTACTAGCATCAAAAAAATGTCATAAAATCTCAATTGAAAATAAAGCAAAGAGGACATACTAGAGTGGTCGCCACCAGAATCACCATTTCATCAATTTTCTGAATTTAGGGGACAATAATACCTTTGAATTGAAGTCAGGGCTGATTCACTTATTGCCAATTTTTCAAGATCTACTGGGAGAGGATCCCTATAAGCATTTGAAGGAATTTGATGTGCTTTGTATAGGTATGAAGCCTACGAATGTAACTGAAGAGCAAATCAAATTAAAAGCCTTCTATTTTCTCTCAAAGATGATGCTAAAGATTGGTGGTATTACTCCGTCGGTAAAAATATGCAGACATGGGCTGAAATGAAGAGAATATTCTTTGAAAATATTTTACAGCGTCAAGAGCTGCCAATATTAGAAAAGAAATTTGTGGCATTCGACGACACACAGGTGAGACATTATATGAATATTGGGAAAGATTTAAAAAGCTTTGTGCGAGCTGCCCCTATCACTAAATTAATGATCAATTGCTGATTTAATACTTATATGAAGGTCTTTGGCTGACAGACGAGAGTATGATCGATGCTGCAAGTGGTGGAGCTTTGTTTAAAAAACACCAGTAGCCGCAAGAGATTTGATAGTTAGCATGGCTTCCAATACATAACAATTTTGGATACTTTTTAGCCATAGTTCAAAACAAGTGAATGAGGTGAATGTGTCAGCGTTGGAGAAGAGATTAAACAATCTTACATCTTTGGTGCGGCAACTTGCAGTAACAAAGAAAGAAGAATCAAAGGCGTGTGGAATATGTTTAATATTGGGGCACTCTATTGATGTATGCCCAATTTTGCAAGAGGAAAGTATAGAACGAGTCAATGTCATTGGAGGATTTGTTGGGCAAACTCAAAGGAAATATGATTCATTCTCGAATACCTATAATCCGGGTTGGCATGACCATCCAAATCTGTGTTATAAGAACTCTGGAGGACAATAAGCTACTTCAAATTTCCAGCAATATAGGCAACCCTATGTTCCTAGACAACATCAACAAATGACACACAATTCAGAAGGTAAGTCCTCTTTAGAAGATATAGTTAAATCTTTGGCCACTAACCCCTTGACATTTTAGCAATATACTCAAGCTAGTATTCAAAATCTTGAAAATCAATTTATCCAAATGACAACAACCATTAAATGAAAATTTTCCAACTCAAATAGAAATCAATTCCAAGTAAAGTGTCAAAGCTGTCATGTTGCCGAGTGCTAAATAATTGAAGGAACCTTCTCCAACAATCTCCAAAAGAGAAATCGAAGAAGAAGCAGGAAAAGAAATACCCAACCAACCAAAAAAGGAAAAAGGAGCAAAAACATATTCAGATATGCAGAAATTTGTTGTGTTGCCCCCTTTTCTTAGTCGATTCGCGAAAGCAAAGAAAGAGGAGTAAGAGAAAGAGATACTGGAGACTTTCAGAAAAGTCTAGGTAAATATTTCTTTACTTGATGCCATTAAGCAAATTCCTCGTTATGCTAAATTTCTAAAGGAGCTCTGCACTTCAAAACGGAAATTGAAAAATGATGAGAAAGTACAAATGGGAGAGAACGTATTTGCAATGCTTCAGAAGAAAAAGCTACTACCTAAATGTTAGGACCTAGGTATGTTCACTATCCCTTGTAAAATTGGTGATTTAAAGAATTGAAAAGGCTATGCTAGATTTGGGTGCATCAACAAATTTATGCCTTATGATGTTTACAAGTCCTTAAATGTAGGACCCCTCAAAGAGACTAATGTAGTGATTCAATTAGCGGATCTTTCAAATGCTTATCCAAAGGGCATGTTAGAGGATATTTTGGTTCAAGTAGGCAAAACGCTTTTCCTAGCTGATTTTTACATTTTGCATATGGGTAGTGAGGATGTATCCTCTTCAACTCTAATTTTATTTGGAAGACTATTCTTGAAAACCACTAGAACAAAAATTGATGTTCATGATGGATCGTTGACTATAGAATTTGATGGTGAATTAATTAAATTCAATATATACAATTCCATGAAATTTTCAAATGATGAATAACCTATTGTTTTATGGATTTTATTGACACTTGGTTGCAAAAAAAATTCTTTCTTAAATGGAAGAGATGAACTTGAGGCAATTCTTGAAATTGGAGATGGGTTGCGGTGGCAGTTGCTTACAGAGATGTTGGTGTCCAATAACGAACTTGAAGCCATGTTCTGCAAATTGGAGAAAACTAAGAAAATGGTGAAGCAATTACCTTGTGTGGAATTGTCCAGAAGCAATTCAAAATTATTGCCTTCGTTGATTCAGCTGCCCACATTGGAGCTGACAAATTTGCCCAACCTTTTAAAATACATATTTTTAGGTGAGCAAAGTACTTTACCTGTTATTATCTTAAATAAACTCAGCCCTTTACAAGAAGAACAACTGATTTAGGTGCTGAGACAACACAAACAAGTTAATGGGTGGACAATAGTTGATTTAAAAGACATTAGTCCTACCATTTGTATGCATCAAATTTTGATTGAAGATAAAGCCAAGGAGGTAAAGCAACCTTAACATCGTTTAAATCCACCCATGATGGAGGTAGTAAAAAAGGAAATCTTGAAGTTTTTTAATGCTGGGATTATCTATCTCATTTCGGATATCAATTAGGTAAGTCTGGTCTAAATAGTTCGAAAGAAAATTGGAGTAACTGTAATAGAAAATAGTGATAGTGAGTTGATACCCACTCGTGTTCAAAACGGGTGAAGAGTTTGCATAGATTATAGGAAGATAAATTCGGTTACTAGAAAAGATTATTTTTCGCTTCCATTTATTGATCAAATGCTTGAAAGACTTATAGGTAAATCTCAATAATGTTGTCTAGATGGTTATTCAGTTTATCATTAAATTTTGGTTGCACCAAAGGACTAAGAGAAAACAACTTTCACATGTCTAGTCAGCACCTTTGTCTATCGAGAATGTCATTTGGGTTGTGTAATGCACCAATGACATTTCAAAGGTACATGATAAGTATTTGCTCTAATCTTGTGGAAGATTATATGGAAGTTTTCATGGATGACTTTACAGTTTATGGAAATTTTTTTGAAACATGCATCATCAACCTTAAGAAAGTGCTTAAACATTGCATTGAGACTAATTTGATTTTAAATTATGAAAAATGTCATTTTATGGTTGATCAAGGCATAATTTTGGGTCATACAATCTCTTCTAAGGGAATTGAGGTTGATAAGGCTAAGATAAATGTTATAAGATCTTTACCTTACCCTGCAACTATGTGAGAAGTTTTTTCTTTTCTCGGTCATGCAGGATGCTATCGGCAATTTATTAAAGTTTTTTTGAAGAGTGCTCAACCCATAAGTAGACTACTCCAAAAGATGTGAAAATTGATTTTGATGAGCCATGCAAAATTGCATTTAATGAACTAAAGGAATGACTCAATACAGCCCCAATAATTTAATTATAAAAGTGGGGCATTCACTTCGAATTAATGTGCGATGTATCGGATTATGCAGTTGGAATAGTTTTAGGTCAAAAAGTGGGCAAAGTACCTCATGTCATTTACTATGCCTCCATGACACTTAACGATACTCAGAAGAATTATTCCATGAAGAAGAGAATTTTTGGCTGTATTTTTTGGGTTGGAAAAATTTCAATCTTACTTATGGGTTACACGAGTGATCATTTATTCAGACCATATAGCTCTAAAATATTTGGTGATTAAGAAAGCAACAAAACCAAGGTTGATTCTGTGGATCTTACTCCTACAAGAATTTGAGCTGGAAATAAGTGACAAAAAGGGAGCTAAAAAATTTGGTGGCTGATCATTTCAGCCAGATCACTCTAACTAATGCATTTGATGTTTTCTAAGATGAATTTCCAGATGCAAGTCTCTTTGCAATCTAATAGGTAATTCCATGATATGTCGACATAGTAAATTTCTTGGTGACTAAGTCCTTACCTAGTGATTTATCTAGAGCTAAAAGGATAAAATTAGATGAGAGGCCAAATATTACATATGGGATGAACCTCATTTTTTAAAATTGTTTGTTGATCAAATTATTAGAAGGTGTGTTGCAGATTATGAAATTCCTTTCATATTAATTTTTTGTCATTCATCTGTGTGCGGGGGATACTTTGGCCCCGAAAGAACAACTCGTAAAATTCTCGAATGTGGTTTAGTTTGACCTAAATTATTTAATGATACTTACATATTTTGTAAGTCTTATGATTGTTTCCAAAGAATAGGTAGTCTAGGAAGAAGAGATCAAATGCCAGTTACAAATATCCTGGTATGTGAAATTTTTGATAAATGGGGAATTGACTTTATGAGTTCTTTTCCTTCATCTTTTGGTAAGACTTATATCATTTTAGCTGTGGATTATGTGTCGAAGTGGAGAGAAGCGAAAGCTACTCATACAAATGATGCTAAGGTTGTAGTCGATTTTGTCAAATCTAACATTTTTGTCAGGTATGGAATACCTCAAGCTATGACTAGCGACAAGGAAGCTCATTTCTGCAATAAAATTGTTAGACAATTGATGAAGAAACATGGTGTTTCACATCGTATTTCGACTGCATATCAGAAGTCTCCAACTAGAAAATTAAATCAATTTTGGAAAAAGTGGTGAATCCAAACATAAAAGATTAGAGCTTACGTTTGGATGATGCATTGTGAGGGTATCAGACTGCTTACAAAACTCCAATAGGTATGTCATCGTACAGGTTAGTTTTCGGTAAACCTTGTCATTTACCTACGAAAATAAAACATAGAGCCTACTGGTCTATGAAGCAGTTAAACATGGATTTTGTAGACGCTAGTAACAATAGGAAGTTGCAATTGCAAGAGTTAGAAAAGATTCGTAATAAGGCTTATGAAAATGCAAAAATTTATAATGTCAAAACTAATGCTTTTCATGATAAAATGATTTTAAGGAAGCAATTTTTATGATGGGTGTCGAATCCACCAAAAATAAAATCTACTCCTGAAAAATCAGTTAAATTGTAGCTAGAGCGAGTAGAGTTGTATCCACATAGAGTGAAAATTAATCAATCTGGTTGACAACCAGGGAATCAAGAACGAGGAAATAAAAAGGGGTTTTGTAACTGATGAGAAAAAATACTAAATTTAATAAATGTGGTGATGTTGTCGCCTGCAACCAAATATAAAAGAAATCACTTCCGTTAAAACAAATTAATGTAGTAGCGGTAAGCA
>JAOQMR010000003.1:11371109-11398577 GCA_027563865.1 Erythroxylum pelleterianum | reverse complement strand
CCAACCACTATCAATGGTAATGATAATTATTCCTTTCTTTTAACCAACCATCATAATTATAATGATAATATCCATTCTCATTCCTCACTATATTCATTCTCATTCCTATTACCATTCCTCTATATGAACCAACCGCTCCCTAAAAGAATTTATCAATTTCGATGAGAAATATAACTTTTGAAACTAATATTATTTTTTATTTAAAAATTTATTTCTATTTTTAAGTGATCATAACATGTGTGCTACAGTTAGTTAGAAGGATATTTGCTTCCTAAAGTGTAAAGGGTTACAAATTCAATTTATCCTAAAGTTGAATAAAGTTTTGCTTGCAACTAGATTATGGAGAATCCTTAATATATAATAAAGAATCATTGTAGGTAAAAATAGCTTTATGGACATTATTTAGTGGATAAAAATTTCTGGACTCTCAAGCCTAAAGAGATTCATCATGAATAATGTTGTAGTTGTTGAAAATAAGGGATAACTTACAATCCTCCATCAAAGTTAGAATTGGAATTGGAGATAATACATGGTTATGTTTTGATAATTAGAGAGAGATAGGCCCTTTTTACCTCATTCCTAATTATCATAACTTAAATTGCTATTATCTTGAAAATGCCAAAGTCAAATTGCTCGTCAATGGAAGTGACTGATGCTTGTTAGTAGTTGCAAACGACATAACGAATTCGTCATTGCTTAAACTTTATTCTAATATCACCTTAAATGTCTAAATTTTAAAAATTATTGACTGGGTCTTCAAATAATTTCAAAATCTTAATAATGGTGCCTATTTCATTTATGATTGATGAATCAATGATAACTCTTTCTATATAACTAATGTAGCATTTCATGTGGATTATAATATTACTTAAAGTCTAAGTTATTCCCCTTAAATAAGTGAAACCCTAAAATAAACTTTAATTATATCCATAAATGAAATCCGCAATAATGTTTAACATAAATCTAAAATACTAGAAATTATCAATATAAAAATTTTACCTTGATATATTATAAATCTTTTATTGTATATGGTTGACTACAATGCAATTCTTTATAATAAAATTCAAAACTTATCAAAAACTAGCTAATTGTTTATTGTCTTTCTTACAAACTGTGTTTTGTGTTAAAGAGTGTCGATAATTATCCAATCTCATCTGTCTTCTTTGTAGTTTGTGATTGTTTATCTATTAAGGTAAGTTGTTCAACTACGTAATTTATAATGTGATCAGTTTTGTGTTGTTCTTTGTGACTTTACCTCTAACAATGATTGATGAGTTGAAATATAGAGTCTATCTCAAAACAACATTACCTAATTGTAGTTATCTTCGTGTAATTAACTCTTACATAGATATAATTAGAAAAATGTCTTTTACTTTCTTCAATCTATTTAATTGAAAATGAAACAAAATTTTTAAAATCCAATTTCATTGTTTGTTTGAATTAAAACTTATTATGTCAACTTCTAATGAGTTATCATTATGTTATTTAGATCTTTGTTGTTTGTCATATGTCGTCTCTGATTCTCCGTCTGTCCAGGTAAGTCGTCCAACTTCTATTCATATTTTATGTTCTACTTTAACAAATTATACGAATGTGTGCTGTTCTTTAGACTAGTTATCTTCGTTTTGTATTTTGTTATTCGGAATATTTTTAGAATCACTGACGGCTAGATGTATGAATTACATAAGTATGTAATGCATGATGAATGAGTTTGTATAATTATGGATAATTTGAGGCATAATAAACCCTCTGGATGGTATATAGGCTAGAAACCCGTGATGTAGCTTCCATGAGGCTTATTGATAAAAAATTTCATAAGTCTAAGAGTCACAATGAGAACTTATTTTCTCGATTCATATGGTGTAATAATGCCACGTATCATAGTGCTTGTTTAAAATCAAACTTTGGAAATGAACTTGTAGGTGATTAATTCAAACATAAAGACTTGAACTTCAATGTGATGAATTCAAACTTAGTATTAACATAAGAAATTTACGTATAATTGACATGAGAATTCTTTCTATAATAAACCCCTAGGATGGCATATAGGCTGAAAACCCATGATACAGCTCCCATGTGGCTTATCGGTGAAAAATTTCGCAAGCCTAGAAGTTACAGCGAGAACTTGCTTTATCAATTCATATGGTATATCAAAGTCACGTACTATAGTGCTTGAATTCAATGTGATTACTCGATGTATTGTTGAATTTAATATATGTAGGTGCTTTTTTTTACTTCTTAATGTCACTTTTTACACGACATTGGTTGGCATATTGTTTTATTTGACTAATACTCACATATGTTGAGTTTTCTAATTGTGAACTCATACGGTGGGATAGGTTGATTTCAATTTAGAGGAAAAATGGTCAGAGACTTGTAAAAACTTAGGGGATGTTCTGTAAAGTAAAGATTAAATGTTCTGTAAACTTAGGAGAAATAAAGAATACTAACTATGAAATCACTTTTTTAAAATAATAGTTTTGCAGAAATGAGTAATGTTCATAGATCTTGGATGTATAGACGATTAATACCCGATGGTTTCATTAATCCTGAGTTTGTTGAGGGAGTTGAAGCTTTTATTCACTATGCATGTTCTCAACTTGCATATATGGATAGTCCAAAGATCAGATTTCCATGTAAAAAGTATAAACATATTCGCTTTTTTCCTATTGATGAAGTGAATCTCCATTTGTCAAGAAAAGGGTTCGTTCTAAATTATTTTGAGTGGACACATTATAAGGAGCCATTAATTTGTAGCACCTTAAGGGGTAATGAAATAAACTCGTCAATAACTATGGTTAGGTTTGAAGGGGGAACTGAATTTATAACAAATATGGGTGCAACTGAAAATCCTTACACCCAAATGATTTATGATGCAGTTAGTTATACCTTTCAAGAAAAGATAGAAAATCTTGAAGAAGAACCAAACCCATATGTCAAAAAGTTTTTGACTGACTAAAATCAACTAACCAAGAATTATGGCCAAATTGTGAAACTATAACTGAATTGTCTTCAATTGCTCGAATATTGAATATAAAGTCTGAAGAGCATATTTCTGATCAAAGTTTGGATAAAATTCTTTCTTGATATAATGAATCATTACCTCCTGATCATACAATGGTTGATAATTTCTATATATAACGAATCATTACCTCCTGATCATACAATGGTTGATAATTTCTATAATATGAAGAAACTTGTTAGTGGTCTTGGTTTGCTAGTTGAAAAAAATTAATTGTTGCAATTTTGGATATATGTTATTTTGGGGAGATGATGTAGAATTACAAGAGTGAAAATTTTGTGGTCAATATAAGTTCGAAACTACAAATTGTTATATGAAACAGAAATTAGTACCTTGGAAGCAGATGTAATATTTCCCACTAACTCCGAGACATCAAAGATTATATGCCTCTGATATTACTAGATCTCACATAAGATGACATCATGAATATGAATAGGAAGACGGAATAATGATTCATTTATCGAATGCACTCGTATGGAAACATTTCAATAACACCTATTTTGAGTTTGCAGCTGAAAGTCGAAATGTTAGGTTAGGATTGTTGAAAGACGAAATCCAACCTTTTAGTCAATTTTTCCATCAATATTCATCATGGCCAATCATAATTACTCCTTATAATTTGCGATGTGTGTGAATGAGGCATATATTTTCTTGACGGTGATTGTACCAGGGCCAACAAATCCAAAGAATAAAATTGATGTATTCTTACAACTGTTGGTATTTGAATTGTATCATCTTTGGGAATTTGGTGTGGAGACATATGATGTGTCTCTTAAACAAATTTTTTTGTCGAGAGTAGTTTTGATGTGGACTATTATTGATTTCCCTGCATATGTTATGATATCTGGATAGAGCACAGTAGGGAAATTGGCTTGTCCTTGTTGTAGTAATGATTCTAATGTGTTTGATCTTCCTAACAGGGCCAAAACATCTTGGTTTGATAACCACGAGAAATTTCTTCCTCCAAATTATCCATTTAGACGCAATAAACAAAACTTTATTAAGAATAAGATGATACAAACACCTCCTCCCCCTTACAAAGCTACTAAAGAGATATTGCAGTAGATTGATGAATTAGGGTGTTGAAAGCTATAGAACTTGAAGGTGAAGAAGTTAACAAAAGCATTAGTAAAAACTTTGGTTGGAAAAAATGAAGTATCTTTTGGGATTTGCCATACTAGAAAAGTAATTTGATACGTCATAATCTAGATGTGATACATGTTGAAAAAAAATATTTTTGACAATTTGTTGAACACCATAATGAACATTGAAGGGAGAACAAAGGACAATACAAAATCACAAGCTGATTTGAAACTTTTTTGTAGAAGAAATGAGTTAGATAAAGACCTTCGCATCGGTAAATATCCAAAAATATATTACACTTTGGACAAAAAAACAAAAGGAAATTTTGTGTGAATGGTTGAAAAGTCTAAAGTTTCCCGATGGTTATGTTTCAAACTTAGCAAGGTGCGTGTACATGAAGAAGTACAAATTATTTGAGATGAAAAGTTATGATTATCATATGTTTATGCAAAGGCTAATTCCGATTATATTTCGGAAGTTGCTACCTAATAAGGTTTAGGGAGCTATAACATAATTAATTTTGTTTTTCAAATGCTTAACATCCTTTGAAATAAAGTTGGCTGAAATGAAAAAAACTAGAAAGGAAAATTCCAATTATCTTGTGCAAATTGGAAGGAATTTTCCCTCCAAGGACTATATGCAGCATCTACCCATATATTTAGCACATGAGGCTAAACTTGCTGGTTCAATTCTATATCGGTGGATGTATCCATTTGAGAGATAATTATAATTAATAGTTAAATAAAAATTATAGCATGTTTTAATCACTAAATTGTAATAACCCAATTTGTAATGTAAGTATTTGCATCACTTGAAGAAAAACGTCACAAATAACATGGATTTTTGGACAACTGGTTAATCGTTCTTTTGAAGGAAAAACGTGAAAAAGTTTTCATGGGTGTGCAACTGTATTTTGTGCGGTTTTAGTGGTGAAACACTTATTTCATCGTTGATTTGTGTTACTATTTTTTGGAGGTATTGCAAAGATAACTTATAAGTTTGATAGTAGACTTACTTGTGTTTGATATGGAGTCTATCATGTTAGATCCATCCATCAAATTTTAAGTTATTGTGTGTTGTGTGGGCTTTGAGTGAAAGATTAAAAAGTACACAACATATTTTTTGTTTGAATGTAGTCCATGGTGTGATATATATCTATTGATTTTTGTTGTTGTGCATGTGGACTTTCGGAGATAAATTGCTAAGCAAGACAGCATAATTTTTGTTGGAGAAAAATCAGCAACCAATTGATGAACATGTAGCAGCTGCATAATTTTTGTGAACATTAGACGATCTATCCATCATTATTGGCAGCTGCATTGTTGGTAAGTTTTTGGGATGAAATACATGTCCAGTTGATGATTATTGAAGCTGTTATATGTGGATTTCTACGGTTACCTATGTGGTGGTAGATTGATTAAGTACTCTAACTTCATGTCCTTGGGACATCCCTATATAACCTAAGATGTAGCACAAACTTTCATTGATCATGTATTCAAGCTTCACGGTATGCCAGAGATTATAGTAAGCAATCGGGACCCTTTATTTTTAAGTGCATTATGGCAAAAGACATTTAAATTGCAAGGTGTTAGTTTGAGGTTTTCTACTTCTTATCACCCTCCGACAGATGTTAGTCCGAAGTCGTTCATAATATATTAGAAATGTATCTTAGATGCTTTTGTAGTGATGCTCCACATAAATGGGTATATTAGTTATCAATGGCAAAATGATGGCACAATACCACTTATCACACAACAATTAACATGGCCCCATTTAAAATTTTGTACTGGTACCTCCACCCCTCTACGTACCTTATTTAGAGGGTGACTCTCGTAATGTCATGATAGATTAAGCACCACAAGATAGAGAGATGGGGCTCCAAACAGTGAAATTTTACCTGAAGAAAGCACAACAGAGGATTAAGCAATTCGCTAAAAAGAAAAGAATGAAGAGGGAATTCAAAACTGGTCAGTGGGTGTTTGTTAAACTTTGACCATACCGGTAACATTCCCTACAAAGAAGAGCCAATAAAAAACTCACTATTGTTTTATGGTCTGTTCCAAATTATCGGAAGGATCAACAAGGTAGCTTATATGTTGGAGCTCTCCAAGGAATCTATCATTCATCCAACCTTCCACGTGTCACAGTTAAAGAAATTCATTTAGCAGAAAACCCCCCGATCTTCACAACTACTAGTAATTGTACCCAACACAGAGAGAATACCAGAAGTTATATGGGGAAATGATTAAATGACAAAACAACACAGTAACTCAAGTATTGGTACTATGGCAAGGAGAGACTAGAGACAGAGGTACGTGAGAAATTATGTTCGACTTACAAAGGAGATTTTCATAAATCAATTTGACAGACAAGGTAGCTTCTGAAGGGGAAGAGGATGTTACGAGAAATAATTAACAAACGAAAGAAACATTGGAGAATGACAACGAAGAGAGAAAGACACAGCAAACGACGTTGAAGAACTAAGTATCAACAAATAGAATAAAATGTGTCGTAGCTGTAATGGTTTTAACCAAGGCTTTGGAACTCGGACCGGACGTCGAATCGGAGGCCTTATTGGTCACCAGTTCGACCGGTTCGACTACCGGTTGAATTGGTGTGACGTCATAATTACGCAATAATTATATTTAATTATATATAATATTAGTAATATTAAAAAATAGAAAATATACCAAATAATATAAATTTGTATACTTCTGTTATATTGCTAGAGAAAATGTGGGTTTTACTTTTGAAAGAATCAAAAAACGCATCAGCATTTTAGAAAGGAAAAAGCAAAATAAAAAACAAAAAAATTCATTGAACCAGTGGCCAATCGATTCGACCAGTCTCGTACTAGTTCAATTGGAGACTGATTTTTAGGGTCATTCAAACCGGATAGCCTACCGATCACCAGTCGAACCGGCCAGTTTGGTTCAGTTTCAAAACCATGGTTTTAACAAATCATGAAGATGGCAACATATGTCGCCATCTTAAGCACTCTAACATTGTTAAATAGTCATTGTAACTATTTATGTATGTATGGAAAATTTGAAGTAAAATTACATATTTCCTCTCTGTCATCTTCTACGCTTTATACTCCTTCCCACATTCTTTGAAAAATTCACATAACATTTATTAACTTATGAAATGTTGATCAGAATGATATGCAGATAAGATCAATTAATAGTTATAAACATATATACGTTTACAACCCCAAAAATAGTATGAAGCTAATAGGTTATTATTTTGAAGTGTTGAGAATGAAACAAATTTAATGTGAAATTTGGTACGGTCCCATCTTCTTTTAAATGCTACACTTAAGCTTTTCACCATTATTTTTTTAATTTCGTAAAAGTTAAGATAAGATGTATTTTTTGTTAAGATTTTACATCATGAGACCTATTGGTTGAGTTAATTTGTTGAAGATCATGTTAAGAAGCAAGGAGGTCTATAGAGGAGAGAATTGCTTAGAAGAAGAGGTTGTATTTCACTTGAATGATTTTAGTTCAAGTACAAAAAGGTATTTATAGGTACAAAAATGACTCTTCATATCTAAGTAGATGAACCTATTGATGAACCCAAATAAATAAACCATACATGAACCCAAAGCCATACATGGACCAATATTTAATTATGTAACTAATACATGGGCATAATTAAACTCCTAACAATGAACTTAAACATCCATGTGTCTAGACTAACTTTCAAATTACTCTTCAACACTCCCCCTTAATTTGAAATTTTCTTTCGTACTCTAAGTCTTGTCCTTAAATGTTGAAAAACTTCAAATTTGAGTGATTTCGTAAAGATATCCGCACTTGATCATTAGCCCTCACATGCTTGAGCTCCACTTCATTCTTTGTGATACATTCTCTAATAAAATGATACCTTGTATCTATATGCTTGCTTCGATCATGAAAAAATGGGTTCTTGGCCAATGCTTATGTAGAGTTGTTATCAATACATATTTCAGTTGCTTCCTTGTGTGGCAAGTGAAGTTCATTCAATAGCCTTCTAAGCCAAATAGCTTGACAAGTGCATGAAGTTGCAACCATATATTCAGATTCACAACTTGGCAAAGTCACAACAGGTTGCTTCTTTAAACTCCATGTAATAACACAATCACATATAAAAAACATGAAACTAGTTGTGCTTTTTCTATCACCAAAATCTCCCATAAAATCACTATCACAAAACCCAATAAGCTTGAAATCAAAAGATGATGTATAAAGCAATCCATAGTCAGTTGTACCTTTGATATATCGAAGAATCCTCTTAGCCACCTTTATATGAGTACAAGTAGATGCTTCCATGAAACGACTTATCAATCTAATAACAAAGAGAATATCTGGTCTTGTACATGTAAAGTATCTCAAGCATCTAACAAGGATTTTGATTACAGAAGAATCTTCCTTGGCTTCATCATCAAACTTTGTCAATTTAATTCCACATTCCATAGGTGTAGTCACTGGATTGCAATCAAGCATGTGAAACTTCTTCAATATTTCTTTTGCATATCCTTCTTGTGAAATAAAAATTTCATCTTTCATTTGCTTCACCTCTAAGCCCAAATAGTATGACATCAGTTCAATATTTGCCATGTCAAACTTTAAAGACGTAGCTTTCTTGAACTCTTGAAACAATCTTGGGTTATTAATGGTAAAAATAAGATCATCCACATAAAGACAAATGAGTAGAATATCTCCATTTTCATATGATTTAATGTAAAGAGCATATTCATGATAACAACGAACAAACCCATTATCTTGGAAGTACTTGTCGATGCGAGTATTTTATGCTCTTGGTGTTTGCTTTAACCCATACAATAACTTTTTCAATCTTAAGACATTATCTTCGTGACCTTTGACTATAAATCCAATTAGTTGTTCAATAAAGACATCTTCTTAAAGATTGCCATTTAGAAAAGCTGACTTTACACCAAGCTGATAGATTTTCCACTTCATTTGAGCTACAAAATAGACCAACAAGTGAATAGTCTCCATACGAGCAATAGGTGCAAATACTTCATTATAATCCACTCCGTGCTTTTTCTTGTAGCCTTTAGCAATGAGCCTTGCTTTATATTTCTCTACATCTCCGTTGTCATTCTTTTTTATCTTGTAGACCCATTTGACTCCATTAGCTTCATGACTTTTAGGAAGAGTTGATAATTCTCAAGTATTGTTTTTCTCTATTTCCTTGATCTCCTCCTTCATGGCTTGTCTCATCTTTTTTCCTTCATGGCCTCCCTAAAATTTAAAGGTTCACTGTCTACAAGAAGACAAAAGAAATTACTTACCTCAACATCATGGATTTCTTTTGTTTGTTCATAAATATCATAAATACTCCTTATTTTTTGTGCTCCATCACTTGAACTGTCTCCATGCATGGATGAAGAAGAGTGAGGCATATTTGGAGAAGCAGGTGGAGTTGTGTCTTGAATATTTATTGTGGTTTCTTGTTCTTCATCTTCAAAGTATGGGAAAAGATCATAAGTGTTTTCTTCTTGTATCTTCCAATCCCATATTATTCTTCATCAAATTCGACATCTCTACTCACAACAATCCTTCCATTTCTTGGATTGTACAATCAGTAGCCTTTGGAATTTTGGTCGTAGCCAATGAATACATGCTTAACACTTCGATCTTTAAGCTTGGATCTTTCTTGTTGCGGAGCATGAGCATATGCTATGCTTCTAAAACCTTTAGATGAGCAACACTAGGCTTCATTCCATTCCATGCTTGTTGTGGAGTTTGATCTTTGACATTTCTCATTGGAGATCTATTTGACAAATAAACTACACAAGAAACAACTTAAGCCCAAAATCCTTTAGGCATGTTTTTGGCCTTCAACATACATTGAGCCATGTTAAGAATTGTTATATTTTTTCTTTCAGCGACTCTATTTTGTTGTGGCGATATTGGGACTGTTAACGGGCGGTGGATTCCATATATTTAACAAAATTAAAAAACTCCTTAGATGTGAACTCGCCTCCTCTATTGAATCTTAGGGCTTTAATTGTATAACTACTTTCATTCTCCATAAGTGCCTTGAACTTCTTAAATGCTTCTGATTTCTACTTTAAGAAATAAACCCATGTTTTTCTACCCTAATCATTAATGAAAAGTAAGAAGTATCTACTTTTACCCATTGATAATGGCTTGATTGGTCCACACACGTTAGTATGAATTAGTTGAAGTAGTGCAGTTGCTCTTGTCACTACTTCTTTTGGAAAACTCCTTCTTAAATGCTTGCCAAGTAAACATGCTTCACATAAATGATGTGGGTGGTTGATGGAGGGCATTGCTTTCACCATGTATTTATCTCCCAACGCATTGAGCGTGCCAAAATTCAAGTGTCCAAATTTCATATGCCACGACCATGCTTCATCTTTTACATCCACCTTTAAACATGTTGCTTCGATTGTCTTGATATTCAACAAAAAAATTCTATTCTTCGACATAAACACCTTAGCAATCAGTTGAGTATGTTGATCTTTAAGCCAAAGACAACAATCTTTCATGTGGATTTCATATCTTTTTTCAAGAAGTTGCCCCAATCTTAAAATATTACTTTTCAATTTAGGCACATAATAGACATCATTAATAAGTCTATGACTTCCATCTCTTGAAGAAATTAGAATGGTACCTGTTCCACGAATTTGAATCTTTGATGAATCTCCAAAAGAAACGATGCCTTCTACCCTTTTATCAAGTTCCACAAATTTGCCTTTATCTCCACACATGTGATTACTTGCTCCATTATCTAAGAATCATGTACTTTCATCCTTACTTGTATTATCTTTGAGTGCTAGCAATAAAGTGGGCTCTTCATCTCCTTGTTTGTTATCAACAATATTGACTTACTCCTCAACTTGATTAGGCATAGCATAACATTCCCAAGAATGTCCAAATTTATGACAATTGTAGCATTCAACATTAGACTTATCATACCTCCTGTCATTTTGTCTAAAATTGTAACCTCCTCTTCCTCTTGATTTTCCTTGGCCTTTATATGATTGATTGTTTCCATCATTGTTGGCGTTGTTATAATCTCCTTTACTTCTTCCTCCATAACTTTGTTCTCGACCCCGACCCCGATCTTGACTTTGACCTCGACCTCGACCTCGATCAAGACCATGTCCTCGACCACATACTCGTCCTCTTCCTATTTGATTGCTTTCTCCATCATCATCTTTTAACAAAACCTTTGCTTTACGTGCTTGCTCAAAAGGTTCTTCTTGCCTCTTCTTGATCTTGTCTTTGTGAGCTTGTAAAGAGCCCTCTTGTTGTTCAAGTGTCAAAGAGTCTAGATCTTTAGACTCCTCAATGATGCAAACCACATAATCAAACATTGGGTTCAAGGAACGAAGAATCTTCTCTGCTACTCGAACATCTTCAACTTGAAATCCATATCTCTTCATTTGATTCATAATGGCCTTCACTCGTGAACAATAATCTGAGACTGATTCATATTCCTTCACGTGCAAAGATTCAAAAACACCTCATAATGATTGGAGTCGAATCTTTTTTACCTTATCAATTCTTTGAAAGGGACTTTGCAAAATCTCACATGCTTCCTTTGAAGTGATTGCATCTGTCACCTTCTCAAACATTGAATCATCTAGATATTGATGGATGAGGGTTAGGACTTGTTGATCCTTCTTCTTGATCTTTGCCAAAGCATCCTTCTCATTAAGACAAATCGGCTTCACTTCGAGGGTGCATAAAACCTTTTTCTACAATCTCCCAAGCATCTTGTGAGCCAACCACGGCTTTCATGCGAAGACGCCATGTTTCATAATTTTCTTTTGTGAGGCGAGGGAATTGAAATGAGTATATTCCACCATTGGTTGCCATTTCTTAAAGAACTTGGCTATGTTACTACTTTGTTAAGAAGTAATGAGGTTTAGAGATGAGATAATTGTTTAAAAAAAGAGATTGTATTTCACTTGAATGATTTTAGTTCAAGTACAAAGAGGTATTTATAGGTACAAAAATGACTCTTTATATCTAAGTACATGAAGCCATTAATGAACCCAAATAAATAAACTATACATGAACTCAAAATCATACATGGACCAATATTTAATTATGTAACTAATACATGAACATAATTAAACTCCTTATAATGAACTTAAACATTCATGTATCTAGACTAACTGTCAAATTACTCTTCAACAGATCAAGCAGCAGAACTAATAGTCTCGAGACGCTTAACTTAAAACGCTCCGAGGCAAAAAGATTCGTAATAGAATCATGACAAACCACCAAATCATACAATTTTCTCACATAGCGTAAGGCGTGTAGAAGATAAATCAACAAAATTTAGTAAACCGTGTTGGGCGAGGTAATGTTTTCCAGGAAGAGTAAGGTTCTTAAGCATTGTTGGTGGAGTATCAGAGCATCTGGTCTGGTGGGAAAATTTTGGCTGATAGCTTGCCCCCTCCAGACTGCATCTTTGATCTTTCTTCTCAGGTCAATAAAGAGGCTACAATAGAATATACAAGCCAAGAAGTTGCAAATTTGCGTTATCCATCCATTACGCGTGATGTTGTGATTCCTGGTTTTGTAAAATCCCTGCCCACTGACCCCAAGTGAGAATGTGTCAATTACGAGTACAGGCATAAGTATGAAATCAAGCAGCCTACTGGATACATCAAGGGGATTGCAGGAGAAACAGAAAGGATAAGCAGCCTACTGGATACATCAAGGGGATTGCAGGAGAAACAGAAAGGATAAGCAAACACATGAAAATGAACAAGTAATGTGAACTGATTCATACCAGCTCTTTTCAAATTCACCTACAAGCACCAAACCTTCCTATCTGTTGCCTGAGCCTAGAAGTAATTTTGCATTCGTATTCATTAAACCCATATGTTCAAAAATGGTGAAGAAGTGGAAAGGCCAAGACAGAAGAAATCAATTAACCTCAATCCCACAAGGATTTTGTTCCCTGTAACTCTCAAAAGTAAATCCTAATATTTTCTGGGAACCAAAGAGAGGCATTAAGTTGGAAATGAAAGGAACATAGGCCTCAACTAGAGACTTTAAATCCATCTGAAACAGGAATTTCATCTAACATACTAATACGATGCTAAAGTGCAAGAATAACGAAATAAATCTAGTGATGGTACTCAGTTCAGCCTATCAAAATTATGAAACCCAAAAGAACTCACCTTTGGAAGAGGTTGGAACTAGGACAACATGCATATCTGAATTGTTTGGAGGAAGTTGCAATCGAAGTGGATAGAGCTTTCCATTCAAAGGGTTTCTAGTACACACAACAACATCTTCGAGGCCTGTCTCTTCCTTCAATTTTTGAGTCAGTTCCTCAATCACTTTACCCTTAAAATGGAAAGAACAAGCCTGCATAACATCCTCGTCAACCTCACCAGTGCTCACATCCCCCACACGGTAGTATATAGTCCTCCCCTCCAACTTCGACGGGAAGTTTACACTAGAATCAGTCGACTGCAAATCACATGCAACAAAAGATTCAATTTTGAAGCATTAACATGATCATAATCCATGGAATTAGCTAGATGAATCAACTAAAATGAGTAAATCAGTGATCAACCTGTTGTCTTAAAAAGTTGCCAGATTTGACAGCGACAGAAGACGGCGAGTTGTTCACAAAATTCAAAGAATCCAAATGAGAAACAGGTGGCACTGTCTTCTCTTGATGATCTGAAGACTGAATGTGAATGTCAACAACGTCAACATGCCAAAGCACCCAATCTTGTGTGGCGGTTCTGTGAGGAATATCATGCGTCACTGAGTTTCTCCAAGGTGGCACCCCACCGTTAGCCCTCAAGAAGTTGCCATAACGAGTCTTGAGCTTAACCACAGCCCCTTCTCTAATAGGCTCCCACTCGACCGACGAATCAAGCTTCCTGGGCAGGGTCTGAAGCACCTTCCGACCCGTCATACCCAACAGAAAGGGTTGGTTCGATGCGGTGAGATACTTCCCGTAGCAGGATTTGAAGCGGAGTATATGCTGCGATCCAGGAACAACTTCCACCGTCCATTTAGCACTCTTGGAGGATCCATGTCGGTCTTGGGTAACGGACTCTTCATCTTCGTCGGCGATGAGATACTTATCGTGGTGGCTGCGGAGGCGCACTGCCTTTGCGTTGCGGAAAATGTCCATGCCTCGATTGGAGGTAGAAACCTGCAAGAGTAAGCAAGTTGGAACGCAGAAATGAAATATCAGATCAGAGACATTTCAGAACAAATATTTATAATGGTGTCTGAGTCTGATTAGCATTCTGGTGGTCAGCGCCAACCAGTCAGCTAATAGTAGGAACCAACGCGTGTAATTGTTAAGGGACATGACGTGTTTCCATGGGCAATGTAGTTAGCGTCTTCGCGTTGCCTTCGTGTTCATGTTTCTTTTTGACTGCGCCTCAATTTTCATAGCCAATCATATTTGACTATGAAAATTAAAGAGAGATGGGTAAGAATCTATTATTTAGTATATGCTAAGTTTATATTCTTTTATGCATTTATTTTACTTTTTCACTACAATCTTGTTATCAATATCGTTAGTTCTAATGGAACAAAGAGGTAAAAATAAAACAAAAGTGTATGATCTAGCTTACAGGGTATGTAAATCTCTACGTTTCATACAAAACCTAGAATGGAATATGAAATAGAAGCTTTATTTAAAGGTGCATGAATCACTAATTGCTTTATTTAAAGGTGCATGAATCACTAATTGATACTCAACAAGCCATTCGTATCCACGGACACTTTCAGTTACATTCAACCAATTCTCAAGAGAGGTTAGGACTTGGATCTCTTTAACACAATTTACAAGCGTGACAAAATATGATAAAAGGAAGACAGCGGTCCACCATTCTCCTATAATTATTATTATTATAGCTATTCATGACAAGACAGATACCTGTCACCAGGCTTCTCAACTTATAACCCCATTACAAAAAAAAAAAGCTAAGGTGGAGAAAACAAGGTAATAGTAGGAGAACACTAAAGCCAGGTGTGTGGTGCGAGAAGATCTTTTGTCCAGTTTTATGGTGTTTTATTGTGTTCAATGAATCTCAGCTATTTATTTATGCAGGCTCCATTTATTTATATAGAGCCCATTTGAAATTCGCATAAATAAATAGTTAAGATTTATTGAACACAATAAAAAATTATACAAACTGGACAGAAATACAGACTTTTGATGCTGAACACCATACAATCTGCGCTTTTATAAAGAGGGCAATTATGCTGGCTTAATTTTCTCTTTGGTGATGAGGGTTAGCAAGCGTGTACACTTGAATCAATGAACATTCAATTATTCTGCATTTCAAGTGGATATACAATACAGTACTTTAGAAGTAAAACCTTAAGGCTAGCATGAACAAACAGTCTCCTGGTTCTAGTTAAAAACTAGTGCTGCTAAGGTTAACTAATTATAGAATCTTTCGTAGGATTTGAAGATTAAAGATGTAACTTCTCTTTTGGTGTAACTCATAAAACAAATTAACCCTCACTAGAATCGAAAATATCACAGGTAAGATGATAACACAAATTAGTAATTTGTTGCGATTAAACCAAGTAAATTAGTTCAACTAAGCTTTCTTTTCTAATGATCAACTCCAATAAAGTGAAATGTTACCTTCCTCGCAGGTGACAACCTCGGAGACATCGATTTGACCATGGTAAGCCTCGGGGTCCTAACCGACGGCACGGCCGACATCGGAGATCCTGACTCCGACGCATAATCGTCATCAAAAGCCGCCTCGATAACGTCGTCAGAAATCGACGAAAAACTCGATATCGACGACAAATAGTCCATCAAAGACTCCGTTTCAAGTGCCGCCACAGCTTCCACTTCCCAAAGAATCAACCTTTGTGTTGCACCAGCAAGAGGGTCGTCGTGAGTCACCGTGTTTCTCCACGGCGGCGTGCCTCCGTTGGCTCGCAAGAACGTTCCGCACCAGCTTTTCAAACATATTTGAAACCCGTCTCTTATGGGCTCCCACTCCAGTTTCAAATCGGTGTTTTGTTCCGGCGAAGTTTGGATCACTTTTTTTCCTGTCATGCCTAGGAGGAATGGTAAATTAGAGGCCGTAAGGTATGTTCCACGAGTGCTTTTGAGGCGTATGTGATTATCTTTTCCATCAACAACCTCCACAAGCCATCTAGCTTTGCTAGAATTGCCACCATTACGGCTTTGACTCACTGTTTCTCCGTTGTCGGCTGCGATCAAGTACTTGTCAAGGTGACTCCGGAGCTTCACGACCTTGGTCTTAGTGAATAAGTCCATCAACAATCAAACTACTCTAGTGGGCAACTCTGAAGAACTTAGATGATAAGGGATGAGAATATAGGTCCTTATAAGCAGAGAAGAACTGATGGCGTGTTTTGTTGCTTTAAGTGGAAGGATGCAATTGCATGGTGCAGAAGGAGGGTCGAAATTCTGGACAAGACTTTAATTGGGTTTTAGGTTCTTTTCTAAATTTATTTACGACTTGGACTTTTATGCTGACGACGAAAGTTCCAGGAAATTAATCAAAATTTACAAAGAACTATCTTTTTAATGAGTTTCAGATTAGGAGAGGACATGGAATTGGGCGTTGACGATGAAGGTTCTAGGATTTATACAAGTGTGTGTCCACACGCTTTAGACCGTTGAAGCTGAAACTAAATATAACGAGGCTTAGGTCCAAGAGTTCCGATCCCCTGTTAAAGTTTGTTTTATTGTTAGGACCTTGGAGACTCGGCCTTATTGAAGCAGTGAAGTGTCTTGTCCTGTCCAAGAGTCGACCGATAACTCGCTGCAAATGATAATGGCCCCAGATAATACCTGACCGCTGGAAAAGGAAACCAGAAAATAAAAGGAATTAAAACCATAGAGGTACTGTATAGTATATATTTACAGGCGAAAACATATTTTTGCAAACTAAAACTTATGTAAGAGAGTAACTGCGGAGTGACTGGTTTCCTGAGATATGACAACTAGTTTAAAGATTTTTTAAGAACAAATTGTTACTCGAGTGAACACGCCATATGTAAATTCTCGGGGACATACAATAGAAAAGGGTAAGGTTATGTTTCGTTGAACTTAAGATTTTTAATAGAATTGAATATAATTAAATAGTTTATAATATAATTGAATAGAATGGAATGTAAATGGATGTAATATTTAAAAAATATTGATTAGGAGGGATGAAAGAGTTCATAATTTAATATAGTAAAATGTTATTTGAAATAAGGGTTTATAATTAATATAATATAGTGAAAAGTTGTTTATCATTTTACTTTCCATCATAAACCCCCCAAATCGGAGATTTCTTATTTTTATTGTTTAGGATGGAATGAGATGTAATATAAGATCACCTAAGAGTTTTAAGATTAAATCAGCCGAATTCGTTGAACTTTCTAATCATTAATGCTAACTCGAGGCAGGGTGCATAGTTGACATTTTGCTAGTTTTTATAGGAGAGGAAGAGAGAGTATGACATGTCAGCCTGTAACACCCCAACATATGCCCCGGAAATATTAGCATGTTTAGGATGTATTAACAAATGAACATAATGAATTAAGTACATCTAAGTATAGTAAGAGATAGAATAGTACTTAATGTAAAAGACAAGGTTAAATGGATAATTTGTTCGCTTCGGTATGGACATACATACTTAGATGTGAAATATGTATGGAAATTTTTATATGTTTGCTTAGATTGAGCGTGATGTGAGGGGAATTGAAAAAAGAATTATTCCATAAGCAAATGGGATGTTTTTGGTTAAATTGGATGTATTTTTGTATTACTTTTGCACGATAAGATCGAAGTTAGTTGATTTGGGATGTGTACCTCACTGAATGGATATGTTCCACTGAACATACTTCTGTAATTTGGCCATATCATGACATATAGACCTCCAAATTGGATAATTCTAATTGGAAATTAAAATAGAGACATAGATCTAAAATTTTCATGAAGGAACCGAAATTTGATTATGCTTTTGAGAGTTTTGAATTCTATTTTGAAGTTGAGTTCTGGCTATTGTCCTAGTTTTTGAACAGCCTATAGTTTTTGGGGTATAACTCCTGATATAATTAACCAAATTGCATGAAATTTGTGTCATTAGAAATTAAGACATAGGGGAATGAAATAAATTGATAAAATTATAGGCCAATGTGGGAATTAAAGGAAGGAGAAGGACCAATATGTAATTTTCCTAAAGTCAACTCATGGACCAATAAGATTAAAACATGTGTGTCCAATAGAATTATAACACATGGTCTAATAGAATTGTAACAAATGGTCTAATATTTTTTAACACATGGTCTAATAGAATTGTAACACGTGGTCTAATAGAATTGTAACACATGGTCTAATAGGATTGTGACATATGGTCCAATGGGATTGAAACGTGTATCTAAGACTAGAAAATTCATGAAAAAGATTATGGAAAGGAGAGATGGGCGACACTTTGATGGCTTAAGTTTTTCTCCTCTCCATTTCACATTCTTCATCCCATCATTTTTCAATTGGTGATTCAAACAAAGTCAAAGAGGAAGGAAAGGAAAAGCATTAGTAGAACTACTTTGCCAATTTTAAAGTTTGAGACTCCACTTAGTTAATTTCTGTATTTGTGCATATTTTAATGTATAAAAAGATTAATTTGGTAATTTTAGTTGCATATGAAAGCAAAGACATAGAAATAGAAATCTTTAGAAGAGACTCTGACTTCTTTTTGGCTTTGTGACGTTGTAAATTGGGATATAAAATGGTGACCTGATGCTGCTCCTGTTTTGAAGTAGTGTGTGATATTGGTCAATAGCTTGTGTGTTAGAAGTCGAAATTGCCTGATATTTGATGATATGGAAATTAAAGACATTGAGAAACAAATGTTTAAAAGACCTAAAAGCCTAATTGGAATGTTTTCTATTTGAAAATTTAGGAATAAGTGGAGACTATCGTGTGATTTATTTTTGGACTGATTTGTTTGTCTATTTTTAGACCCACCGTATGCTTAGCCCATTTTGCACTATTTTGAGTGCTTTGCTTTCGTTTTTCTTTCACTAAACCATATCAGAACCTTTTTTATTGTTTATGAAAATTTGTAAAAATCTAGAAATAAATGAAATCTGACTTATCATTTATGAATGTGGTGATTAAATATTGAAACTTAATATTTAACATAATTCATACTAAAGAAAATTTACATGTACATACTATGATTTATATGCATATTTATTGTTTATATATGTATTGTATGGTTATACAAGTGCGAGTTTGATACCCTCCTAATGGGGATAAGTTATGACTTGCATGTATGAACTTAAAAACAAATTTTATGATTTCAAATGAATATCATGTGATTTGTTATTATATTAATTATGAAATTGGAAAATGGTTAAAGGACATGTTATAATGCCTGCTATATTGTCTTGGTGGTGGATAGATGGGCATGCCTATAAGATTACAGTGCAACTGCTATAGTTTGACACTACCGGTGTCCACAGTTCGATACCTTCAGGTATTAACAGTTTGATACCTTTGAGTATCCACAGTTTGACACCTTTGGGTATCCACAGTTTGATACCTTCAGGTATCCATAGTTTGATATCTTTAGATATCCACAGCACCCGTTATCCACACCCATAGAAAATGTGCAGGCTTAACACAGAAAGGAAACTTAACAGTCATAAATAAGAAATATAACATAACAATATGAATAATTGGTATTGATGAGCATTTGTATTGCTTTTAATGATGAATTGTAATGATGTGCAAAGTCATTATTTACATGAGCAATGAATATTAATGTTTGGTCCATGAATGTGAATTTATAGTATATGAGTTGTGATATTTTTGAATATGTGTGCTTAACATATGACTGTTGTGAGTGGTCATCCAATCTAAGTGTTTTCTCCACTAAGCTTTCAAGCTTAACATGAGTGTTAATCCGTGTAGGTCGAAGTCATAAGAGTTAAGTACAGGGAATATCTGTAGGGACCAAGGCCAACAGATAGAAGGAAAAGTACTTTTGGAATGTGTTTTTAGTTACAGATGATTACACATGTAATGAAGAAAGGAAATTATATGTTTTCTTTTGGATTACCATGTAAATGTAAAGATATATTACTACTGTTAAATGATAATGTTAAGCATTGGGGATTTTTGTAATGTGTATATGTATAACACTAAATAGAATTGTATACCTTGAATGCATGTACAGGAATTTGGTTGCTATGTGTGTGGATGGTTATAGGTTCTGTATATGGGGTGTTACACAGCTTTTACCAAATGACGTGTCTCCATTTAGATTTAGAGCTAAACAAATAAAAAACCTTTCTTTTCGGAGCTCCAATCAAAGGAATCAATATTGTTTCAAAAACGATATCCATATCTTTGGTATATATATATATACATACTCAGAGGGACAAAACCAGGGCCTAGGGTTAGTAATGGGTGTTTTAATCTTTTTTTTTTAACTTAGTCTTTGAAAATTTTAAATTTACAAAACTACTATATTTAAAAATCTCAAAGACTAAATTACAAAAAAAGATTAAAACACCCACTACTAACCCTAGGCCCTAGTTTTGTCCCTCTGTGTCTTATATCCATTACCTCACTCTCCCCTTCATTTCTTATTTTCTCCATTTCAGCTCTCTATCATTGACTCTAGCTCCTCTGGCACTATGACACTAGTAACTAACCATCCTCACATAATTACACCATCATAATTAAATCTCATCCACACATTTATGCGGGGTTCACGTAAATGTGTAGATAAATTAAATAACACAGAGTTGGAATACCATAATGGGTACAGAAGATTTAATGTGCGACAACTCCACCACCAAATCACTAAGAACTAACTTCTCACCATGACGACCGCTAGCACATCCTCTCGAGGTTATCACCTTCTAACTCTCCTTGTAACCTACTAAACTAATGATCTGTAACCTATAACAAATTACTCAAACAATAATGCTTACAAGATCTTCGAGATTGTTTAACTTGTAATAAATTACTCAAACAATAAAGATAACTGAAAGACAAATTGAACAAAGGATGTAATATGAAAAACCCTTTAGTGTAGAGATAAAAATCACAAGACAAATCAATAATAAATCCACTAAATCAAAATATCAAGTTACAAATGTTGAAGATTTTGAGCTAATTACTCTCTCACAAGAGAACTATAGTACGTAGAACCTCTCTTTCAAGCTATCTAAAGTGCTGTCACTTTTTCATCTCTCTAAACACCAAGATATTCACCCTTTCTATTCTTTAAAATTGAGTGTGTGTGTGTGTGTGTGTGTGTGTGTGTGTATCGATACACAAATATAGCAATAATACTCCTAATCAAAGTCTAGAAATCAAACTTTAATAACACGATGGTTAATGAAAGTTATTTAGAATCTAAGACTCTTCTATCATCATATGTTTATGTCTTATTGAACTTCTGTCTCTCAAAAACATAAGAATTTATACTAGTCACCCGCAACTTCATTCCTTTTGATCCAAGAAGACAACTAACACTTTTGGAGTACAAATCTAGTGGACCTTGTTAAGTGAACATCCATAAAATGGGTCTGGACCCATAATAATTTTTATCTTTTTATTTTTCATTAAACTTATATTTTTTAATGTGCATTGCCACAAGAAAGATATAAGATATAAGAAACTATTATATTGTTTCAATATAGGTACATGCAAATTTTTCAGCTTCCTCTACAATATCCATTTAACTTTTTAATATGTTGAAATCTATACTATATCATTTGTATTAGTAAGAAATCTATCTTGATACGTTATAGTTGTAACTTAGCTATAACTATAGCATGTCCAGTACATTAGCTTTCTGAATTTTATTTTTTCAAGTATTTATAAATGATTAATCTTCTTAGAGTTGACTATTGAATTTTTATAGGAAAATAATGATGTTACAAATCAAAATTTTATTTTTGATATGAAGTTATTAATTTAATTTTGACATGTCTTTATTTTTTTACAATAAATTGAGGAAAGTTCAAGTATTCTTAATAATTTAGCCATTTCAAGAATATTCAATCATCCAATATGGGCTCATACTAGATTGGTTTATGGTATGAAGAACCACACTCTTTGTTTGTATTGTAACAAACATTTGAAAGGTGTATGAATTATCAGATTAAAGAAATATTTAACTAGAAAAAAAGTGATGTAGCCTTGTAAGAAAGTTAGCTATGACATGAAATGACAGATGAAATTTTTACGTGAAGAGTATCATAATGAGAGAGACAGCAAGCAAAGACTGAACTGCAAAATTAATAGTGAAAGTTCTTTTTATGGCGGTCAGGATAATACTAACAATGTTAAAGGTCATATTCTAATTATCGTAACTGATGTGAGGAAGAGAAGAAGACAAATGTATAACCTTTTTGCTTTCCTAATAACTCTTAGAGGTGAACCTTCAATTTATAGTTCCTTAAAAATATAAAAAATAACTTATAATATGGAAATGAAAATGACTAAATGGTGGTATGATGCAGGTGTAACATTTAATGTTGCTCATTTTATTAATACCAACCTATATTATATACCTTTTAAGGTCCAATATGTAAAGCTTCTTCATTTTTTGACTATAGATTTAATATTTTGAGCGGTTTTATTTATGAAATAAAAAGTTATTTAAATGAAAGAAAAATGACTTGTGGAAATTTTGGGCACTCAATCATGTGTGAAAGTTAGACAAATAGAAAACATGGACATATTATCAATTTTTTTGTTCATTTTGTTAAAGAGGCAACAATTTTTAAGTCTATTAATGCATATGATCTTGTAAGAAATGTTGATACTCTGTTTGAGATATTTGGTGAAGTTGTAAATGATGTTGGGCTTGAAAAAATTATACAGTTCATCACTAACAATGATGTTTCTTACAAAGTAGCTAAAAATAGGTTGTAAGCAAGTCAAATTCCTTATATTAGATTCCTTGTGTTACATACTGCATTGACATTGTGTTGAAAAATATATAGTTAATTATTAAAAAACATGCAGACTTTAGTCAATTTTGCAATGCTCACCTGATCTTTAAAAAGTGACACTAAAATGCCCCAATTTTCAATTTGTTGCAAAAATAGCTTGACGTTAAGTTTTATGTTAAAGTTATTGATGTGGCAAATCATATCAAATTTTTTACATGTCACGTGTCTAACACGTGGCCCAATTTTTTCCAACTCATTTCTTTACAAATCAATTAAAGTACAACATATAAACATAAGTTTTGTTTTGTTTGTTCTTGAGTCTTAACGATATAACTCTTCGGTATTGTGTGTGGACTGTTGTTCTCTTATAATTGTGTGTTGACTGCTGCTATCTCTAGAGTGTCTTTAGAGTGTCGACGTTATTGTCTTGCATTTGTGTGCAATTAGGGGTGCTTGTCTCCTGCGATCGAGAGGCGAGTTCATCTAACCCTAAGTTAGATTGTCGCTATTTGAGAGATAATTCAGTGTTGTTGAGTTTGTTTATTTGATTTTCCGTAGATATTATCATTTGTCTATTCAATTTCAAGAAGCTTTAATTCTTTCCAATATCCTATTTTGCTTCTTCCTATCGAAGTATTGATTGATATTTTATATTATATCAATATTGATTTAACCATAAGTGCACGACGTAGCTATAGCTAGCATAGGAAAATATGGGTCGATCCCACAAAGACAGCAAGTATTAGTAGTTACCTTTCTCTTATTATCTAACCTACGACTTGGATGTTTGGTTTGTAATTAAAAATAAAACTTAAACAAATAAGCTAAATTTGGATATGATAATGAATGCATAAGACTAATGAAATTACTTAGAAAAAACCAATATCAAAGGTTAGTATCTAAGTGAAGAATCTCCCTAAAAAATCATTAATTAATTAAACTTTTATCATGCAACTATTTTGTTAATTATTGGACCGTATAAATTCCTATCTTATGTTAATAATTCTCTCGAGACTACTAACAACTAATCCATAGGTTGATTAATTGAAATCTTTCTAGTTAAAGTTACAAGGATTGCATTATTGATTTATGAATTCCACTATTAGGTTTGACCATAATCCAGAGGATTTATGTTGATATATCTCTAGGTTTACAATCAACTCCTTTCAATTATGATCTATTCATACAAAGGATTCCTCAATCCTAAGTATATGAAATCAAATCATGTACCAATATTCTGGATATATTAGAACAAACATAAAACATATAATTGAATTGCAATAAATCAATCAAAATAATTACATTGAATAAAAGATTAAGATATATTGTATCATCCAAATTTGTCTCCTTTTAGTCCATGAAGGCAATTATCACCTATAAATGTACTTGGAGCGAATTAAGTACCAATATATAACAAAACTATAAAATTGATAATACATCAAATATAGGTATATAATTATAGTCAAATTAGCATCCATCAAGCATCAATAGTAAAGGTAAAGTTCTTTGTATCAAATTCTTTCCAATAATTTAGTGTTCTTTTATTAGTTTTGCTTACTTCCGAATCACTAATCAATTCTTTTTATTCTTAAAGGCATGCCCTTTTTATTAATTTTACGTTTTATTGTTGAATTTGGCTATTTTTTAATTTTTGTCTCTTTTTTGGTTATATTGTTGAATTTGGTTAGTTAATTATGTCTTGATTTATTGTGCTTGTTATTTTTTAGAAACATCTTGTAATTCACCATATGGGAGGCATTTTTAACATCAAATTATTAAGATCCCATACAAGATTAGTGATACATGATAGAAAAATTCTTATTAAATTCATCTTGGCGATATGTGTAAACATTTCTTAGTAATATATTACATAATTCTGACTAAACTCCTTTGCTACCAATTTACATCTTATATGTTTTTTATTCTAAAGTAGATCAATAAGCTCCCAACTTCAATTTTTAGCTATTTTTCTTCTTAAGATCATTAATAGCTTCCTTTCATCCCTGTAGTATAGACACAAAATCTAAGGAAGCAAAGAAAGCTCTATAAGAAGGAGATAGCAAGTCATAAGAAATAAAATTAGAGATGGAACAAAAGTTATTAAAAGAAATTATAAAAAATTAATTATAAGTAGGAAAGATTTATTGATTACTTAATTCTAAATGAGTTAAGGCTATTAAGTTTGTCATTTCGCTAGGTAAAGTATTAAAAAAATCTATAAGCATATCTAATAAGAATAATTCTATCTAATCTTCTAACCACTCTATCAAAAGGTTCACTATCACTCTTATGCTTGTTAAAAGGTTCACCATCACTGTCATGCTCCCCCTGCCCACTATAATGCTTATGAGTCAATTGATGAAATTACATTCAATAATTAATTGAATTTTTTAGTACATCTAGTTTCTATTATATATTAATCTATGGTTTACCCCTTTTAAATGATGTTTTATGAATTTTTCAGTGATGGTCATTATTTCCTTTTAGAAAAAAAACATAATGCTTTTGTTATTCTGACTGCTCCATCCATGCCTTCAATTTTCCTTATTAGGGCTTCCACTTGAGTTTAGTTGCAAACTGTAGTAGGTGAAGTAAAGAGTTAAGATGGTATGGATTTCAACTTACTTATCTGTTAAATTACATATTTTGTTATCTCTAATAACAAAATTCTATGTAGATGTTTGTAAATTTTAAGTTTCATTATGGTGGGGTCTTGGAAAGAAATGAAAACAATAAATATGTTGGAGGCCTGATCAAACGAAAGAAGGATATTAATGTTGATGAATTTAGTATGTTAGTATTAAAAGGAGTATTAAAAGATAAAGAGCATAGAGTTGTATTTATATGTTACAAATTTCTAAAAGAGTTAATGAGATATTTAAAAGAGTTAAGTTTATACTATGATAAGGACATGTTGTCAATGCTTTAGCACATGGAAGAATTGAAGAACTACAATGTTGAAATTTATTATAATCATGTTTATGATAATACTAAAAGTGATGGTGAAGAAGTTGATTCTAATATCGACAACAAAGTGGGGCTATTCCAAGTTCAGGTGGAACAAGATGGTGAAGATTTTGTTGTCATAGAGATGACTAAAATTGAAAATGATATAGGTGATGATGAAATTTATGCAACTGATGATAAAGAATATGTTATTGCAAAAGCTAAAGAGAAGAAATATAGGAAGAAGGTAGGTAGTAGGTTTGAATGTGATAGTGTTATGGATGGGTTTAAAAGTAGTGGAAAATGTAGTAACAAAGAGAAAAATTATTCAAACAATTCACAAAGAGAAGTAGAAAGTTCACAAGGTTATTGTAGTGAGTATGAGGACAATAATGTTGGAGTTCAATCACCAATATGTACTGATGATGGTAGGTATAAGGCCTCTGACAGAACAAAGAAAAATGTTGTTTTTAATCCAAAAGTGGACATGAAAGATTTTTACTTTAAAGTTGGCATAGAGTTTATGAGGTTCAGTTTAGGGATGCAATTAGAAATTATACAATTACAAATGAATATGATATACAAAATTTGGTGTGAGAATGGAAGTTGTTTGTGATCCACATTGTCCTTTTAAGGTTTATGCTAGTTAGATTGGAAATGAAGAAACCTTTGCAGCGAAGATATTAGAAAACAAGCATGCTTATGAAAAAGTTCAAGGAAACAACAAGCTAATAAGAAGTGGATAGCAAATCAATTTATACACAAGTTCAGGAGGAATCCAAATTGGCCAACTAGCCAGATGATAGAAGATCTTCATAGGAAGTATGCATTGTAAGTGACTAATTCTCAATGTTATAATGGTAAATGGGAAGCTATTATGATGCTATAAATAAAAGGACGTTATGTAAAATTATGATCTCTTGGACAAGAATTGTGGCAGCCTAATAAAGAAGGCCAATTCATCATCCAAAATGAAATTGATGAAAAGTCTAGACAACCAATATTTAAGAGGGTTTACATAGGATTTAGTGCATTAAAGTATGGTTTCCTTGGTCGTTGTAGAAAAATAATAGGGCTTGATGGATGTTTTTTAGGACATTTATTGAAGGTGCTTTTTTAGCTGCAGTTGGGCATGATGGAAACAATTAGATGTACCCTATATTTTGGGTTGTGGTTAAGAGAGAGAATTACCAATCTTGGCATTGGCCTTTAAGTCTTCTTAGTGATGATCTAAACGTTAATGGGAATTCACGAGCATTTGTAACCGATAAACAAAAGGTCCAAATTCTAATATCAGTACTATTTATTAGTAAATATTTTGAATTATTATATTTACATTATACTGTTTTTTTAATCTTTTCAGGTTTTAGTAGATGCATTGAAGAACCTCTTCCTAGAAGTAGTGTTGGACCCCGAACTTTTGATGAAAATTAGAAATATTAAAATGAATTTAATTGAGAAAGAAATTGGTGAGAAAAG
>JAOQMR010000003.1:11352816-11371009 GCA_027563865.1 Erythroxylum pelleterianum | reverse complement strand
TGCTTTGGTTTCTGTTCTTTCGTTTCGTTCTCCGGTTAAGACCCGAACCATGTATTTGACTAAGTTTGAATAAGGAGCATGAGAACAGATTAGTATGAAAATAGATTATAAGATGAATAAGATGGAAAAAAAAATTTATACCGGTTTTCGGATTAGTCTAAAGGTATCGAACGCTATCCGTATAAGGGAATCTGTTTAAGTAGTTGGGTTCCGAATACGGGATCCAACAAGTAGAGCACCAAAAATGCGTCCAATATATGTAATCCAGCTGTTCTAAGTTACATAAAGGTCACACATACAAGAGTTTATTTTGGCAAGTGATTAATTACACAACATAAGTGAAATTTGATGAAATAATCGAGAAGTTGAAGAATGTATCAAAAAAGGTTTACGATGACTTCAAAGTAAGGAATCTTGAACTTTTATGAAAGCATTTGTTAGTATATGATCAAAGTGTAAGATTCTTCATAACAATATATCAAAGAAATTTAATGGATTCGAATGTAAAGCTTGATCAAAAAGCCTAATTAATATGTTAAAGGACAATCGAGTTGATTTAATGACTCGAATTCATGAAAAAGGAGATATGATGATCAAATCCATAAATGAAATATGTCCAAGGGTGAGAAAGAAGATAGAGACCGCACAATGGGAAGCAAGGCACTGCATCATCAGGACAAAGAGAAGTTTGAAGTTCGAAGCAACACATTTTGCATATAAGTTCATTGTTGATTTACAAGCAAAAACATGTCAGTGTAGACTTTGGGATTTAATAAGAATCCTATGTAAGCATGCATTTACTTGTATGTCAAATAAGAGGGAGGATATTAATGATTATGGAAGCCAATACTACAAATGTGAGTGGTATTTAAAGAGTTATCAGTACGTCATAGAATCCATTAGTTGTCCAAAATTTTGGCTGAAAACTGAAAACTTGCAACCTGTATTACCTCCTTTGATTAAGAAGATGCCTAGAAGACCTAAGAAAGCTAGAAGAAAGGATAAAGATGAAGAACCGTGTAATCCAAACAAGTTAAGCAAAGTCAGAGTACTCATGAGATGTCAATATTGTTTTGAAGTTAGTCATAATAAAAAAGGATTAAAAAATAAGGACCAACCTTAAAGACAACCTGAAATTGCCAAGGTAATTATTTGATGATTTATAATTATGTTTGTAATAAATATTCTTTAGATATCCGTTCATTCACTTTAAATTCTATATATATAATGTAAAGAAAATAAGGAAGACCATTGAAAAATCCAACATCTACCTCCAACATTAACTGGGTGTAAGAAGAAAAGGTAGACAATTGGTATCTATAGGATCCAATACTAAAGCACCTATCTTACAAAGGGAAAAGAGGGTGGTGAGTGAATATTCATTTTTAATTTTTAGTTTTCCATTAAATTTTTAATAAATCATAAACATTTATATGTATACAAGTTGTCCAAAGATATAGAGTAGCATTTGGAGAAGTTAGTGGGAACACCTATTTTACGGTATGTTACCAAATTACAAAATTTGGCTAATTATTTACTATTTATTCCTAATTAGTTATAGTATACCTTTTGTTTATAAATGTTTTATAAAAGGGTGGAAGTCAATTTTAGGTGTTCAAACCAACCCAAGCTTCTCAAAATACAAATGCTTAAAAAATAACTACAATCTGAAGGAGATACAAATTAAAGGTTAAAAAATCAACCCCCAAAAAAATCTCAATTTGATAATGATGAATTGCAAGCAAAATGAGCCATGCTTGAAATATGTGTTATGATTTCGTTATGTATTTCAACTGTGTGTTGTGATATGGATATGAATATATATTTGAAACTTTGTTATGTGATTTAGATATGGATAGGGATGTTTGACTATATTAGATAATTTGCTTGAAAATGGATAAGAATGTTAGACTATCTTGAATAATTGATTTGGATATGGATAATGACCATTCTCAATTGCCACACAGTATATGTCTAGCTTAATGAAAATGTCTTATGCTTTGCATTTCAAAAAAAAATTTGCTTACGGAAACTATCATTTCGGTATTGGTATATTAACATTACCAATGTATCAAGGAACAAAGAAAAATGTAGGCTAAAAAATATAGTTACTAAAATCATAACCTATCTAAATATTGATAATACCAACTTAAATATACAAAAGCAGCAAGTTTAAACTATTACAAATTTCTTATGTTCGCAATGAGCTTAGGCAATATGCTAAGAATATGAAAACTAGGACCATCAAATAGTCAAGCAACAACAAGTGATCTCTCATAATCAGATACAATAAGAACAAATTATGTACATAATAAATTAAATGCAAATTCTTCCTATTCTATTTTACTCTTTCACATATTGCTACAGTGCAAGTTGATATTAAAAAGCATCAGACACCCAGTAAATATAGTCACACAGAACCTACAAAAAAAATAATAACACAAATATCATACTTATGTCAATATCTGAAATATCTATGAATTAAATAATAAACTCACCTTTTACATACAAGACATCTAAAATTTGAACGATAATATTAATATCATATAAGCTATAATTGAAATATTCATAATGTGATAATAAAAACATAAGGGCAATACTTACTTTTGCATTATTACATTAATAAAAATGTTGACCAATATTAGGCTTAGCAATTGATATTTGTAGCTTCATCTTGTGATTATATAGTTAGGAATCAATATAGAGAATCTAAAAAATTACTCAGAATTACGATATCTATGTTATATACTAAATATAATAGCGATAAAAATTACAAAACTTGTTTTAGCATTGAACATAATGCCTTTCTTAACAAAATTGAGAGTATTTCTTTTTAGCTTCTGCTAAATTGTTGAAACAACAATAAATCACATTCTTGAATTCATTAACATTGGCTTCACACTCTTCCTATGTCAAGTATATAATAGGTGTAGATGTAATAAAAGCCACACATATTTTACTCCCACCTTTTTTTTGTAATACATACTCATGATTGTCAAATACGATTAACACGTTTTCATACAACTACTACAATATCTTAAAGCCAATACACAATAATTAAAAAAAATACAAAACTATCCAGAGCTAAAACATTCTTACATAATGAAAAGACCCTTCAAGTCCTATTCATTGATGTCTTTCCAAGATTTCCAATGAATAGGGTATTGCATAGAGGATTATCTTTTGTATTCTTTATAAAATTAATGAAAGGGAAAAGTGAATGAGTTGTTAGTGTTATGATCTAGAAGCCAATCATTGGATGGATGTATTCTAACAGTTATGTTCATGAGTTGGATGGTTTATATCGTTTTGTTCTATGAGTTTTCATTATTTATGGATTATTCGAGTTGAGGACTCGGATTGTAGAACTTTGTAATGAAAAATAATGATTACTCTGAAATGTCACTAATCTTGGTAACAAATGTGGAATATTAACTGACCACTAAAAGATTAGTGTGTGGATTAAATGATGGTGATGTTCTGCAAATCATTTGATAAAGAATTATCAGTTTAATCACACAGGTACATAATGAAGATTATGGTATTCGATAGACCTTAACTGAAACATTATTAGGAAATGTTTCATACGTGTTGTGAATTCTATGGTACTAGATGTTTATTTTCTTACATGAGAAATGTGTATTTATTGGTGTTGTCCAACGTTAACCATAACAAGTAGCTGTACAGATAATGCCACGGTATGTGTGACTTATATAGAGGATAGATGTTCATCAAGCATACCATTATCCCTTATATAAGATATGAGCGATAATAGCTATAGGCACTTGATAAAATAATATTTTATGCATGCAATATGATTAAGGAGTTAATCATATTTACGATTTACTTTGGAAATCAAGAAGGAATAAATTGGCAGAAATGACATATTCCAATCTTGCATTTATTCAGGATATTATGAGACAAGAAAATTGACACGACAATTTTTTCTTCAGGATCATGATTTATGTATAATACGTATCATCAATGTCATTTGAGTAATCATAATGTATTTTGCTAGATACCGGTTATGATGTATAAAATTAAAAGGAGTTTTAATTCTATTGTCAACGTGACATAGATCCCAACTGGTCACACTAGAAAAGATTTGATTAGAAAAAGGAAATTATTATAGTATATCATATGCTGATATGAATATAACAATAAAGTTAATTTTAAGTGTTAAAATTATTTTGGTGGTCATATGGTATTAGATTAAATGTTATTAGATAACAATTTGATCTTAGACAAATTTATTTGATATGTATGACATGTCATATAAATATATTGCTCAACAAAATATTGTATATAATTATATGGTACAGTTATATAGCAATTGGGTCAAATGTTTAAATTATTTTGAAATATGAGATAAATGGAAAATTGGTTGTTTTTTAATGAAAAGTCACATGGCTAATCTTGTGAGAACAAGCGCTGTCCATGAAATGTACATAAAGATGTGTTTAAAGCCTTATGACTAAGTTGCCCTTTTCACTTTATTTTTGGCTTTATTTACATAAAGGCTTTTTAGACAATTAAAAGGACTTTTAATTAACCCTAATTTGTCCATAAGGGAGGAAGATTTTCATTTCTTTTATTGTTATTCCAGTTGCTGCCGATTGCTTCACTTCTCTCCTACCATTTTATCTCTTTTTTTCTCTTTTGTCTTCCTCCAAGCTGGTTATCTTCATCTTTCTTACAAGACCCAAAAGGCTCTACCATTTAGCTCATATTTTGAGCAATCAATCACCATTTAAATGGTTTATTTTGGAGAAGAAAGATCCAAAAGGCTTTTCCATTTAGCTTATATGTTGAGCAATCAATCACCATTTAAATAGTTTATTTTGGAGATTTTCTAGGATAAAAGATAACCCATTGAAGCACCATCTAGCTTCAGGAACCTTTGGGTCTTCTAATCGATCTTTAGTGGAAACCTTAGAGTGCATCTCACTTCGTGCAAAGGAGACACAACTGTGAGCAAGAAGACACAACCATGAGGAAGGAGACATAGTTGTGAGACCTTTTATTTGGTTTGGAGACCAACTTCTAGGTATAATGGTTTGTATGCTTTCATTATATGTTATTTTTGGTATATGAAATGGTTGCAAGACAAGATCGTTTGGGTTCTTGTTTGTTTTAATTTTTTTTAACCCACTTGAGCCCCAACAAAATCGATACGAGTCTCCTAATCCTGCTAAATTGCTCTACGAAATCACTCGCTCATAGTAATTACCAGAACATAAATGAATAATATACAGGAGAAAGGTATAAATAATTATTGTAATACATGGAAGAATGTACTTCAAATAGACATGTATCATGGCAAAGCAAATTTTTAAGCTAGTAGATAAAGTAAAACTTAATCCAAGCATATGCTTGAATTAGAGCACTAACATACAAATACTAAAAGTAGAAGCATTATTCATTACAAATCTAAAGATTACTTTCGAAGAAAGAAAGCATAATGCTCCAACAATAAAGATCATAAAATTAAGAAAAAAAATCCTATAGGAAGATCAAGACACTCCACAATGGATCTCATTAGGCATATCATATTTCTTTACTTAAATGGGAACCTAATAGGAGATCCTCTTGGAATCATGATTACAATCCAAGCTTCTTTATCTTTCATAAATGATTACAGAGACTTAAAAACCCTATAAAATAAAGTGCAAACAAAGATTAACCACCTTCCATCCAACTTAAATAGTTTCTACAACTGATCAATACAAAACTTGCTTTGCATATGCAATGCTAAGTATGAAAATTATTCACAACTTTGAACCATTCAAAATCATAGATCATCAAAGACATTTCGTAATAAAAGCACACAGGGTTTACAACTTATATTTCACCATATGCTTTGTATTCTTTTCTTGAACATTCTCTAATAAAATTAAATAGAATATGGTTGAGTCTCAAGAAATCCATAAAATATTTTCTACCTCCTCTTTAAGGAAACATGTGTTCTTGGAAATTGCTTGTAGTAAACAGTGACTAAGTGAATTCAAATTTCTTAATGTTTCTCCATCTATTTTTGGTGATAGTACATATGAAATTGAAAAATGTTATACAATATCACATGTTATAAACACTTTAAGTCTCTAACCAAAAATACTGTAAGAAACGTAATAACCCATTAACAAATTACACCATTAGATTAAGATTGAAAGAACTTTCAAGCATATAAAACAATCTTACAATTTCCAAATACAGAACTTTCAAGCATAGAAAAGGAATTTGTCCTATAAAAATGAGAAAAGCTTAGAAACAAAGAGGATTGCAGAAAAAGACTAAAGACTGTACGTAACATATAATGAATTTCAAGAAGAAAACCTCTAAAAGAGCTTAAAATGTCAATAAGATCTACCACAACAATCTTGGATAACTCTTCATCACTTCACAAGCAGGTCATCAAAAAATTTCTTAATAGAACAATGCCCATGACCAACTAATAAAAATCTATTGGAGAGAATAATATTTCAAACAAAATAAATCAAGACATAATTAACTAACCAAATTTAACAACATAACTGAACAAAAGAAAAATATAATCAAATAGCCAAGTTGAATAATAAACACATAATTAATAGAAGAGAGCATGCCTTTAAGAACAAAAAGAACTAAAAGGTGATTCGCAAGCAAGTGAAACAAAAAAAAACAAATTCAACAACAAGACACTAAATTATTGGAAATAATGTGGTCTAGAAAACTCTACCTTTACTATTGATACTTCAATAGGAAGGAAGCAAAATAGGTTATTGGAAAGAATTAGAGCTGCTTGAAATTAAATAGAAGAATTATAATATCAGCAGAAGATCAAATAACCAAACTCATCAACACTGAATTATCTGTCAAACAACGACAATCTAACTTAAGGTTAGATGAACTCACCTCCCAATCACAAGAGACAAACTCCCAATTGCTCATAACCGCAAGATAATAACAACACTTTATAGGCAACGAAAGTCCAAACACAATCTTAAGAGAGTGACAATCCACACACAACGCAAAAGAGTTATATCGTGAAACTCAAGAATGAACAAAAAAAATTATTTTTTATATGTTTTAATTTATTGTATTTTTAAAGAAATGAGTTAGAAAAAATTGAACCATGTGTCAGGCATGTGGCATATAAAAAATTTGATATGGTTAGCCATGTTAACAAAGTTAATAGGAAACTTAATGTTTGACTTTTTTGTAATAAATTGAACGTTAAGGCATTTAAGAGTCACTTTTTGAAGATCGGGCTAGTATTAGGAAATTGAGTAAAGTTTTTATTTTTATAATTAACCAAAAAATATAAGAGATGTTAGATACTTTCTCATCATTGATGAAGTTATCTAAAAAGCAATAATAGTAACTAAGTTCATCTATAATCGCGCATGGGTTTTGAATTTAATAAGAAACAGTTTTACCAATGATAGAAATTTGTGTCGCTCTATCATTACAATATTTATAACTAATTTCTTATCATTTTTGTTTTGTTTTGTAATGAAGAAGGAACTGATACGAATTTTTAAAAGTGATAAGTAAAGGTGCATCTCAATATACATGGGCTAATATTAGAATGGAGGTTTTCAGAATTATACTTGAAGGTTATGAATTTTAGTCTCAATATCAATTTGTCATAGGAGTTTGTGAGTCTTTAGTGAGAGTAGTTCGTATGGCTGATAGTGGTAAGAAGGAAATAATGAGTTACTTTTATAATGTCATAAAAAGGACAAAGGAAGCAATTAAGCCCAACATGAAAATTAGGCCTTTCTTGTGTACGTCAATCTTGTAGTCATTAATAAAAGTTAAGAAAGATAACTTTACTTTCTGTTGTTTATTGTTATGACATTTCTGAATCTTAGTATCTATTTTATACTAGGATTTACAAATAAAGTTGAAGTTAATAGGAGAATGCTATTAACTATCATAATAATTATTTCACATGAGATTATACAATATCTTCTTAGTTCAGAATAAAGATATACAAAAATGTGTGCAATAATTTAGGATGCCTATTGAAATTTGTCAAAGAAATAAAATTAATTCAAATATATTTTTTCACTTTTATTACTTGTTTAAAATTAATCATCACAGTTTTTGTTTACAAGGTTAATTTCTTTTGTCGTATAGTTGCTTGATGGGACCAATTTATAAGTGGTATTACATAATTACAAAAGTTTGCAATTTAAATCTGAGTCAATGAGTGAGTGTAACTGGTATGAAAGTAATTGGAGCACATTTGAATGCATCCATTCCAGAAAGAAAGGAATATATTGGAATACAGAAGATTGAGCAATTTGGTTTTTGCTCGATGTAAATTAAAGTTTCAAGAAGTGTATGTTATCATTATTAAGTTGAATATATTTACTCTTGATTTTTTTAATAATAATTTTAAGTTGTTTGATAGGACTCTTAATAGAATAAGTAGATCTGTAGATCCAATTTTCGTTGACTATATCGATCTTTTAACTAACTAGTTTCTGAGAAACCAAGTTTCATATATAAGAGTGTTTTGGAAGATAATCTTAAATGGGAAAATAATGACATATCATTTAGCATAATAAGTTTGAATGAAGGTGATGATGATACTCTTCACAATGATGAAGATATTATACCAAATAAAAATTAAGGTCAATGCAATTTAAATAGATGTCACTGAATTCATTTTTCTCTTTTCTTTTAATTTCACTTATATTTGATGTATATATTAAATTTTATATATGAGATGTAAAACTTTTAATTGTAAGTGTTTTTGTTTTAGGTTTCACTTATACTTTGTTGTATTCTTTAGCACAAACTCTTGTTATAATGTTTATGGACCTATATTTGTTCCGAATATATGATGTTATATTATAAATTGTAACATTTTAAGTACTTTATAGTAATCTTAATTTTATATCTATATGATAATTAAATGATCTTTTTTCTTATACTAATTGTGATTATTTTTATATTAGAAATATTAGCAACAATAACAATACCTTAGTAGAAATCATACTAAACACTGGGTCTTGGAACATCTAAGAGTACGCAGCCTTACCTCTAACTAATCGAAAGGTTGTTTTTGATAGACCTGTGTGAAGAAAAGAAAAATTAAAAATAAAGATAAAATAAGTCCATATATAAGAAAGAAGACAAATAAATAAATAAAACAAACAAACAATTATAAGAAAAAATTTATGCTAGGTAAGAAAATTTTTAGGCTAAATAACTAAGAGGGAAGTACTATATATTAAACCTTGAGGCCAAATATAAGACATAAGGCTAGAAGAAAAAAATTTAAAAGACTTATAAGAAAGAGAAGAACCTTTCTATTTAAGATTATGTACTCGTATCCTAGTACGCCAAAGTTTTTATTGAGGGTCACATCCTCAATAAGTTCCAACAATGTCATATCATTCTTGATCACCTCCCCTACTTCTTTTTAGGCCTTCATTTTTTCCTTTTACTATCCCTAATTAAAAGTTACTCACTTCTTCCTGCTGGAGAATTAAGATATCTCCTTTTAACATGTCCGAATCACTTAAGCTTGTCTCTCTGAATTTTTTATTAATATTAGCCACCTTTAATTTATCTCTTACCATTTCATTCATGAACTTAACTCTTATAGTAAGATTGCATATCCAACGGAGCATCCTCATCTCTATTATCATTAACTTATGATTATGCACATGTTCGATGGGCCAATACTTTGTCCCATAGAATATGATCAGCCTAATCGCTAAATGATAAAATTTAACTTAAGCTTGAGTGGTATCTTCTTGTTATATAAGATTCCTACTGCACTAAATAAAGTCACCTTGATCTGATACGGTGAGCAATGTCTTCATCAATCTCTCAATTGCTTTAGATGCTAGATCATAGATACTTGAAACACTCTTTTTATAGTATTACTTCTGAACCAATCTTTACCTCTATATTAGAAGCTACCTTATGGCTTAAAAAGTTATACTCTAAGTATTCAATCTTAGTCTTACTCAATTTGAAACCCTTCGACTCTAACGCATCTCACAAAAGTTCTAGCTTGACATTAACAACATTGTTTTGTCTCATCCACTAAAATAATGTCGTAAGCAAACAACATACAACATGGCAATCCCCTTTGATATTCTTGGTAAACTCGTCCATTACTACTGCAAACAAAAAGAGGCTTAATAAAGAGCTTTAGTGTAGCTGAACATCGATAAAAAATGCATTGTATCTCCTCCTATTGTCCTTATTATAGTTCTAACACATTCATAGATATATATATCATATGGAGAAGTTTTTATATATATACATGTATACATACATACCTTAATAACTCGTATATAGGTCATATAAACTCCTTTTAATTTTATATGTATGTATGTAAAAAAAAACTCGTATATAGGTCATATGAACTCTTTTTAATTTTAAACATCTCCATATAATTTCCCTAGGTACCTTATCATACATCTTTTCTAAGTCAACAGAAATCATGTGTAGGTTACATTGTTTCCCTTATAATATTTTATTAATCTTCTAAGCAAATGTTAGGCTTTTTTGTGTGGAACTTTCTGGCATAAAACCAAAGTAGTTCTCCAAGATAGGCGCATCATTTATCGCTTTCTTCTCAATCGCCTTCTCCCATACTTTCATGGTACGACTAAATAGTTTGAAGCCTCTATAGTTGTTACAACTTTTGATGTCTCCTTTGTTCTTATATAGAAGAATTAGCATATAAAGTCATTACTCATCCGACTTTTTGATAGACTTAAAGATTACATTAAAAGCTTGACTAGCTTAAGCAAGACCCTATTCTCTTGATGCCATTTTTAGCCATGAGTACTCACCCTACTTCATTTTTTATATAACGAACTTCATCTAAGTCTCTTATTTTTTGTTCTTTAGCGCTCGCCAACTTAAATATATCATTTTCTCCATCTTTTGCTCCCAACCGTTGGTATAATTTCTTTTAAGCTATGTTTTTAGCTTATGAGACTATTTTCTTTGTCTCTTTCTTTGTCAGTTTGTAACTTTCTTTATTAACTACCATCTCTACCTCATGGTGTTATCCAATAGAGCTTTATAGATAGCATTCTTAATCTTAACATTTTCTTATACATCTTCATTTCACTCGAGACTTCATCTTATTACTTTTAGGTCCTTTAGAATTACCCAAGATCTCTTTGGCTGCATTTTTTCCTAGTTTGCGTCTTTTTTCCATATTCTTTTTCATATATTACTATATCCTTAAATTATTTCACTGCTTCCCCTTTTAAGTTCCGCTTCCCCTTTCAAGTTTTACTATTTAACTTTGATACACCTCGTAGGATTTCTCTTATTTCTCAAACTTTTAATTATTATAATTTTTATATAATATTAATTTAAAATAAAAATTATATAATAAAATATATTAAAGAAATATTTTATAAAATTCAATAACTATTTTATAATTTTAAAAAATTCGCAATATTTACTAACAGTGATATTATACAGTACCAACACAAAATTCATTACTAAGTCTCGCACGAAATTCATAAGATTGGCTCGAACTCCAATAAGATTTTTCAAATATGCGACAGTCTTTCTCAATCAAGGCCAACTTTCTGCGTGTCGTCAACTTAACGGATTCAATTTTTTACTTGGATAAAATAATTAGATATTGTGTGATTAATAAATTGTTATATTTCTTTCTATTCATCTTTGGTGTAATGTATTATAATATTTATAAAAAAAATACAATTTATTTGCCCTCACCTTCTATGCTACTTTTTCCTTAATTTTTTTCAGATCTAATGTTAATTTAATATCTTAAAATTTAGAAAACTACCGAAAGAGCTGAGCGATCCTTATGACCATTGTTTTGAAAATTGGAACTGACCAGTCGGTTCGATCGGTGACCAGTCGACTATCCGATCTGGTTCACTTCTAAAAATTGGTCTCTAATTGAACCAGTGAGAGCCGCTCAATTGACCGATCGAACCAGTCCGGTTCTACTGGTTCGACCACTAGTTCAATAATTTTTTATTTTTATATTATTTAGTAATTTTTGTATTTTTTTAATATTATATATAATTAAATATAATTATTACATAATTATGGCGTCACACCGATTCGACCGTTCTGATCTGAATTTCAAAACCTCGCTTGTGACACATGATTGTCATTATTATCACCTGTTCTAACTAATTACTCGATATAGCAATTATAAAAAAGAGAGAAACTTTAAGTTATTGTCTGATTATTATGATATGTCGAACAAATTATTGTTTTAATAATTTCCACCCAGTCTAAATGATTTTGGTCACCGACCGCATGGACTAAGATTGCAGACCGCAAGATAGTGACGTAAACTCCAACACAAAGCCCTGTTGAAACAATAGGGATTTCCATTCCATCAGCTTACAAGTCTTTGAATACCTCACCTCACCCACCAACCCGCCAAAGCCTAAAGCCTAAAACACTCTCACACTGTACTCATTCCACTAGTTTTGTCGTCATTCGCCTATCTTCACGTGACCCTCTTCCTCGAGACCCACTTTTTCTCCTTTTGCCTCTGTCTCTGCTACTCCTATAACCTAGGCGCAATCACAACCCCGCCTCAATTACTCCTCCAAAACCAGAACTCCAAGTTGATCAAAACCCACTTTTGTTTTCATGTTCTCTTTTTAGTTCATCTCAATTTCATCATCATTCATGCCTCCACGGCCGTTAACCACCGTCTCCTTCACACTCAGTTCTCTGCTTTGTGTTCTTATAGTGTGTGCTCACACAAGTAGTTCTAAGCTTGAAAATTTCTCCAGATCTTATTGTTCTCCATTCACATCCTCTCCTCCTTTTCCTTTCTCCTTCTCTTCTGGTTGTGGTCACCCTTCTTTTCAGCTAAAATGCGACTCCTCTCACTCCCTTATCTCCATTAACAATGTTTCCTTTTCTCTCCTTCAATTCGAGCCCAACTCCTCCTCTCTCCGTCTGTCGCCTCATGTTTCAAGTCCTCGCTCTAATAACTGCTCTCCTCTCTCCATCCCTGTTCGCTCCATTAATCTCTCGGGCTCGCCATTTCGTGTCTCTGATTCATATTGCTCTCGCCTCTATGTTCTTCGCTCTTGTTCACCTCCAAATCTCCCTAACTGCAGCCAGTGTCCATGGGAATGTAAGCTTGTCAAAAACCCACTTCAGCTTCTTGATGGTTGTGGATCTACTCGACGACCATTGTCTCAACAAGGTTGTCAACCTGACATTTTGGGGTACCTTGACAATTTCTTGAAACTAGGCTTCCAAGTCGAGTACGATGAGTCCCAAGACTCGTACTTCAGCAATTGCGCAGAATGCAAGTCCAAGAAGAAGGGCGTTTGCGGCTTCAATTCTTCAGACCCAGAGAAAAGATTCATCTGCTTCGTGTCCAAAGCAAGCCTCTCACCTCTATGGATTCACGATGACTCAAATCGAATAGCCATATTATGTTCAATCTTCACAATAACTTGTTTGTTACTAGTCCTCTTAGTTGTTGCAGCTATATTCAGGTCAAGGCGCTTGAGACAGTTGGCCTCAGAAGAAGACCCAACAACCCTATTCCTTCATCGACATCGTTCTGCTTGTTTACTCCCACCTGTGTTCACCTATGAAGAGCTCCAAATCTCCACAAACTTCTTCGATCCAAAGCGTAAAATCGGCGACGGCGGCTTTGGCTCTGTCTACTTAGGCCAGCTCTCCGACCACCGAATAGTTGCCGTCAAATACCTCCACAAACACCACCACCAAGCAACCGCCGGCAAAGCATTTTCAACCAAGTCGTTTTGCAACGAAATTTTAATTCTTTCCTCTATAAATCATCCAAATCTCGTTAAACTTCATGGTTATTGTAGCGATCCAAGAGGGTTAGTGTTAGTTTACGACTATGTCCCCAATGGTACGCTCTTTGATCACCTTCATGGTCCAAAAAACTTGCACATTAAAGGGTCGTTAACATGGCAAGTGAGGCTTGACATCGCGTTGCAAACGGCTTTAGCTATAGAGTACTTGCATTTCTCTGTTAAGCCGGCGATTGTGCACAGAGACATAACGTCGTCTAACATTTTCATAGAGAAGGACATGAGGGTTAAAGTAGGTGATTTTGGGCTATCTAGGCTCTTGGTTTTGCCTGAAACGACTTCAACTTCTTCTGGGTATGTGTGGACCGGTCCGCAAGGAACTCCCGGCTACTTGGATCCGGATTATCACCGGTCATTTCGCTTAACGGAGAAGAGTGATGTGTATAGTTTTGGGGTCGTGTTGCTGGAGTTGGTGTCGGGGCTTAAAGCAGTGGATCAGAGCAGAGATAAGAGAGAAATGGCTTTGGCTGATTTGGTAGTGTCTAAGATCCAAATGGGACAACTCTGTCAAGTCGTGGACTCGGTTTTAGTTGTTGACGGCGAGGCGTTTGATGGTGTAAATGCGGTGGCGGAGCTGGCGTTCAGGTGTGTGGCGGCAGACAAGGATGATCGGCCGGACTCGAGAGAGGTTGTGGAGGAGCTAAAACGAATCCGGGTCCACATGCGTGGAATTCGCGGGTTGAATAATTCGAACGGAGTTGCTGACGTCGGATTATAGCTACTTCACTGTTGTGTCTGGGTTTGGGTGGGACATGTTCATGTTGACGAACATGTGTGGGTACACACGCACCACGCTCCTGGAGACCCACCAGATTTTCAGATTTTTATTTGGATGCATATGTCGATATAACTTATAAGCTTCTTCTTCTTCTTGTTGCAAAAGCTTTCGTGAAAAATGGAAGAGTTCTTGTTGAATGTAGGTTTGAATGGATTTGAGTTGCTGTAATGTTTTGACAGCCAAGACATTCGCTTGTAACAGCTGCAAGTAATGGCTAATGATCCTATACTCACTCTATCGACAAAGAGCGAGCTTGCTTTTGCCAACCTAATGATTCATATTATTGATGGGCCTCGTTATTTATTAAAAGAATGAGGCCACTCAAGTCAACCAGATCAGCACTCATTGATTTCATTGTGCTTTAGTGAGAAAAAAAGTTGATTGCCCCTTTTCTTTTTCTGTAGCAACTGAAGTATACGACTCTGAATCTGCTTCAGGCTGCTAAATAAAGTATAAAACACAGCTCATTGGCATTCAACTCGTAAAAGGAGTTGGGTCAATGTTATAATTAACACCCCTAGTCCTGTGTGATCCTGATACAGCTAAAACAAGTGAGACTAGAACGCAAACCAAGAACTAGTTCTAGTCCACTCCGCATGGCTTGTTACTTCTTATGCTTCCTACAAAATGAGAATGTAATTGGATTGTTCCAGATGGAGAAACAAATACCTGGATTTAGAGAAGGTGTAATCTTAAAAAGACTTGCTTGAGTTGCAGCAGTAAGTAAAAATGCCTGAAATTAATGTTGGGGAACCAGATCCTCATCTTCAAAGACATCATGTTGTGGTGCTGCTGGTGCATGCAAGACCAAGACCCAGCAATCTGATCAGAATTGAATAATTTTTAGACGAAATCATTAGTCAGTTGAACTGTTGACTAGCAATTAGGAAGGTCAGTTCAAATACCCCTCTGTTCACTAATTTCACTCCTTACTCATACAGAAGCTTTAAATTGTTGGAGAATAAAGCATTAATTAGTTGGGCAATATCTCACAGGAATTTCCAATAAAATAGGTTAAGTGTAAAAATTGAATATCTGAAATTTTAATTTTATCTTATACCCCATTTCATTTACTTATAAGATACAACCTAACAATCATATTCTAGAAGGTATCTTCACAAATTCTTCCTTAAGGAAGGAAGTGAAATAGTTAAAGCCCTTTCCATGAAGGTAATTGTAGAATTTGAATCCTAATCTTTTTTCTCTTTAATTTACTAGTACATCATTTACTCTTCTTGGTTAAGCTTTGAGAACACTCTTTGCTGAGTTGAGGTTAGGTTTTAGGATGTTGGTTTCTAACAATCCAAGAATAGGCCCATTTCACCTGTAATGGAAAAAAAGACATGTTCAAAGTAATTTGCTTCTCAGGTAGATCTGGTTTTCAAGTTGAGGAGTTCTGGTTTTCATACCTGAGATCAAGCACTTTGGGGGTTGCTTATGCTTCCCGAAATATGTTACTTAAATAATGCAACTTGAACTGGGAAAAACTAAGTTTAGAAAACATCAGCGACATTTTATTTCTGACATCATACGTTAAAACAGCCACAACTTTAGCCACATGCTAGATCAGGCAGAAAGAAGAAGGTAGGGGGCTGTGATCAGTACATCAAAGAAATTAGGAGGACCCTCTAAGCTTGGCCCTAACGATCTTTGCAAACTCTGCAAGCTTATCAGTCTCAGGCAACACATCTTTAATAGCTGGACTGGAACAGAAGCTCTCAGACCATTTCACTAGACATGGGGTCTTGACCTTGTCGAGCAGTTTCACTCCATCCAACTTCTCTGTCACTCTCAGCCACCCCAAGAAAGATCCAAATGCAATATCAAGAAAACCAATTTTATCTCCTCCAAAGAAAGCCTTCCCTTTGCTGGTCTTCACATAAACTTCCTCCATATGAGTAAGTCCTTGTCCAAGTTGCTCCAACAATGCTTTTCTTTCCTCATCCCCCTTAGCAGTTGGAAGACCTTTCATTGCAGGGAACCACTGCACATGTCACAAGATCACATATTTCTTGTAACCTGAAAAGAATGGGGATTTTTATGTGAAAAAATGACGTTAAGTTGAAGGAAAAAGTAACCTTATCGTCGATGTAGGCTGCCCAGAATCGAGCAACAGTACGATCATAAGGATCGGTGGGGAGGATTGAGGGACCGGAGGACCAAACCTCGTCAATGTACTGTACTATGATGAGAGACTCGCAGATGGGCTCGTCTTCATGAATCAAAACTGGGATTTTTTTGTAGACAGGGTTTGATTCAAGAAGAAGCTGGCTTTTAGCACCAAGTTGCTCCTGAATAAACTGATAATCAATGGCCTTGATGTTAAGGGCGATTCTTGCCCTCAACACAAACGGGCTTGCCCATGCACCAATGAGCTTCACATCACCGCTAGCCATGGATAAACACCCTCAGAAGTTCCTCTTACAAAGGCTATTTGTCCCTAAGCTTGTGTGGCTGGCTCTGCACTAGACAGAGCTGAAGTGAACTCAGTCAACATATATATAATCTAATTCAAGAACATAATTTATGTTAAAGTAGTACTAATAGTTGGGCGGTCCGTCTAACTACTGAATAATTTTTGTCCCACTCTGTGTTTAGATACATCTTTAGTACTAATCAGAAGATGATTCATCTCTATTCTATAATCAGATACACAAATACATATACTCTTCAAGTCAATAATGTTATGACAGTTTTCATGTCACGTTAATTTAAAAGTATATTGGAATCATACAAAAATGGATATGTTCAAAAACTTTAAATTTTATGTAATCTCATTGGTCATACAAGGAAGTTTGACAATAACTTGGAAGTCGCGACTTCTTGATTCTTCTAACATTCACTCTACGACGTTGACTGTAAAGGTTAGTGATCCTGATCCTCCAAGTACGTATGTGCAGAAATATCTTTCTCAGCTGCATTGCGTTTGTACGATTGATTGGAAAGAAGACGCGTCTCAATGCTCTCTTTTCTTTCATTTTTGTTTCGTTTTCTATCAAGTAAAGTGATTGACTTCTTGATTCTTCTAACATTCACTCTACGACGTTGACTGTAAAGGTTAGTGATCCTGATCCTCCAAGTACGTATGTGCAGAAATATCTTTCTCAGCTGCATTGCGTTTGTACGATTGATTGGAAAGAAGACGCGTCTCAATGCTCTCTTTTCTTTCATTTTTGTTTCGTTTTCTATCAAGTAAAGTGATTGACCTCTCCCAATTGTTAGGTGAAACTTGTGGCTCTCCCACTTGTTAGGTGAAACTTGTGGCTGATATTGGAACAGAAAGTTTCATAAATTACGTTCGACAATGTTATGAATACCGTCGAATTCAGTACCGGATTGAGTTTTGAAACGAAACTATACCGGTATTGGGTACCGTTTTGAGAAATTTTTTAAATTTATAAAATAATCTCTAAAATTTTTAAAAATTACAAAATAGTCCCATATTGATATATTATATAGTTGTAGTATTATATACTTTACTAGTTTATTATTTACATTAACCATGTTTTTAAAAATCTTAATAATAAATAATAATGACAATTAATATGAAATAACAATAATTTTTAAATATTTTAAATATAAATAATAA
>JAOQMR010000003.1:11319217-11345170 GCA_027563865.1 Erythroxylum pelleterianum | reverse complement strand
CGATAGGGGAAGGAAGTGATATGCCTTCCATCCACATTGATATGGTAACCTTCCAAGCCGGCATTGAGTGTAAGAACAAATAACTTGCCCTCAACAAAAGGGAACGGCCACTTGTAAGAAATCCTTTTTGTCTTCCCAATCAGTTTGTTTAGCCACCAATTAACCTTAGAATCTTCTGTGCTGTCATCATCATCACGAAGCCATTTTTCACATTTCATCTGTCCATCAACTTTCCCAAAAACAAATAAAAAAGACTTTCAGAAGAGTGGAAATGGAACATTTGGCAAAGAACAAAACTGCATCAGCTCTACATGTATAACTCGATTAGTTAATATAACGCTCAAACCAAATAGAAAGAGGTTGTAACGTCAACTGGGAAATTAAAGTCCACGGCCTGACGTTACACTACAATTCACAACTGAACTACTAATTAGAAGCACGCACAAATTAATCAAAGCGATATTACTAGATTCGCAATCTCATTGATCAAAAGCCTTGAATCAAATCATTCTCAACAGCTCTAAACAATCCTCGAACACACTGTCTTTAATCAGTAAAATTACGGTTACGCACAAAACTGCAAAGCCAACAAGAATCAGTCTTAAACGAACCCGCATAAGAAATATCACCAAAAGAACTCACCAGTTTCCTCATCAGCTCTTGAGTTCCACCCTTCGCATCTCAATGGAGTCCCCCACTGCATTCTGTAACAAGTGTTCTGCTCAATCACAGCTTTCCCACTCCAATCACCCTTCAACCTCGGATTAAAATGCAAAACCCTTGGTGGGTCCTCCCCATCAACGGTCTTAAGCCCCTGCAGCTCCATCACAAACTGGGAGACCATCACCGCACCTTCTCCTTCTTTCACCAATGTAATTTTGGGGTCTTCCTCTGGGTGTGCCCAATTTGGCTCTCCAACCACCGTTATGTGCGAACCCAGAGTCAACCCGCAAGGCAGCTCCATGATTCTGTTCCGGGTCAAAAACTCCGACCCGGATAAAACAATCGAATCCGTACACTTCTCGGTTCTCTTGTCCGTTTTATTCTCACTAAGCTCGTTTAGCTTTGAGCTTAGCATTTCGTCCCAGAGTTTCTTGCCAGACAATAGAGCTTGTTTCGCAGCTTTATGCAGCACAGTGAACTCATCGATACTGCCACCATTATCGAAAACAGTTTCATTACAGAACAGACGAGACACTTGAATCACCTCAAGCATTCGTCTCTCCGGAATGTGGTCGGAAAATCGCCGGCTTTGTGATTCAGCTCCGATCAGCCGTCGTTGGCCGTCAAAAACAAAAGGCCTATGAGAGCCATACCCAGTTTCGAAAACAAGAGGAATTTCAATGCCCATGAAGAGAAGGTACACAAAAAGGGCAGCCACTAGCATCTGGATCAATGTGACTCGACTCTGCAGCACTAAAGGTTCAAACTTGGCTCGCTTCATTGTCGGTGCGTTGCAGCAGTGAAATAAAAAGGAAATACAGTTTCACACTGGGTGCAAAAATTTGAAATAAATAAGAAGCAACACGGTAAAGGCAGAGAATCTACAGGAGATGAATTAGAGAGAATTCAGGCGGATTTCAGCACCATTAAAAGGAAACAGAAAGATCGTGCAAATATTTAGACAAGAACAAATCTTTGCGTAAGACCCATGTTCAAAATCCTTACATACATAAAACATACGAGTCCCAAGAAACAAGACACGTTTCCAAACAGATTCAAGTTTGGAGGTTTTACTTTGCATTGACACTTAGACAGTTCTACTTTGTCAGCAAGTTATGATACATAGATATATAGAAAGAGCAAACTGATAGATAGTAACGTTGAAACGAATGAGACTGTTAATAAGAAAAAACGCCTACCTCAGTTCTGATATAGGTCAACTTATCATTGAATTCTTTTTCAGCATCAGATAACTCCGTAATGAAATTTTATGGGGTTGGTAAAATCTTTTTAGCATTTAAGTTGAAAGTAGTTTTGGAAAAAATTAGTAGTGATCAAAGATTCAAAATAAATAATTACAAATTAAAATATTGCATTTATAAAGATAATTTAATTTGTATTAATTATAATAATCATAAAAAATTATTAAATTGACTGTCATCAGCATTCCGAGTGAGGGCCTACGATGACTTGAAAAAGAGTATTTGATGTGACCACGGAGGCACTTCTAGTTAATTGGTCGGAAGAAAAGACAAGAACAGTATGCGCTGGGTATCGCCATGATACGTATCAGGTCTCTTATTTGGATAGAGTTGATATCTCCATATTTATTTAGAACTTATATAAATATATAAATGAGATTTAATAGTTGGTATTTAACTCAATTGCTTTTCATCCAAAAATAAAACACTCAAATATTATTATTTAAATATAGTAAAAGTCCTAATTAATAAATTTAACTCAAATAATACTTTTATTTAAGTTGTTTTTTGTTTTGATAAATTAAAAATATCATATCCATATTTAAGTATGTTTATTTATTATCAAAAACTTGACTTCTTGAGAATTATATTTCAATGTAAATATTATACTATAGTTCTTTAAAAGTGTTTATGAATAAACACTTTAATTTATTTTATTATGATTAATTGCCCAATTTGATCGATAATTATTATGATTAAAATCATGTGAAAATGAAAATCACGGAACTTAGATTTCTATTTCGTGGCCATATTTAAAATCAAACATAAACTCTACAAAACTCCTTTTTTTTTACATGGGAAAAGAAAACAAAGAGACTAGCTCTGATAATCTAAATCCCTACGAAGGGATATAGGGTATAGGGTGCCTCGCATATCTCGGTATAAAGCATCTAAAAGGCTCCAGGGAGGCTCCCGGAGGAAACGAAGACCCGGCGTTTTGCAACCGAAGCTATCGAAGCCATAAGATCCGCACAACGGTTCCCTTCTCGAGGCGTATGGGCCACGTGAACGTCCCAAGCTCGACTAAGCAAGTCTTGAATTCCTGTCAACAAAAAAGAATGCTCAGTCAGATCATGAAACGAAGGGGAAAGAATATTAAGTACCTCGAGAGAGTCTACTTCCAGAAGCACGCATCAATATCCCCATTCCCAAGCCAGCAGCAACCCTGAGTACACCCCGTGGAGTTCGGCCAGGAGCGGAGAGCCGACTCCAATCCGTTGTAAGAAGCCACTGCACCAATGCCCCTGATAGTTTCGAAGAAGACCTCCAGCAGAAGCACGATTAGACCCCAAATGCACGGATCCATCCGTATTTAACTTAACCCAACCGTCGAAAGGTGGAGTCCACCTAACTAACGATCCCAAAGGCAGCCCCTGCGACGGAAAAATCCGATTCTCCATTTCACTGGCCCTAATGATCCAATTCGTGTGAGCCATAACTATACTAGGCCCGTTGGAAGGCCAAGTAAAACTAGTTTCAAAAATACTACCATCCCTCCATTTCTACATAAACCAACAGCCAACCCCAAAAACAATGGCCCACGTAGCCTGTTGGAATTGCACTTGATGATGAAGGTTAGAGTAAAGCCATTGACCTTCCTCCTGGCGAAAAAAAGCCCCACCAACTCTGGTCACAAAAAAATGTTGCCAGAAAGATTTGACCCGAGAACAATCCCTTAACACATGAAGAAGCGTCTCCTCCTGCCAATAAAAATGACATCCTGCCACTATGGTCAGATGTCGGGCCACACGTTCATGATTAGTTAACAACTTGCGCTTAGTCACTAGCCAGAGAAACGAATGGATACGTTGCGATCCCGCCCACCACCATATATGCTCCCAGTGACCATTGAAATTATCAGTAGGTAAATGCTCGAGCAGATCGTAAGCAGACGCAACTGTAAACCACCCAGTCGAAGTTTGACCCCAGCTCAACTGATCCTCCTCACCAGCATGAATAATAACAGACGCAATAAACATGCAAACGGAAGCAAGGAGATAATTTTGAAAAGCACGCCAATTCCATTGACTATTTCCCTCCTGCAAATCATGAATAGTAGCGTATAAAAGACTCTCAGGGATGTCAGTCTGGGTCACTAAATAAAGAGGGCCCAATAAGGTAACCAGTGGTCCAGCCAGAAGAGAATGCGACGCCCATTTCCAACGTGCCAGGTAAGACCCTGACGAAGGAAATCCCACACGGTCGCGATCCCTCGCCAAGTACTCAAAGCGCCAGATCTCGCCAAGCTCTGAGGAATAGACGTCATATCTACCCTATATTTGGCCCGCAGAGTCTGAACCCAAAAGGCCTGGGTTTGGTAAGGAACTCCCAACCGAGCTTCATAAGGAGAGCATCATTCATCGAACGAATACGTTTAAGCCCGAGGCCCCCTGCTTTCTTGGGTTTGCAAACATCATCTCAACTCACCAGAGGGATTTTTCTGTGACCCTCCTGCGTCCCCCAGATGAAATTCCTCATAACTTTTTCGAGGTTGTCACACAGTTGACGAGGGAGACGAACCGTTTGCATGGTGAAGATGGGAAGAGAAGCAATGACAGATTGAGTGAGGGTAACCCGACCGGCCAAAGAGAGCATCCTAGATTTCCACCCAGATAGTTTCTGATGGGCGGTATCCAAAATATACTGATAGGTGTTACGATTGATACGCCCATGTAATAACGGGACACCCAAATATCGCCCAAATAACTGGCATTATTGTTGGTGCATTTTCTAAGTCAAATAAATCTCCAAATATAATTTTTTTTTACATGAGGCATCACAGTTTAGCTAGACTAATCCTAAGCCCTTAAGACCTCACCCTAAGAATCCTAGAAGAGGTAAATCTGGAACTCCAAGATCCCTCAGATTCTTACGTAGCCTGTACACTTCTGTGCACAAGGAGTCGTCACATGATCGATTGGTCGACTGCTGATTGATCACTGGCCCTCCTGCTCAGCATCAAGTTTCCAGCAACCCTCGGGTTCCCTAGTAGCTTCAACTCCTACACTGCCGCTAGAAGCAAGGCGTCCGTAATTGATCCGATCAAGTAGTTATACCCAGAGAGCTAGAGGTTCATCAATTAGGAAGAAATCCCATTTCCCCTTCTTTGACGTGACTCGAACTCAAGACCTCCTATATGGGAGAGCCCTAAGTGAGGAGGTTGGACCAATTGGTCCACTCCTCGTTGTCCCAAATAGAACTTGTTTAAGTACACGTGTGCGTATATGTACAAAATTAGGGTAATTGTCAAGTTCTTCAAACGAAGTGTTACGAGTGATACCATTTTTAAACACAACTTTATAAACTGCTGCTCAAAGATGGTGTTTGAAATTCCTTTTTATCGTAAAACTTATAAGCTTTCTTTTCTTGGTTTTCTCTCTTTTCGAAATTTAATGCTTGTTTTTTGTTTTATTATGATGTTGTGTATTTTATTAATTTTATTAATAATCTCATATTATATTTATGTATATATTATCATTGAAATTAAAAATAATGTATTATGTGTTGAATTTATACATGACATTATAAAAGGATAGTTGTTAAACACTAAAGTGATTAAACTAATTAACTGAATTTTTGTGTGTATAAATAGTCAGTTATTCATAAATATTAATGTATATTATCGAATTAGTTATTTATATAAATAGCGTTTATTAATTGATAGAATTTTAGAATTTTCCCAAAGTTAAATTAATATTCTATTACTAATAAACATAATAACAGAAAATCAATATTTGCTTGTCAAATATGGGATGTATCCAAAGATATCAACTATGTTTAATGAGGTTCATTTGATCGCCTCGTAAAGTTTGTATGGCCTCAAGCATGTGATAATATATTGTCGAGTTTAATCAAAGGAAACTTGTAGTATATTCTAATGTTTAATTGTATGAATATGATAATTTATTGAGCATCTATGTATTTACACCTATTTTTCCTCATTGCATGCTTCTTCTATTAACATGTTTAATGATTTGAACTTCTCTTAATGATGCAAATAAATTCATTTTCATTTAGGTGTTTTGGATCTTAACTTAGCATTATTAAAAGAAAAACATGTTACCATTACAAATATGAGTAGTGAGATTAAAAAGACCAACTATAAAAGTATAAGAAAGATCTAACAAATTATGTTTCAATTTCATGTGAATGACTATTGTCAATAACTTTAAGATCACTATTCCACAAACTAAAAGTGCCAAAAATACCTTACGTATGTGGAGCATAATTCTTTACATTGTGAATTCAGTAAATCATACTTATGAGTGAGAACATACCCTAAGGTGGTTCATAAACTATTCGAAGCATGGAAAACAGAATGATTTCTTAATGAAAGTGTCATCTAACACAACCATTTATATGATTTCGAAGGAGAGAAATGGTCGACCGTATAATCAAAGGGAGCAAGATAAGTGCAAATAGTTGAAAACATTGCAAATTTTATTCGAGTTGCAATGGTATCCAAGAGAGTTAATCATCTTCTACCAGCCACTATGATAGTAAAATGGTGCTTGTAATTGGGTGTTTGTAAATGTATGTGTTGTTTTGATATACTAACCAATTTTTGTATGTGAAACTTCAAGTATGTTAAACACTCTTAGTTAGTTATAACTTAAGAACCTTTGTATTATTGTAATCTTGCAATAACTTTTGCTACGGTAATATAGTTATTCTTTCATTTTCCAAAAAAAATTAAACTTGTGGAAAAATGTTTTTGATTTGTAGATAAGTCTCTTGCTAGTACATTAGTGCTAAGCTCATGACCATGAAGTTTGATAGTTTGAAGAGCATGCAACATCATATCCTCGAGATGAAAAATATCACAAAAAATCTAATGACCCTGGATATGAAAGTTGATAACTCTTAATGTAATTAATTATAAACTCGTTACCTTCTGAGTATGAACCTTACCAAATTAACTATAACACTATAAATGACAAGTGAAATATTAATTAATTATCTAATATGCTCATTCAGAAGTAAATAATGCTAAAGAATTAAGGAATTCATTTAATTAATCTTGTGGGTTAAGAAGCTAGTAAGATTCATAAGCTAAAGGCCAAGAAACTTAAGAAGAAAGCCTATTAAAGTGATATAGGTTGTTGCTAATATTGTCAACAAGATACAAAATTAAACATTTATGCCACAAGTAAACACAATTATCATTCAATATGCTATGCTTAGTAATGACGTGAAAAAAATATGAATTCAAAAAAATTAACATAAATTTTCAATTTATATAAACCATCCATAAGAATGCCAAAATGAATAATAAAATTATGTTTAAATAAACCGAAACAACTATTACCAAAATGTTTCAAAAAATTAAAGGTACATAAAGAGTTTGTATTAGATCTAGGTGATAACTACTATTTAATATTAGACAATAAGTCCTTATGCCTTTAATTGGGACCTTCTTTTGGCTTCTTACGAACATAAAGCTCTTAATTGATTTATGGTTTGGATTGTAAGGGATCTATGCTAAAACTATTTTTAAGTTAACGAATTGAAGAAAACTTAGTTTAAGGAACCTACATAAAAAGAAATTAGATTCTTAAACAGTTAGTGGTCACTTTATTAGTTACCCAGAAAAATCTAAAAGATATAGGTGTTATTTTCTAAACCATAGTCCAAAAATTGTTGAAACAGCTAATGCCATGCTCATTAAAAATGATAACTTTAATGAGAGAGCTAAAAAACATATTGTAGATATTAGTGAAATAAGGGTTGATGTTCCATTACCTATAAATGTCTTAATATCCATATTATTGAACCAAAGGAGATTCCAATTGATATGTTCATGATAACAAAATATAATTACTACTAATATATTTATTAGTTTGATGACAGGAAATATTAAAACAAAATGAAGCCATAAACTCCAAAAAGATGGTGTATAAAGTTGAAGCTTACAGCCAGCAAAATGAAGATCAAAAGAAGAACAAAAGAAAATCTAGGATCATCAAGGTTACTTCACATTCTATATTAATATTTTTGTAACAACCCTATACGAAACCTACAACCATCCACACATATAACAACTAAATTCTTGTACACGCATTCAAAGTATACAATTCCATTTAATGCTATACATATACATATTACAAAACTCTCCAATGCTTAACATTATCATTTAACAGTAGTAATACATCTTTACATTTACATGATAATCTAAAAGAAAACATATAATTTCCTTTCTTCATTACATGTGCAATCATCTTTAACTAAAAACACATTCCAAAAATACTTTTTTTTCTATCTGTTAGCCTTGGTCCCAACAGATATTCCCTGTATCTCACTCCTACGACCTGAACCTACACAGGTTAACACCCGTGCTAAGCTTAAAAACTTAGTGGGGAAAACAATTAGTTTGGATGACCACTCACAGCAGTCATCCTTCAAGCATATACATTCATGAAGAACATCGCACAAATATAAATAATGATTTCATGCTTAATCAGATAAATAATCTAAACATGCTTCTTTTTTTTAATATACCATAAATTCACCTTCAAAACTCAAACATTGATATTTGACACTCAGTGGTACAAATTATCAATACAAATGTAAATGCTCATTCATATACCGATTATTTATGTTGTCATACTGTATTTCTTATTTATATCTCTTTGCTTTACTTTCTATGTTAGGCCTGCATATTTTCTTATTTTATGTGGGTGTGAATAATAGGTGCTGTAGATATCCGAAGATATCAAACTATGGATACCCGAAGGTATCAAATTGTGGATACGCAAAGGTATTAAACTATGGATACATTAGTCTTGAAATGAAAATACCATTGGTGTCAAACTATAGCAGCTACACTGTAACCCTACATGTATACCCATCTATCCATAACCAAGACAATATAGCAGACACTATAACATTTCCTTTAACTATTTACAATTTCACAATTCACATATTAACAAATCATATGATATCCATTTCTAGTTATAAAATCTATATATATGTTCATACATGAAAGTCATAACTTACCACCATTAGGAGGGTGTCAAAATCACACTTGTATAATCATACTATACATTTGAGATCCCTCATCGGTTGGAGAGGGGAACGAAGTACGCCTTATAAGGGTACGGATACCTCTCCCTTATAGACGCGTTCTCCCAAGCGAGTGTGCAGGAGGAACAAAATCTTAATGGCTAAGCCAAAAGGGGACAATATCTGGATGAGTGGGTGGTGATACTAGGTGACAATCCAACCCTGAAAGACGCGCTCTCCCGATCGAGTGTGTGGGAAGAACAAAATCTTGATGGCTAGGCCAAAAGAGGATAATATCTAGATGAGTGAGTGGTGATACTAGATGTCAACCCAACCCTGAAAGACACGTTTTTCATAGCCCAATGCACCGGATCCAATCAAAACGTACCAGTGTAACGCTCCCTTACCGCAAGGTACGCACCAGGCGCCCGAAGGTCTTTCCGGGACATATCCTACGATAAGGGTACGTTATGTTCGATCACTACACTCACTGTACATGGCATGGTATTATAATCACTTGAAAAGCATCATAATGAAGTCTACAATTTTTTTTCTCACTTCATTTCATAACCATCGAATGTCTACATTATGTCTTTCAATAAATTCTATATGTACATTCACAAAATCAATTACAGGAGTACTACATGAAAGAGGAAAATACATCAATTCTATCTAAGCTACCAAAAAATCCCAGCTGACCGACCTTTGAGCCATAACTTCTCTTGCCAAAACACAATCTACAAGACAGTAGAGCCCTTTAGTAGCTAGAGTCGTCTTTCAGTCTTGAAAAGACAACGTTGCAATTTTGATGAGTTTTGCAACGTCTCCAGAAGATGAAAACTGGCTAATCCCACCTTTTCTATCTCAGGGGTATTCTGATTCTTAAAAAACTACTCATAGTGATAAGCCCAAATTAAAGGGTCTTCAATCCCATGATACGACGGAAAATCCAACCTTGCATACCGGAGAACCATAGACTGATGAATTCCTGGTTGTGGAACAGGATGTATGGCACCCTCTATGGCAGCAGTGGTGGCTGGTCAACCCATTGTAGGAGTAGAAGCGTTGCTCGCTTCACTGCCGTTGTGGGTAGCCTTATTGGCATTGAGTCTCAAATCTGACAATTGTTCTTGGATCATTCCTCTTGAAATCTAGATTCGATCTCATCGCCCATTGTGATCGACTTTGATACCAAATTGTTAAGATTCCTAGAGAAGGATTGCGTTACAGGGAGATTAATAGGAAAATCTATCTATAATTTTCTACTTTTTTCCTTCTTCCCGCTTAAGTTCCAGCGTCGACCTATTTTGAGTAATAATTTAACTCGTTAGAAGGGAGGCTGAAATCTATTATTCACGTTAATTGCCTTTTTAAATAGGCTAGTCTCCTAACAACAGTAGAAGACCTATTTTGTAGGCTTCTAAATAAAAGAACAACGATAAAAATAGAAATAACAAACTGATTTTAAAAGAAATAGTACAAATAAGAATAAAAAAGCCCTAAATTAACTCCTCTTCCTTTCATAAGCTTGTCCCACAAATGCGTCATCCACAACAGAATTACAAATCCGAAGGTCCAAATTCTTAATCTCCTTTGGATGTTGCACATAAATCAATCAGACCCAAAAGCGTCAATGCACAGCTTGTACCAACTTCTCCAAGAGCTGCTGGATACAGAACAATGTTACATGGAATTAAGACAGAATATACAATGGCAGACTCTTCATCTGAAGTCATTGCAGTTGGTGGTATCAACAAATCTAACCCCTACAAGTTAAAAGGAAATAGTCTGACACTGTTACACGAACTATAGTCAGAAAAATGATCAGGATCAGGAATAAAATTAATACACGTGTGTGTTTGTATATATATACATATACACACACCAAGATGTAGATGAGGGAACCAGAAAGGAACCTGTGATAGCTACTTGAGAAAAGAGTAACGGTGAGGACTCTGAGAAGTGACAGTGCCTCTGCAGCACCAAGTGGTCGCATCCTCATGATCTTTCATATCTTCACATAGTCATGTTCATTATTCAGGTTTATCCTCCATCTTGGTAGACACTTCCATTAGCAATAATGATTCATCACCATCATTGTCTTGCGCATACAGTGGAGTTATTCCACACCTTTTTATAAGACCACCTCCAGCATATCGATTGTAGAACTTAAATGAAGCCATATGGAGACAATGACGAGAAAATAATTGCCGATTACGATGCATCCACTTATTAAAGCCATCTACACTCCAAATTAACACATGTTGCTTTCCTGATTTAGATAGATAGAATTTTCCATTGTCAAAAGTTCGATAATGAGACAGAGTGGTAGAACTATTGTTATCTTCAAAGCAGTATTCAAATTGGACACTTCCATCACGAGCACCATCATAATAGGAGTTATAAACAATGCAAAATGCGAATCCAAAGAAGCTATGATTGATGAGCCATTTTGACCCAAGCTTTATTCTGATTGTATCTCCAATAGTCTGGTACTGGAACCACTCTGGAATTCTAGTTCCTGGATAACAGAAGTTAACCTCCTGCATGTAAAATTTGAAATTATTGCTTAAGAAACTATTAATAAAAAGAGAAAAAGTGTAAACTATCTAAAGAGAAATGCAGCATACCTTTGGGCAGTTTCTCAACATATTAGATGCCATGGCCTGGCAATCCATTTCATCCAATGTCAAGCAATCCACAAAGTTAAACCGCTTAGTGCACCCGCTAAAGAGTTGTTGTTTTAAGTCAGACAGTCTTCAGAGATGCACAATTAGCAGCAGTTAATCGACATAGACTCTTGGGAAGTTGAGGTAGGGATTGAAGGCTTTTGCAGTAATATAAGTCGAGAGAGTCCAGTTGGTAAAGTTGTTTGATGCTCTCAGGGATCCTCTCAAAATCATTTCTTCTCAAATCTAGCTGCCTCAAATAGTACAAACAACCAAGATCCGTAGGCAATTCCCTTATACTCAATTTCGATAGGTCTAGAATATAATGTACCAGCTGAGAAATCAGTTCAGGCTCTCTATCCAAATGCTTTTTTCTTATAGTTCTTCTTGACATGACGCTTGTTGAAGAGGCTGATTCGCATCCTACGGACAAGGAGAAATCAAAAGAGAAACATTCTGAATCTTCTAAATCCAAAAGGTTTTGTGGCTCCCACTGCTTTAAGCGTTTTGAAACTGCAAATTGGGAAAGATTTGAATTGTTCTCCAGCTTCCGCTTTTTAAATTCACTGCTCAAATAGAAAGAACAAATATTTTCGACGAGATTACCCAAGCTTGCTGGGAGATAAGCAACATTATGACACTCTTCCATATCTAAGAATTCCAGCCCTTTTAGATTCTCTATAGACGACGGTATCACTTCTATGCCTGAGCCAAATAGTTCAAGCTCCCCCAAGTTATACATGGGCTCCAAGATCTCCGGAAATTTCTTTAAGTTTGAGCATTTCTCTAGGTAAAGTTTCTGAAGAGATTTTAACTTGTAAATGTTACTTGGAAGACTTTCAAGCTTTTCACACCCATTCATTCTCAAGGTTTCAAGTCTGCTGAGGCGCTCTATTGATGATGAGGATACCTCTTTTATAGCTGTACCTGCTAAATATAGTTCCTTCAAGTTGCTTGAAATTTCTGGAAATCTCTCCAAATTTGAACATCCCCCGAGATTAAGAATTTCAAGGCAATTCAAATCAACATTTTTTGGGGAACTCCTAAGATTTTGGCAGTCTTTCATGTTTATGTGTGTAATCATACTGAAGAATTGGCACAACATAGAAGATGAAGGAAGCTTGAGACTGCCAAAGCCAGGAGATAACATACTAAAGATATTTGTTATATGAGATATGAAGCGAGACTTGATCAGGGACCGTGCAGCCACTGTTAACTTGCCCCCTGTCTGTATAAATGGTTGGGTTTCGACATTAAAAATCTTCCATTCAAACCAAAAAAAAAAGAAGAAGGAGATAATATGTGCATACTACCTTCACTTCTCTCATTAGCTGTTTAATGTTACTGTTACGTAGCTCAAGCACAAGCAATTCTTTCGAGTCAAAATCAGCTGGCAAAGATTCCAGTGGGTATCCATCCCAGCAAAGGTATCTTAACTCACTAGGAAGATAATTGAGACTTTGAGAGAGTTTCAGTTTACTCTTTTCTCCATGAAAGCTATAGAACTTTAGGAATTTCAAATTGGGCATCCTTCTAAAAACATCTGGATCAAATTCTATGTCTCTAATATGAGACATGTTGAGAACAATACTTTCAGTTGCCCCAGTTCCCTGATAATCATGATAAAAAGAAACGGGAAATAACAACTAAGTTTAATAAAAAGTATATTTAACTAATCTTTTATCTGAACAATTCTCAAATAGTAAAACAACTAGAAGAGTATTACTAAACACATTTCAAACTTCATTCCGATAAAAAAGGTATGGTATATTTAAAATCTTACTCTATTTTTCTCAAGCATATGGCAAATCTCTTCAACATCCCATAATCTACTCCGTTGAGTAGGATCATCAGACTCTAGGCGAACAATGTCTTTACCCATCTCTTGTAACAGGTTATGCATATCTAACTCATTAGATTCAGAAACAATCACCAGAGATTTGTCAACAAGAATACTTAATCCAATATCTGCCGAAAGTCCACAATTGCTAAGTAACTGCACTGCATCATCTTTGTTCTCACCTTTAAGAAAACATGCAATATGAAGAAAGATAGCCTTCTCTTCCCTATTTAATCCATCATAACTAAGTTTCAACACATTTTGGATCTTCTCATTAGGAAATTTTGACAATTGATCCATTGTATCTTTCCATAACTTCACCCCCTTCCCACACACGTAGGAGCCTAAAACTTTAATAGCCAAGGGGTTTCCTTTGGCGTAACGAACAAAGGAATCTAATCGAGGCATACAATCTTTCCAAAGATGCTTTTGCTTAAAGGCATTCATAACAAAAAGTTGCCGAGATTCAGCATAAGTTAATGGTTCAACATTGTATACAGCTGCAGCAATTTTTTCAAATACTTGTTTATCTCTGCTAGTTATAATGATTTTACTTCCTGAACCAAACCAACATGGATTTCCAATCAAAAACTCCAATTTTAATGGATCACTCATATCATCAAGAACAACTAGTACCCTTTTGCGATTGAGCCTTTCCACAAAAGAGAGTCCTGGTCCGATGTTTATTGTATTTATTTTCACATCTCTTTCCTCCAAAAGCTCAGAAACAAGGTGCCCCAATAATTTCTGTATGCCTCCTCCCATTTCCGATACTTCTCTAACATTCCTAAGAAAACAATGGCCTTCAAATTGACTCGAAAATTGAGCAAATATAGCTTCAGCAATAGTGGTTTTTCCTATTCCGCCCATACCCCAAATTCCTAAAATGCGAACATCTGATGACCCAATAGCAAGCAAACTTTGTCCTTGCCTAACCTTTGAACCCAAACCCACGAAGCCCTCCAAACTGCAGGGTAATGGATGTTCCAATTTCTCCAAAATGTCCTTGACAATTAGATCAATCAATGTATTATCTGGCCTGAAAAGTTGTGGATTGAATTTGAAAAAGCAAAAAATCATAATCGATTCTCGATCAATGTTTCTTCGGAGGATAAAAAAAACTTCGAAAATTACCTGATGGCATTAGAATCCCATCCTGAAAAAGTGGAAGCTTTGGTCATGGCATCCTTCCACTTTTGGATCTTGCTTGAGTTTCCGGAATTCTGGTTATGTTTCTCAAATGATTCCTTAAAACTCCCAACTTGCTTCCGAACATCAGAAGGATTAACACGATAGAACACGGGTACAACAATCTGGTTATGGGTCTCATGGCATTCAATGATCCGTAAAAGTTCATCCAAACACCAGGTGGAAGATGCATAGTTCTAGGAGAAAATAATGAGAGCAACTTTGGACATTTGTATTGCTCGAAGAAGCACGGGGTTGATTTCTTGCCCTCTTGGAACTTCATTGTCTATGAAGGTGATGAGGCCTTTACGAGAAAGAGCATCAAAAAGATGACAGACGAAGTTGTAACGAGTGTCTTCACCTCTGAAGCTGAGAAATACGTCGTAGTTGCACTGGTGGGTAGCCATAGGAGAGGAAGAAGCGATTGAAAGAAAAATGGGTGAAGCTGAAATGAAGTATGTTGCAAACAGACGCAGAGACAAGCAGCCTCTAAGCAATTGGAAATTGCTTGTAAGCTTCCCTCATTTTAATTTTCTGTTTTTTGAAAAGAAAGTTAAACTAAATATTTTTTTAACTTGCTTTTAATATCTGTCTATGCAGGAGTAAATAATGGAAAATGTCTTTTAAATCCGACGTCGTTTTAAGATCAACTGAATTAAAACTGATGAGAGCGAGTCGTACGTGTAATCAGTTCTCATTTCATGCATGGTTAGAATTGAATCAGATTGAGATCTCCTGTTTGTGTCTTCTCTCTCGCTGATCTTTTTTCTTTGTGTATGATAGAGATAGAGACAGAGATAGTGGAGAAAGTGAATTGACCCTAAGAAATGCCTAGAACGCTCAGTATCGGAGACGACTTGGAAGAGAATCTCTCGCTAAGCGATCGCCTGAAAGCGTTTAAAAGCTCCAGCTTTGATCCAGATGCTTACGTCGCCTCTAAATGCCAAACCATAAACGAAAAGGTACACTTACTATATTCAATTATGGAAATATCTACGTTGCCATCGTACTTCTTACTTCTATAGTTACGGTAAACGTTACCTATATATTCTTGTACGCCAACTAAAATGATGGTCGTATCATTAATCTTCAATTATACATACAGTATACAGATACAGGTTTCAATAAGTGTTTTCGGTGCATGCATCGCCGTGGTCAATGGGTCGAGGTTCACATTTTTGATGGTGCCGTATCACTTATAGGATATTCAGAATTTGGGGATTGTTGTTTATGGTTTATGGTTTATAGTTTTTGTTTTCATTTTGTTGGGAGCAGGAAATAAAGCAACTCTATTCCGGTCTTAACGAGCTCAAGAGGGCGTCTGCTGAAGAAATGCGTAAATGTGTTTATGCCAATTATGCTGCTTTCATAAGGTGGGGATCGTTGGTCCTCTGTGTTCAGTGAAAAATGAGTTTTAAGGTTTCTATTATGTTTCTCGTGTGTTTAATAACCAGAATAGAGAAGAGTATTTCATCTTTTTGTACTATTTGTAGAGTTTAGCCAGACTGAAATTTCCCAAACTTTTGATATGCGATGGCAAGTAGCAGTAGGGAAGACTTGCCAGTATGTTTTTGGTGTATGTACTCATCTTTAAGCGCGACCTGGGCATGCCATTTTTGTGTTACATTGTTGGGGGGCATGACTCAAAGTACTGTGCATGTTCTTTCCAATTGCAGGACATCAAAGGAGATATCAGACCTTGAGGTGCAGCTTCTTTCGATGAGAAATCACCTATCCAATCAGGCAGCCCTGGTTCATGGTTTATCTGAACGTGTTCGCATTGATTCGTTGTGGGCTGAAGGTGACGACTCACTAGAAGAGGACTTGTCAAAGTCTGAGGTTCAGAAACTTTGCGAGGAAGAGGATTGGGTATATAAATTACTAGATGCCCTTGAAACTTTATTTGCTGATAGGAGAGTGGATGAAGTTATGTCCACCGTTGAAAAAGGAGAAGGAATACTAAGAGAAGCTGATAAGTTCTCATTGAGTCCGACGGGATTTACTTTGTTGCAGAATGCAGTCAGAGAAAAGAGAGAAAAACTCTCTGTACAACTTGCAGATACCATTAGCCAAACTCGTGGATCCGAGCTTCGTTCAGCTGTCATGGCTCTAAAGAAACTTGGAGATGGTCCTCGTGCCCACACGTTGTTACTTAATTCTCACCACCAGAAGTTGCAGTCTAACATGCAGGCTCTTCGCTCATCGAAGGTAGCATATGCAGGATCATATACAGCTGCACTTTCACAGCTTGTCTTTTCAACCATTGCACAGGCAGCAAGGGACTCTCTGGCAGCTTTCGGGGAGGAAACGTCATATGCATCTGAGTTTGTAACTTGGGCTGTCAAACAGACCGAAATGTTTGCTCTTATCCTAAAGAGGCATGTTCTAGCTTCTTCAGCAGCCTCTGGGGGCTTAAGGGTCGCCGCTGAATGTATTCAGATATGTTTTGGTCATTGTTCTTTGCTAGAAGCTCGTGGATTGTCTCTCTCTCCAGTCTTACTGAGACATTTCAAGACCTGTATTGAGCAGGCATTGAGTGCGAATTTAAAAAAAATTGAAAGGACCAGTGCTGCACTAGCTGCTGCAGATGACTGGTCGATCAGTTACCAACCGGTTAGTGGACGCACTTCTGTAGCACCTGTTGCTAATTCAATGGCATCACTGCCAAAGCTTTCAAGCAGTGCCAACAGATTTAATTCGATGGTTCAGGTGATTCATTTCCTCCTTAGTTTAGGACTTTTTCTAGCAACTCCGGAACAACGTTTTACTTTATTTCCTTCTTCCACAGTCTTGAAACATCATTAATCAATTTCATGGCCATCTGATGGGTGTAACCAGTTCTGAATTTGAAAGTTTATCTCGTTTTTGGATTCGTATTTGGTTGCATGAGGCCTAGTCTAAAATAAAATCTGGCAAGAGAGGGTATCATTTTAACTAGTTTTAAGAAGACACAATCCCTCCAACATTCGTTTATGTTCTTTCACCAAAAAAATCGATTGCTGAGTTGTATATTACATCAAGCTATGGCCTCTTTCTTACATTGTTGTAATTCAGAGTTGATCAATTCTGAGTCGACCAAATTCAGGAACTTCTTGATGACGTGGGGCCCCTTGAGAGCCTTCAACTAGAAGGTCCTGCTCTAGAAGGTGTTCTGCAAGTTTTCAATAACTACGTCAATTTGTTGATACATGCATTACCTGGTTCTGTGGAGCATGAAGAACACTTGGAAGGTTCTGGCCATAAAATTGTCAGGACGGCAGAAAATGAAGCTCAGCAGATAGCTCTACTAGCTAATGCATCATCATTGGCAGAGGAGTTGCTTCCACGTGCCGCGATGAAGCTTTTGCCGTTGCCAGGCAGAATGGATGAACATCCAAGGAGATCTTCAGATAAACAATCTCGTCTTCCAGACCACAGGGAATGGAAAAAGAAGCTTCAACGGTCAACCGATCGCTTGCGAGATAGCTTCTGCAGACAACATGCTCTTGAACTCATCTTTACAGAGGATGGTGAAATCCGCCTAAATTCACATATTTATACGAGTATGGATGATCACACAGAGGAGCCGGATTGGTTTCCATCTCCAATATTTCAGGTAGTTTAGTTTGATTTATAAATCTCCATTCATCTAACATAATTTATTGGTTTTAAACCATGAGGATGAAAATTGAATTGGTCCTGGTTTTTTAGGCACCTAGAAGACATGGAAATACAAATTTTATTAGAGTTATCCATCTTCTCATTGTATTAGTCGCTACCTGTCGATGCCATTAACTTTAAACCTAAAGCGTTCCAGGATCATCTTGGTCAAATAATTGTTCTACTCCTAACAAGAACTCTTTTGCATGTTATGTTGGATCATGATTTCCTATATTATGTGCTAGTTTTAACACGTCAACTTGTAGAAATCAGTCCAGATGAAAATTGTTACTCTATCAACTTTACTGAAAATTGGCTCAATAATCTAGCATTTGAGAGATAATGCTATTTTTTAGAAAGAATTTTTGACTTCAATGTTAAATAGATTTTGCGTCTGAAGATCTCTTAAACACAGTATAAACTATGTCTTCGTTCAGGAACTATTTACAAAATTGACTCGGATGGCTAGCATAGCAACAGATATGTTTGTAGGTCGGGAAAGATTTGCAACTGTTTTGTTAATGAGGCTCACTGAGACAGTCATCCTTTGGCTTTCCGATGATCAGACCTTCTGGGAGGAAATTGAGGCAGGGCCAAAGCCCTTGGGTCCACTAGGCCTTCAACAGGTATAGCAAGTAGTGAAATCTCTGAACACCCGTTCTTCAATATATAGATTTTGCTTTATATCGCTCTAATTGTTAGATAAATTACTTTTCACATTTTCTCACATTCTACCAGTTATATTTGGACATGGAGTTTGTGTTGCTCTTCGCATCCCAAGGTCGATACTTATCTAGGCATCTGCATCAAGTAATCAAGGATATTATAGGGAAAGCCATTGAAGTTTTGTCTGCTAGTGGAGTTGATCCTTACAGGTACATAAAATCCTGATGGAAAACATCGACCAGCTATCATTGCGAACATATTTCTTGATTTGTAAACCAAGCTCTGTGTTTTCTTTACCATGATGAATATATTGTGTTGGCAGCGTTTTACCTGAGGATGATTGGTTTGCTGAAGTTGCTCAAGCAGCTATTAACATCTTGTCTGGGAAAGCCAACTTTGATGATGTAGAACGAGATGTTACAAGCCCCACTGCATCTGTATCAGCCATATCTCACGGGAGCAATTAGAGCTACTCAAGGCCTGTAAGGAGCTATATCTTGGTTTTCAAATTTAGCTCAAACACGGGTCTGTCTTCCGTTTCCTTGTATTTTTCATCATCATTAGATTCAATTTTTCCTATTTGTGTTTCTTGTTTGTAGATATTTTTTGTACCCTAAAGGCCCCGAACTTGTCTTTGTAGTAGATCGCTTCTGAAAATGGAACGTATGGTTTACTTCAAAAAAATCAGAAATCAAAAGTTAATTCTTATGAGTTGGATCTTTGCATATATTAGTTCGACGTGACCCAGTAGATACTCCATTTGTAATCAGTATCTTCCACATGCACAAAAGAATAGAAAAGCTATTTACCTGAAAAATTTTCCTAACCATTTACTTCGAGCCATACTTCGAGGCCAGAAACTAAGGCTTGTTAATATTTAATGGATTTTAGGATCAGAAATGGCGGTGAGATTGGAAAAGTACACGAGGCGTGTCAATTTCATCCTGTTGGTATTTGCGAGCAAAGTATCACGTGAATTTTATGTTTTGTCATTTCTGGACGGCAACTATTTTCTTTTCTATAATTACCCTTTATTGATCACAATCCTTACATCTTCAAGCACTAATGAATTCGCAAGAATCTTGGTTCATCCCCAGTAGATGGTACTTCAAGTGGTCAATTCCATTTAACCTTAGGCAACATAAGAGCTGCTCCGGTAACTCTTCTGCTTTGTTCCCCTGTTTTAAGACATAGTTATGAACTATTTCAAGCCTTACCATAAAACAAGAAATTCAGATTTCGACGAAAAATCTTATTCACGACAGGATTATATTTTAACAAAATGCAGAAAACAAGCGCAGCGATTGACTAACCTGAATTGTGAGGCCAACATCCAATACACATATCTTAAGTCTGTCAAAGAATGCTTCAAAGCCTTTCCTTGAGATGTAACTAAATCTATGCATATCTATGTCAATCTCAAAGTAGTTTTCTGCCTGTGGAAAGGCAGCAGTCAGTAACAAGGAAATTGTAGTTATCTCTTTGCCAACGCAATATATTTCCTTGAAATAGCTTCCAACAGATCATGCCACTTAATGAGACTGCAGAAGCAGCATTTTTCTTCACATAATTAAAGATTATCCACCTAGTCCTATTGACTCAAGTTAAAATCGAAGAACCAATGGACTTTCATACAATCAAATTAAGCATTTGAACGCAACCTTACCAAGTAAAATTCATGTTGGGGGCGTGAAAGAACAGGTTTTTCATTGTAAGCCTGCATAAGTTTCCTCTCTGCAGCACTTAAATGAAGATCTTCTAAATTTACAACACGGCCCAATATCTTCAACCTTTCTCGAAAGGGCACAATTGCATCTACAGGAAATCCTTTGACTTTTTCAACTTCATCATCAATTAGCCGCTGTTTAAGAAACGCGTTTCAATTGACCAAAATAAGTGCCACTGCAGTATATCACAATGTGTAGCACCCCCAAAATTTCATGGATTTCTTAACTAAAGATAATAAGGAAGTCAGGATAGGATTCATATTACTCTGATACTTTCTTGAAAGTGGTCCGGAAGTTCCTTTGCATAACTATCAGAAAGTTTAAAATACAAAACAATACTCATTCCTTCTCCATCAGCTTCACTCTGAAAAATTGCAGCAGGATATAAAGGAATCTGTAGAACCAGTACAAGAACAAGCATAGGAAAGTTATACGAGGGAAAAATGGAAGAAAAAGGATTCTTCCTCTTTCAAGATATTATCATCACTGAAACAGTGGATATACCACAAATTTATAGAGAGTGAAAACGAAAATGATACCTGAACATTTACAACAAGAATAGGAGGGAGCTTCCCAGATGTATTATTAGTAGCTGGGAGTTCCACAAACTGAGCAATATGATCAATTTTTCGCGGACTTAAAAATACATCCACACCAAATGGATAATATGCAGCATAGTTAGGAGCAAAATCCTTCTTCTTGTCCCTGCCATGGAACATAATAAAAGAAACAAAAAAGCTGTAAGAAAACAAATCTAACGATGATTTGCCAAAGTGCACCAATTCAATCATAAGATGCATTTTTATGCCATATTTAACAACATTTAATTCCATCATTTTATACGCATACCTGAAATAATTTTGACCCCGAACTTTAAAACTATATGGCTCAATAATTGACCAACAATCAAGCATTTTCTTATCAACGGGGCAAAAAGGGACTTGGGAACCTGCAACTGGTCTCTGCAGAATCATCTTTGAAGAAACTGAAACCAGATAATGCAACCAAATTAAATCAACTAAATACCAGGCAACATAAGTTTTCAAATCTGAAATGAATACTGGAATTGTATAATAGAAGCTGCAAGAGTTTGTTCCTCTTAACTATGGATGATTATTGGTTCTCGTAAAATCCAGGCTAAAAAGTCTGAGAAGTTTCATCTCTCAAATAAATGCAGTCGGCATGAATCAGCTGTGAATTTCTGAAATACTATTTTTAGCTTATATTCAAAATTTCAATTCCTTGGAGATTTATGGATCTACCATGTTACAGAAAAGTTATAATGCATATAAGCCAAATAATGTAGTGATTGACACAAATCATTCTGTTATTCTGCAAACAGCAGAACTAACGCTAGTGAGTTAAAATTACAGATACTATGAATTGAAATCTAAAGAATAAACGCAAATAATAACAATGAGCTCAAGAACTGATTATTTCAATTTGTACTTCAGAAACCCCACAACTTTGAAGTTAAGAGCAATGATACTCACACAGTGGGTTATTGGCATGCCCTTCCTTCCATTTGAAAGACAGTTTCAAGGCAGACTTTTTCCTTGCATTAGGAGGACTGGAGCTTAAAGATCTTCTCTTTTCAATGGATGGCACTGTAGAAGCAAGACAAGGCAAACAATTGCCTGGAAGAATTCCACAATTATCTAATATTCCTTCCTCCTTACCAGTACTTTCATCAACAGAGGAGGAAATTTCATCAAGGAACACAGGTTGCTTTACTTCGCTCGATGGTCCATCACATTTTGACAGTGAATCAACAGAATCAGAATTGGAAACTGCCAGATTATTCAACTGCTTACCAACCTCACTCGCAGAATTACATGCAGAACTTCCTACCGACAGATCCCTAGTCTTGTGTATCTGGTTGGTTGAAGAAGACTGCTGCATGGGATTATTGTCTCCATCATTAGCATCTCTGCTAGATGCAATACTTGATATCGATGCTCCTTCAAAACCATTTAGAGATAAGACTTCTGCAAATAAGGTTCTTCAGTTAATTCACATGATATGAAAAGCATATATCATGATAAAAAGTAATAAGATTCTCCAAATGTATCATACCATCTTGAACACTTTGAAATTCTTCCTCACAGTCAGATTCCCATTTTGCATATGAATCATACCATGCCTCCTCTCTACTTCCTGCAGCCATTGCATGGAAACAAAGTCAGGAGTGCATGTTTGATAATGAAAAAGAAAATACTAAATATACTGTTGCAGCTGACTTAATGGAAAAATTAGAACAAACATATTGCCACCTGTGCTAGTCAAATACCAAGAAAAACAAGTTTCTATCTCAACAAAAGTCTACAAATAAGCAACTGAATCACTTTTCAAACTGGATTCAGATATTGTCTACAATTTAAACTGATATATGAGAGAACTTTGGAGAGAGAGAACTTTGGAGAGAGAGAACAATTATTATGAAGCATGATGTATACGCAAAAATACCGTGGAGGAAGTGTAGCATTCAAAAAGAAAAGATATTATCTGTTAAAACAAGTTTCAGTTACTCGTGAATCATCTGGAGCTTATTCACAGGACAAATGGACATTGCCTCAAAATATGTAATCATCAACGAACCATTATTCATTATACAATTAAAAATCTGCAGTATACAGAATGCGTTGATGAACATAAGACTCATCTTCTCTTTCCAGTAGATACCACTTGCAACATTCACAAAAACAATTAAAATTTACACCAATAGCTTGAATAATCTACTTATGTATTAAATTCCAACTAGTCACAAAAAAAGTTTAAACAAAGGTGAATATGGTTTTGGAATTGAAAATCATCAATAACCATCTTTCCCATCTCCTCCAGAGCCATAATTACATGCGGCATTAACCAGCAGAACGCCATTGCGAATGGCTACTGGAAGCTCCAAATATGCTGCGCTTTGTGCTTCTCAACAACAACCGCAGTAACAGAACCAACTAAATTCGCTTGAATCTAAATTATCTCCGACCGAATTCCAACCACAAATTAACAAATGTTGCAGCCCGCGTAGTATCAATTACATGAAAGCACACAAGCAACCTTTTCAAGCATTTAAAATTTGTGACAAATACGCTCTCCATGAACAACATTCACGCAAATATATCCAATTACTAAGAAAAATGTCAAACTGTTTTACAACTTCTATTGTTTCTTAACGTGATTGAGAGTCTATTCATAACTGACAGTTAAAGGATACCTTTCTTCGAGGGAAATTCAGTTGCGGAGTTTGTTCAGTTACTAACATATATGCCAGTACCTTGCTTCAAATCAAGAACAATCTTTTACCATCACATTCGCCAATAACGCATTCATGGTAGAAAAGAAATAGCGATTTGCCTACACTTCACGGAAAGGCAGCTAAACCACCGAACATCGTTACCAAAATCCGAATACCAAGTAGTCAACATCCAAACTAAGAATCCTTTAGGACACGGATATGTGAAAAAACCAACAAATTTCATTAACGCTTAAAACCCAGTAAAATTTGAACTCAAAACCACTTATCCTGGAAAAAAAAAAAAGAAAGCAAAGATAGCAACTTTGTTGCTGAAAAAATAAAACTTTGGTTCATAAAAGAATATGTCAGTAACAGAGAGATGCAGAAACACAAACAGGGGCAGTAAGACGGACCTTGGAAAGTGGGGTTGGTGACGGCAGACAGTTGATCAGATGGGACAACAATCCCATCAGCCTTATCCAATGATCCATCAGACAATCTAGACGGTACCCTCCTCTTAATGCTTTTCCTTATCTTGCGTGCTTTCCTCTTCGAAGGCCTCAATCTTCCACCAACACAAGACTCGGGTCTTGAAACACAACCCCCCATATCTGTCTGTTGCAAGCTCAAAAAATGACCATCTTCAACAAGTGCAGATATTCACAGGAGCTCTAATGAGAAAGAACCTCAGAAAAAGAAGGGCTGAAAACAGAGCTCTCCCCTAACAACGAGAGAGAGAGAGAGAGCAAAAGAGAAGATTATAAGTAAAGGATGAAAACAAAACTATAACTATTTGCAGTTCTTTTCTGGGGTCAAGATAGAGTTTTTATGAGAATCCCATCTCCACGGCAATAATTATTGAGCAGTCTTTTGTTAAATTGCCTTTTACATCAAGTCACAGTCAATATTACTCCAATTTATTATCAATAAAGAAAATGGGTACACCGAGTGAAGGCAGTTGTGGTGGTGGAGGTCGTGATGCGTTAAGAGAAGCCATGAGATTAAGAGGGATCCAGTTGTGTGATATTTCGCCACGTGTCACAATCTTGTTAACCGAACGTGTGCCGGAATGACAGAGATAGAGGGAGGGTAGTTTCTGGGTTGGTAGCTGCAGTTGTTGTTCAGTTGAGGTTTTCTTTTCTTGCCAATTATTTTCCGTGAAAACAACGTTGGCTTTGTGTTGGTTTCACACTCTGAGATTGTGCTTTTAACATTTATAGGATCTACGTGGGTATGTATTATACGGATAAATGTCACAATAAACCAAAAGGACCACTACAATGTGGTCGGCCGGCCGGGTTCCTACTTCCTATGTTTCACCGTAAGATTTTGCTTACTAGAACTTGCCATAAAAACAAAAGAAACAACCGAAGACAACATAATCATGTCTACGTGTATTTTGTGGTTGGCGTGTGAAGAAAAGGTCCATTTGGATTACGTGAACTGGTCTTTTGTACCAAACTTCACCTAAAATGGTTTGCCTTCTTTTTGTCAAAATCTTAATTTTTATGGCAGGTTTTAACCCTCCCCAGTCCCCTCCTGCTAATATTGGGTATAGTCTGGCAGCATTTTGGTACGGTTTTCCGGTGACTTGGCTTTTATCGTTTGATTGTTGCAAGTCTCTTTTTACTTTGTGCCTTCTAGAAAATAGATTTGATTATGACTCACGTTATGTCATGAGTCTCATTGATAAAGTTGTATCTTTTTAAGAAGAAGATTTCATCAATTACCCTCTTCATTGAAGTCTTTTAGAGGAATAAAAAAAAAAAACAGCGAATCTGAGAAATATAAGAATGGATCCCATGGAAATAATCAGAATATATTGCTACAGGGACGTCTCATCTACTCCCAACAGGTTCTGATACGAGACCATGCATTCATGTTCATGGACTTAATCTTTAGAGGTAGAATTCTACAACTACAAGCAATAGCGAATTATTGTTGGGACCCAAGTTGGAAAGTAAATGGCATCCGAGTCAGGCGGGGTCAGGGAAGATGTGTTCCATCTCTGCCATATCCACGGGAGCAAACAAACAAGATATGAGCCGAAACGGCCAAATCC
>JAOQMR010000003.1:11287997-11307883 GCA_027563865.1 Erythroxylum pelleterianum | reverse complement strand
GCATGAGGAGAGAGAAGAAGAAGACAAGGCACTAATTGCCTTATATACTCCCCCATGTCCACTTATTTACAAAAACGCCACTCTTGTACTGGTTTTTTTTTTAAAACATCTGTTCCGAATAACCTCCTGTGACCACCGAAAAATATCATACATCATTAATTTGATGTCACTAATATTCTTATTCACTGCTCTAATTTTAATGACATTAGTCTCAATATTAATTTATTTCGGTGTAACGTTACTAGCGGGTGTTACAATTGAGCACTAAATTTGTTGCCTGATGTCTTTTTAACATTAGATACTAGTTATGTAAGAACTTATCAAATGAATCACCATATATAAAGCAATTATCCATAAAACGTTTTATAAAATTTTCAATCATATCAAAAAAGATATCGATCATACAATGCTAAAAAGTGGCAAAAAAATACCAAATGGCATCCTCCTAAATGCAAAAGTACCAAATGGACATATAAGTGTAACCTTTTATTGGGCTTCTAGCTATTACTACTTGATGTGAGCCTGAATAGCCATTCAAGAAATAATAAAATTCATGCCTTACAAGCCTATTTAGCATTTGAATAAGGAAAGGTAATGGAAAGAGTTCTCTTTGGTTTTATTAAACATTCTATAGTCTATGCAAACCCTCTAACCCATGTCCTAACGGAAATAATTTCCTCATTTTTATTCTTTACCGTAGTTATTCCACCTATTTTAGGAACTAATTATGTAGGACTAATCATAAACTATCTGAAAATGGGTTAAGTTATATCAGTTTTTAGCCATTTTGAATTTCATTTTTAACCACTTCTTTCATAACAACATTCAGTCTTCTCTAATGTTCTATGTAAGGGGTGTATGAATCTTCCATAAGAATTTTATACATTACAATTAAGGGATTAATTCCCTTAATGTAATGAATAAACCAACCATATACAGATCTAAATTCCTTTTAAAACCTTAAGAAATTTTCCTCTTATAATAATGACAATGAAGATGAATGATAACAGGCAAAGTTGAATAATCTCCCAAGAATGCATACTTCAAATTTTTAGGCAATGGTTTCAAATCTATTTTAAGCGAAGCATCATTCTTATCATTCATATCATCAACATCTTTAACTAGAAACAAATGTTCAAAATGCTCCACATTTTTCATTGGCTTTAAAAATTTAAGAGATTTCATCAATAACTTGATATCATTCACATAAGCAATGTTATCCATAACTGTTAAACAAGTTAACAAAGAATTTGAAAGAAAAGAAGGAAGAGATGTTATAGAAAAAGAACAAATTATAGGTTGGTATGCTATTTGGGTTCTTTAGAGTTTTGTAAATGATGAACACCACCTTTTCGCCATTGACTCTTAAGGCAAATTCTCTTTGTTGAACATAAATCAAAGCCCATCCTATGAATAAAAATGGCCTCCCAAGAATGACTGGATTGTCTTGGTCTTCCTCCTTGTCCAGTACCACAAAATTTGCGGGAAAAATGCATTTATCAACTTTCACCAAAATATCTTCAACAATTTTCCTAGGATATGTAAGTGACCAATCAACCAATTGGAGACAAATTGTTGAAGGCTTAACCTCTCCTAATCCCAACTTTTTAAAATTGGATAGAGGCATGAGATTTATGCTTGCCCCTCGTGTTAAAAAGTACCTTGTTAAAATTAGTTTGCCTATCTCACATGGAATGGTGAAACTATCAAGATTCTTCAAAATTTGCGGCAACTTTCTTTGTAAAAAAACATTGCATACTTCAATGTGATATTATAAAACATTGCATTCAGGGAAAAATGTTGATATTATAGGTTGTCTCTTCAATGTGATTGAATACAAAGATATTTTTCAGTGAAAAGCAATCAAAGATGTTAAATTAAATTAGATTGTACTATGAAGGTTCAAGGAATTTTAATGGATCATCTATAACGAGAGAACTAATGGTCAAAAGGATGTAGCCTACTAAGTTTTCATAATTTTAATTTCATTTTTACTTATTAATATTAATTTATAATTTTTACTATTACTTTAATTTAAAATATAAATAAATGGTGTAAAACGATTGGTGAAAGTGTTCTAACATTAAAAAAACCTATTACTAAATTACTTAATCAAACAATTTTAGCATTAGATTGTGTATATAATTATAGTGTTTTTTTAATGTATCTCTATGAAGAAATGAAATTTTTTGGAATATCAAAGAATCAATGACCTTATTTACTTCACTTATAGTCTAACCATGAGATTAAGTATTTTACATTTTATTTAGAAATTAGAAGTGGTTTCTCTAATATGTTTTCAAAGCGTATAGTGAGAAGAAATATATCACTCTATTGATATTGATTATATTGACTTTTATATCGAAAAAAAAAAGTTGTCATTTGATCTTGATTACAGGAAACTTGAAAAGCGATTCATAAAAAAATATTTTCAACGGCGAATTAGTTAAGACTCAATTGATATTTTGCTTTAAACATATTTAAAAATGAACGTGTAATATATTATAATAGAAATAATTTTATACATTACTAAATTGTAATTTATTTAAGTGTAATAGAACATGTTAATGCATATATTTTGGATAAAAGCATCATTTATAAGTCTTTATATAGTGATAAAGAACTAAAAAAAAGTTTAAGATAACGAGACAAATCCTTCTTTAAAAACATAATTTTTACTTGTTACTATCATTTTATAATCATATTTTGGATTCAATTTTAATTAAAAATGTTAAATTTATTATTAGTTTATTATATATTAATAGAAATTGATGTTTTATTTTTATTTCAATAAAATATTTTATTTTTATATTATAATTTAATTTTCATTCGTTTTATATCAAATTTATAACATTCCAATATCAATTAAACTTTTAAACCTTAAATTTCTCTTTTTATTGGTTTGATGTGATTTAATTTTTAATACATAACAAAACCATAATATGATCTAATTTTTAACACATAACAAAACCATAATATGATTAAGTATATTGAAGTTAAACCTATCAACTCTTAAACAACCAACACAGTTTAATAATTTAATATTAAGAGATTTGTCATTATAAGTATTCATATAATATAAAAGCATGCAGTGCAACTCTTTTTTAATTGCAATAACCAAATCGAAATTTTGAATCAGCAGCTCTAAGCCTATCTAAGCAATGGGAGTTCCTATCTCACGCAAAGCCAGTAACCAATTTCTTGGAAGGGAAGTCAATAGCTAATGGCTAATAGCTATGTGGAAAAGGAAGAGAGGCATAGCAGAGTTTGTAATACCATATAGAGTAATTGGGCACATGAAATGTTTCGGTAGTGATAATTCTGTGACGTAAACAGCGAAATTGCCACCCCTCAAGTTTTGCATTTGGCACATGCAATTTCCAAAAGAAACGAAATAGATAAGAATGGACTAGACCTCAAAATGTTTTCTCCACATGCTCAAATTCCAACGGTAATGACCGCAAGCACACGGATAGCTGTGTATGGATTAATTGGAACTCCCTACTTTGCTTTTGCTGGTTGGCATTTCTATATATGGTTATGGGAATGGGATTGAACGCACAAGTGGCTCAGACAAGGTTCGTCCAACGCGCGGTGGAAATGAAACGGCTCAGACAAGGTTCGTCCAACACAACACGCGGTGGACATGAAACTTTGTCCAAACAAAAGAAGCTGTGATTCGCAAACTCTTTTCTGGTGATTGTTGCATATGCCTAACCAAATTCGACTTCCAAACGGGAAGGTTTGGCAGGCCATTCTTAGTCTCATAAAATCGATTAGCCTTGGTAAGGAGTTGCATGTGACCTTTCTAACACGTGAGAAACACCTCTAGACTAGAGTAAGCCCTGCCAAGTGGGACCTACGGTGCTCCTTGTGATTGCTTGCTCCACCGATAATTACAGTTGTTGTAAACGTTTTGGGTCTCCGAGTCAGCGTCTGAGGCTGAGGGTTGATTTGATTCCCATCTCTTTTCTTGCTTTATTTTTTAAGGCACGTGAAACTGCCAAATTTGGCACTGCAAGCTGAAAGCAATTTGCCCTTCTTTGAACTTTAAGACGGGAGAAATAGCTTCTAATAGGCATTATAATCAGGATTCCATTATATCATATCTCATTTCAATAGGCATTATAACCAGGATTCCCAATTGCTGTATATTACAAACACTAACCATCAGTTCAGTGTCAACAACTTTTAAGAGTCAGCAGGTGTGATAAATACATCTTAATCACATTATAATTGTGAAACTAAGCGTCATTTATCTGGGCTTTAAAAGAAAAGAGCAAGCACCAATGCGCGTACATTTCCGTATTGAGTAAGGAGAATCAAGTGAGGTGGCCGTATAATCTGACGGCTGATAATCCAAGTATAGAAAGAAATAAACAAAAACAAAAAAGCTGGAAGTGACTTGAAAAAGTTCTCAACTCCTGACCTCTCTCCTTTACAATTTGTAATAGTGATTAGTGAGCGAACGGTGGGATAGAGACAGACAGAGCGCACCAACCTCCACTGTCCAAGGAGATCACGCACGCACAACGCTCACTCTCTCTCTCTCTCTCTCTCTCTCTCTCCCTGTCTATCTCTTACAAGCTGTTCCAATTTTTCTCTCTCACTCTGTCTCTGTGGCCAATCCATAAACCTCTGACTTGCCATTTGTAAACATAAATGTGATCTGTTTATCTATCCATTTCACTTCCTACTTAGAAAGCCCTCTCCTCTTTGCACCCCATTTCACTTATATTCCAAACTTTAACTTCCAACCTCCATTTCAACTTCAGATCAAGCTTGTCATTTCTCCCACTTGAAAAACACTGCAAACTGACTTCTTGCGATTGCAGAAATTGGGTCGTTTTAGGTTCGTGATATTATGGATCCATCAGCAATAATGAACGATGGGTCGTACAATCTGGCGGAGATCTGGCAGGTTCCGGTGAATGGTGCCGGCCAGAGTCAGTTTGGGCAGAGCTTGGGTCAGTTTGGTGATTCGAGTCGGGAAATTTCTAGTAATGATCGGGTGAGTTCGGAGCAGAGAGGAGCTCATAATGGTCCCAGGAAACGGCGTGATTTGGAGGATGATTCGGGGAAAGGTGTCTCTACGAGCAATGGCAATGGCATTAGAACGGTATTTTTGTTTTTGTCGACTTCGTTCAATTAATGTTGATCTAACTTGTGATTCATAAAGCTTTCTCTTTTCCGTTTTCTTGTTTTAATGTTAGTAAAATAGCTTTCAAGATGTTCCATTGAATTATTCATCTAACTTGGCTATGATGACATGTCAAATTGACTTACTCAACTATACGGTTGATTAACTTATTCAAGATGGAATTAAGAAACTGCTGATACCAAAAAGATTAAATGTAACAAGGTTTTGGGAAATAGTAAAAGTTGACCAACTTGTGATGTGAATTGGCAGAATGACTGTGATCCAAAACGGCTCAAAACATCGGGAAGGAGAGATGACAACCGTGATTCTAAAGCGGAAACAGAAACCTGTTCACATAAGCCTGTGGAACAGAATGCTAAACCACCAGAGCCACCTAAACAAGATTACATCCATGTAAGAGCAAGAAGGGGTCAAGCTACTGATAGCCACAGTCTAGCAGAAAGAGTAATTTCTCTTTAAGCCTCTTAATATTATTTTTATAGGAATATTCTTAATTATCCAAGAACTAATAACTATAAGATTTAATGAAGAGTTAGATCCAGAGCATCCAAGAATTCCTAGTTTTGTTAACTGAAGAAAGATGCCTCATCATAATCTCGCTACTGAATGAGCTTTGCCGATGGAAACTATTTTGTGAACAGGCTAGGAGAGAAAAAATTAGTGAAAGGATGAAGATTCTCCAGGATCTAGTACCTGGTTGTAATAAGGTATGTTATTTGAATTTCTTGAACTTCTCTTAGGCTCAAAACAGGTACAACTCAGTTAGTTGCAATATAAGGTTTGGTCAACGAGAACGTTCAATCTTGCTAACTTGCTAGTGATGTTCTTGAAGAAAATTTTGGTGACTTTTTTTTTTTTCATTCTCGCTGTAACGTGGCCTGAAGTCGTGCTTGCTAAAGTAGGTTCTCTTACACGCAGGTTATAGGCAAATCACTAGTACTAGATGAGATTATAAATTACATTCAATCATTACAACGTCAGGTTGAGGTATGAATCCTCGTGTCTCATGGATTGAGCATGCCAAAATTTCTCCTTCCACCCCTGCTTATATTGAAATTGTCCTGCAATTAATTGGGAAAATGCAGTTCTTGTCAATGAAACTTGAAGCAGTGAATTCGAGAGTGAATCCTGGGATAGAAGTCTTTCCTGCAAAAGATGTAAGTTGTAACATTTCAATTCACCATTGATTTTCTTCAATTCTTTGTTCTTTGAGTGCTACCATTGATGGCAACATGGAACCTTATTTCTCGGTTTCATTGCTTTATATGCACTCTGGATTATTGTCGCCGAACTTGTTTTTATCAACTGCTGCTTCTAAATTCTATAATTTTCATCAAGGTAGTTGTTTGGGTCCCGAGGAAGAGGACACTACCCTGGTAATTTGCCAAAGAAAACGGATCTAGTTGTGATAAATAATCTAGAATGAGATTTTTTCGGCAATAGTGTCTACATGTCTGATGTTTATTTCTGTGATAAGAAATAATAATGTCCCGCTATTGTTGAGATCAACATTGAAAAATGGCTCGCTTTGGGCAACAGTTGGAACCAACTTCTCCACGCACAAGTTATTCATATCATTGAACAGATATGTCTGTTAGGATCTAGTGGCACCAATCAGCTTAAATTGGCAGTTCCTTCATATCAGTTGCCCTCTCTTAACGGAACTTTTAAGGGAAGGAATCCATTTGGCTAAACATCTCCACATTGTTCTGTTATGATAAAAAAAGACTAATGTAATAGGATGTTGGCAAAAGAGAACAATATGGCTGAAAGATCTGGGACAGAGCCGAACTTGGTAATTGAAAAAGAGGCTAGGAGAATGGTTGTTGTATTTCTTTTCATTGCCTCCTAAATAATGACTTTTGACGACTCTTCTATTTTTCATTTCAGTTTGGCCAGCCAACATTTGATGCTTATGCTTCTGGCATGGCATTTGGCTCACAACCCACAAAAGGTTACAGTCGTGGTGCATCACCGGAGTGGCTGCATATGCAGGTTGGCAGTGGTTTTGAAAGAACATCATAGTCTTGGGTCTCCTGAGCAATGGATAATAAGATTGTGAAATGGCTGTCAAAGAATAACCCAGTACGTTCACCAGACAAAAAACCTTTACCCCTTCAAAGTCAGGCATGGAGCTGTAGCTGCTGTCCGAAAGAGACCGATAAAGAACATCATGAAACATCTCCACTACTTTGTGTATCTTAGCATGCTTGACATACTTTGTGTACTAATACTAAACAGATCTTTTGATCAAGTATCTTGTAAAAGAAAATTGCTTGTTCAAAAGTTTCTAATGCTTACATCTTTAATAAACCCTATTATGAACTTGTGCTTTGTTGGGAAACTGCAGCTTGTTCAAAAAATTCAGCCTGTTTCGAGCTTGTGACTTTGGAAACTACGACGTGAGCGGTTTATAGAACAGTGTCTCTTCCAGCCTGTACTTATCTTAGCCACATTGCTGCATGACAACCAATTTGTTGGAAGTTAATTTCGAGTTTCACTGAATAAAGTATTGGTTCCAGCTTTAGGCAAGACTGATGCACAATACAATCTGGACTTTGGATCTAATCCTCAAGAATGCTAGACATTTCACATGTTAATTTTATCCATCAATAACGCATAAGCAACCAATGCATCAATAAATGTTCTAGAATGAGTCATCAGAAATCTATCTACAGATCCAGGAAACCTTCCTTACTTGAAAACAGAGTTTTCTACGTCTGACCTTTAGTCTACTAATTATAGTGCCTGCCTGCCTGCCTGACTGCCTGACTGCCTGCCTGCCGGCCATGGCCAGGAGCTACACACGAGGATGAGGTAAGTTGAACAAGTTTGAACGTCTCCTAACTCAAATTTTCAGCTTAGGACCTACATTCACGTTTTTACAAGAACTTGGAGCCACTGTAGTGTGATCAAAATGCGACCCAAGAGCGAAATCTAAGAATGCTCAGAATCGGCCACTACATCATCCCACTGGCTGTGTTGTACCATATGAATTTCCACTTGATTGGGAGTAGGAAATGGCTGCCCATACAACTCGGAGGAGTAGGATCACCGCAAACACAGTGCTTCCAAGTGTGCAAGCCACCTATACAAGAATATAAGCCACGATATTTTAAACACTAGTACCACTAAATAACTTTCCTGAATACCAAACCAATATAGAACTGCATAAATATAGTGGAAGTACCTTTTAAAATTATTTTGTGATTGCATCTAGGAAATTAACTTCTTGGGGTGAAATGCAAAATGGGATGCCATTTGTGATGCGTGTTCACTAGGATACGTTTTATTTCAGCAGGAACAGTATAGCTCGTTGCAATCCGGTAAGAACACAACTGCTGTTGCTTTATCGTTACAAAATATCAAGTATTTCCTATAGTCTAATATCAATGGCTCTACCCCATTAGTACATGCATAAGCGTCAACACATCCACAAAAGTGAAGGCACGCAAGTCATTGAATATTTCTGAAGTGATACCTCGAGAACTGCTTTAACGATAGACAGTCCAGCCAATAGTAGGAACCCGTCAACAGCAAAATACACCTGATTTCCAAAATCACGAAAAGAAAACATAATTAGATTAAGTTTGAATGATGAGCAGAAGTTCTCCAATGGCTGGATGTTGAGGCAACTCTACTCAAGACATTGACTAGATTACAAGCGCAGTTTCACATATTTATTTCCACGAACAAGACTTGCAATTTTACAGGAAAAAAAGAACAGAACATCTCAAACTCCGTTTCTTTCTCACTGCTCAATCTATTTCTACACATCTGCCATGAATACGAGTTCACTTCTTCCAGTTCTGTCACAAAACCACCTAATCTTAATCCAGTTGTTGTCTAGTAATAAAATAAGTCATTCATAAAGGTTAATGATCTTAACTTCAACTATGTGACCCCACGGTCAAACCAACATTTCGTGAAAACACTTTAAAACTCAGCTGTCAACATTAACCCGTGAATGACCTACCAAGGATAAGAAAAAAATACCAATTGGGGTGATAAAGCCGAGGGCAAGAGAGATCGACAAGCCTTCTTAGCTCGCTTGGATAGCTTCTTGAACATACTATGCAAGAATCTGACAAGCAAATCAATGCTGCTCTCTGTCTCTTCATCCTCATCACTTTCGTCCTCAATAATGTAATTGCCGTCAAAGAATACTTCACCAATCTCATCCGGGTCTTCACCATCCAACTGAGAACAAAATCCTTAGAGTAATATCGACGAAGCAGGAAACTTTTTGAGTACACAGAAAAACAGTACTTGTGAGAATAAAGGAGAGACCTTGCTGTAGCCGCAAATCGTAGGGAGGCTTTTGTAGGGATAGAAGTGGCTATGGGAGTGAAATGCTTTGTGTGTGAGAGACAAACTTTGAACGTGGAACGGCAGTGGTCGTCGGAGCTTTGTGGGTTGTGGGAATATGAGAGCCGAGTGGAGGGATAAGGTGATTGCTCCACTCATTGTGAGTTCAACACGGAAAGCAGTGGATTGTCCAGCTTACAAGTTTATGATTATCGGGTAAGCTCCGGAATCCGAATCAAAAGGCCCGGCCGACCCAGTTTCATATTGTTGTCTTCAAGAGCACTGCCACTAATAGGGAAAAATTAACACACTGAATGCGAAATAAAAAGTAATGTTTTAAAAATAGAATTGGACTAGAGATATCAGCCCTAGCCCGGCCCAGTCTGGGCCAAGGGCCACACGGTCTGGGTGATTGCTCCACTCATTGTGAGTTCAGCATGGAAAGCAGTGGATTGTCAAGCTTAAAAGTTTATGATTATCGAGTAAGCTCCGGAATCCGAATCAAAAGGCCCGGCCGACCCAGTTTCATATTGTTGTCTTCAAGAGCACTGCCACTGATAGGGAAAAAATTTACACAGTGAATGTGAAATAAAAAGTAATGTTTTAAAAATAGAATCGGACGAGAAGGTCATAGGGTGAGCCACGGGCAGGCTAAGGGCCACACAGCTAGACCCCTGGCCCTATCGCTTAACGTGTCGGCTTGCAGTTTTTTTTAAAGAAAAACTTTAAAAATGACGTCGTTTAAGAAATAATAGGTCTAACCTCGACTCGTGACACGGTCAACCCGAGCTAAATCGGACATTAAACCGATCAAAGGAAAATTTAAGATTCAAAGATTTGACCAATATATAAAAAATAAAAAATAAAATCTATAAAATCAAGTAAAAATAAAAATATTTGTAATATGAGAATTTGACAAACTCAATTAAATAAGTTTAGAGAAATTTGTCTAACAAAATCAAATGAATATAACTTTATTTTATGACTTTTATGGCCTTGATTAAAGGAAAACCCTATTGTATTACAATTGCAACCTAACGTCAGAGAGTCTAGAATATAAGTCTTTATAAGATCTTCTGGCACAGGGTAGGGCAGAGTAACTGAGCCAGAAGATCAGGTCCGTTTATAACATCAGCAAAATAGAAGTGTCTAAGTTAGATTAGAGGACAGGTCTTATGTAGGTCAAGAATCAAAATTTTATGTCTTCGTATGATTTCGTTGTTTAGCACTTAGTTCAGGCTTTTCATTGTTTCTGATACTAAATAGTAGATACATGGATTATGACAATATGGAAAGTGAGAAAGGGGTAAGCTCGTGCAGTTTCCTCCTCATCCGGTATATTTATCTGACAAATTTTCTATTCAAATTAAACACTACAACCCATAACCCAATCATTTGTTTACACGGCACCAAATTGGCATAGATTCCAACAGGCGGGAAAAATGGAACAACCATTTTTATTTATTTGAAATTAGATAGATTTATTAATTAATTTGAGTTTACAGTTTTATAAATTTTTGAAATGAAATTGTTGTTAAATAAATTTATTTTTAGACTCAGAATCATTATAAACAATATTAAAATTAATTTTTATGAATATGATATTCAATCACAAAATGATCAAATGAAAGTTAGTGAATTCATATACTTGAATATGATGAAAATAAGAAGTGATATCGACAATTAGGGTCGTGAATAAAGAATTATTTTTGACAAATTTCTAACAAAAAGGGTACAAGAATTAATTATACATAAGAAATAAAAGTGATAAGCAAAAACAATTTGCTTATATTTTGGTTTCTAAACTACGAAAAATATTTGGCTACGAATATATTTTTGTAGCCAAAATTTTTAACTGAAATTATATATTCTATGACTTTTAACTACAAAATATAAAAGTTGCTCTTTTAGCTACTTTTGAAAAAGTATTTTAGTTACGATTTGAAAAAGTAGCTACTTTTAGCTACGATTTTAAAAAACATAACCATAAGTATGACCTAAGCCTTCTTTAATTTATTATTTATTTTTTTTGATGTTATACTTCAATTTTTAGTTTTTCTTTATCTCTTAAATCATGACTTAAGCCATGTTTAATTTATTATTTAATTTTTTGATGTTATACTTTTTAGGCTATAATGTAGTTAGATTATGAATACTTAAACTTCCCTAATTTTAATTAAATTGATGTTTTATTCCAATTCTATGATTACTGTTTCATTTTATGACTAATAGTTGTGCTTACCTGATCAAGAAGTGCATGACTTATGATTCAGCTTGATACTAAAAAATAAAAATTGAAATATCATATTATTTTCATAAGATAGAGATATTTATGAAATTTTATGTACTACTGTATATTTCTTAGCTAAATGAATTTCATAAATTCATAGTTATCATAGGGAATAGTCATTAGATGATTAAACTAGATGAGTCAGTTGGAATTAATCTTGGTGAAATCAGAAGTGTTAGATTCGTTTAATATGACATTTTTGTTCTTAATTAATTTTAAAATATTTTTATTTAATTAATTATTTTTATTATTCATTTTTTTCAATTAGATTAATTTTTGTAATTAATAAACACAATAATTGTGAGACAATAATCTTTTCATTATTATTATTTGTTTGAGATAACGTATACTTTCATTAAAAAATTACAATAAGTTTTTAACATTGTTACAAACGACTTTTAGTTATGATTTTGAAAAATATAGTCAAAAGTTTGACTATTAAAGTTTAACCTTTATCTATGAATTTCAAATTGTTGCCAAAAGAAATGTAACCAATAGACTATTTTGTTGTAGTGTTTTGCTATGATTTTGAAAATCATCACCAAAGATTGACCAAATTGTAGCAAAAAAGAAGAAGCAAAAGCCTACTTTATTGTCGTGTGACAAAGTCAAACTTGAGACGATATTGGTGAAGGTTGGTCTGTTAATTGTTGTTAAATAGATAATATGCAACACAAGAAGAGAAAGTAGAATATTGTAGAGTGATCTGTTTTCCTATTTTGAAATCTTATCTCCTTTTTCCTTTTACAATGGCAAATGTCTAAATTCTTATAGATAGTGGGAAGTGCAAGCTTTAAATTGTTAAAGTTATTGTATATAGATAATATCTTTATTTCAACATCATTGGCTTTTTTAACTTCTTGATGTTAAGTTTATGATTGTTGGCTAAAGATCATTTCACTAAGTTCTTATACATTATTTTCTTCTCTTTTGTCTCAGCAATCTAAGAACTAACCTAATTGGAGATATTTTTAATAATAATAAAACGAACTTAAATTATAGACCCTTGATCAAACATGAACGTATTAATGAAGAAAATGCAAAAAATATCGGCTTTGCTATCCATTGAATGATGAACAAATTGTTGAATCGATTAAATGAACTGGTTAACAAATGAACAAGCTCTTAAAAATTTTGATCAAACTTTATGAAAGTTGTATATCCTTATGTCGTTAATGTTATGTGCCTTTCTTAATGTGTGGGCCTTTTAACGAATAAGAGAAACTGAACATCAAGGAACTTATTTAAGTAGGTAGTAGGAGACCATAGTAGCTATTTATAGTAATCATATTAGGACTCCCTATCACAAGACTAATAAATAATTGGCCAATATTGATTAGGGCTTATTTTTTTACTGGACTTTATCCCGTTTAACCAGATCCTTTATTATCTTTAATTTAGATCAAATTGGCTTAACCTTAATTTTATAAACAACCTATAATTAATCATTGTCTAATTAAAAATCACTAGCATTCTCCCATTGGACAAATATTAATTTCAATAGTCGTAAAACAATAAAAATAGGAAAAGTGGTTAAGAAAAATCAATTTAAAGGTCGACCGATTTAAAACATTTGATTCAAAGATAATGAAAGTCCATCATTCAGTCGTAGAAGGCATTTGATACCGAAAAATATCAAATACATGTATCATATGCAACACATATCCAATACAATCAGGCATACGTAATATCTTACTAACACTAATGAGAAAATGGAGTGTGATAAACTACACCGATTCCTATATGATTTGAAATATATCATTGTTCTATTTTTTGGTCTCATTTTCTATAAGCTAAATCTTATAAGAGAAATTTGTTTTCTCTTACTAAATGCAAAATTCCATTAGAGAAACCCTTGTAGGATTAAATACTTATATCCCCCTATGTCTTATCAAACCCATAGATTTATATAATTATCTATATATGTCTAGAAGACATAGTCTTAATGTCAATCTGTATATATATGCCCGTTGACCTTTAAAATACTTAAGATCGATACATATCTTAAGACTTTCACCTGTAGTATGAAAATGTACAACAAACAATATGGTTAAGAAAAAAATTATAATCATCAATATATATAAAATATACTATCATAATACATGAAATCTGTACAAATGGATTAAGAGAAATACAGTAATCCTTAACTAATAGTGTCTAAGAACTTTACTAAATCCATAATATACACATGTTTCCCAAAAATAACCGAGCATAGTCCTTTGTTTAAAGGATCAACAAGCATGTACTCATTCTTCAAATGGTTCACCTTAATGTCACCCTTTTGTATTAATTACTTTATGGTCAGATATTTGACCTGCAAATGCTTAGACCATATGATATGCTTATTATTATTATTGAACAATACAGTAGAAAGATGTTCATAATATAATTGAATGGGTCTAGCAACTGAGTCTATCACAGACATCTTAGAAATCAATTTCTTGATCCAAACCACATGTGAAGTAACCCCATAGCATGCAACAAATTCTATATGCTTAGTTGAGGAATTTACTAGTGTATGTTTAACGTTCTTCTATGATATTGTACCATCTGCTAACATAAAAATATGCCCTGATGTGGACTTCCTATCATCTAGCCACATAGCAAAATTTAAATCCATATAACCTATGAGGTTTAGACTATTGAATTTTTTTAATGTTAATATATAATCCTTAGTTTCTTTGAGATATCTCAAAACTTGTTTGACTACATTCCAGTGGTTTATTCCTAGGTTAGCTATATATCTACCCAACAGTCCAATAACAAATGCAAAGTTTGGTCTAACACATACTTGGGCATACATCAGGCTACTAAATGCACTAGAATAAGATAAATTCTTCATAGCCTCTATCTCTTTATATCATTCTTTAGAGATTGTGTTAAAGATAATCTCTCACTATAAGAGATAAGTGTTACAACAAGTTCACAATTAGTCATATTAAATCTTTGCAGTACTCACTTAATGTATGTTGTCTATAAGAGATCCAACATGTGTTAAGACCTGTCTTGGTGGATATGAAGATCTAGGACAAAAGATGTCTCACCAAGGTCCTTTATGTCAAAATGTTTAGCCAAAAGCTACTTAACCTCATACAACATGGTCATGTCATTTGATGCAAGCAAGATATCATCTATATATAAAAGTTAAAAGATTACTTTACTCCCCCGTAACCTTGTAATACAAACATCTTTTAACTTTATTTTCCACAAATTCAAATGAGGTGACATCCTCATCAAAATTTAGGTAGTATTGTCTAGAGACTTGTTTCAAACCATATGTGGATTTTCTCAGTTTACATACCATGTTAAATTTTTCTTAATCCTGAAATTCTTCAAGTTGTTCCATATAGACCTCTTCATAAACGTCTTCATTTAAAAAAATAATTTTGACATCCATCTGATATAATTCGATATCATGATGAGTCACTATTGTCATAATTAATCTAAATGCATCCTTAGATGATATGGGAGAAAAGGTAACATTAAATTTAATCCCTTATCTCTGAGTAAACATTCTCGCAACCATTCAAGTTTTAAATCACTTAACTTTACCTTAAGAGTCCTTTTTGGTCTTATAACTCAATTTACAATTGATAGATTTGCAATTATAATGTAAATTCACAAGTTCCTATACATTATTATGCTTTATGGATTACATCTCATCCCTCATTTCATCCCACCACAAATCCACATGAGGTATATAAACAACTTATGTAAAAGTAACTATATCTACTACATGTCCAATATCATAGTCTTGTTAACCTAAATAGACTATGTAATCATATGAGATAGCAAGTCTTTTCACTACAGTAGATCTTCTTAATTGAACTAGTTCAATAGGCTCTTGTACCTCAGTAACCTCGGTTTGTATAGATATAGGTTCTTGTCCCTGTACTGGTATGGTAATGAGACCTTGATTTACTAGTTCTGATTGTATAAGTAATGGATATGAAATAACTATAGTATCCACCCTTCTCTCATCTGAAGGGTGAGAATGACCACCCTCATCATAGACATTATGCTCCAGAAAATTAGCTGTTTATGATTTTACTATTCTAGATCCTCCATTGTTTAGTAAAATTTGTATCCTTAAAGTAGTTAGGATATTCAATAAAATAATAATGAATGGAACGAAAATGTAACTTATCTTCATAAGTATTATCCAAAGGAACCTCAACAGGGAAGCCTTATACACGAAGATGAGTGAGGCTAAGCTTCTACCTCTTCCATATTTCAAATGGCTTTTTTTTAACTGATTTGCTTGACACATAAGGTATATATAAGATAGTCGTTATAGCTTCACCCTAAAGGTAATAAGGTAAGTTAATCATGCTTTACATTGACCTCATCATGTCCTTTAAGATGCGATTTGGCCTTTCGACCACACCGTTTTGCTCAGAACTACCTAGTATAGTGAGCTGAGCCACTATTCTATATGATTCTACATATTTGACAAACAAATCTTTTTCTTATACTGAAACCCTATATCTACCAAAAATATTCACCTTTATAGTCAAATATGATAATCTTAATTGACTTTCTTAATTGGTTTTCAACTTCAACCTTAAAGATCTTGAATTTCTCATGAACTTTAGACTTTTCTTTGAGCAAAAACACATATCCATAACCAGAATAATCTTTAATAAAAATGTAACTTTATTCTAATAAGCTAGAAGTAGGAGTTGACCCTTTTTTCTTTATTTTGGTCAACTTACCCCTAAAACAGTCAACATATAATGCCAGATCACCATTGGGAGAATGTTATCCTTAACTAATATTCTCTTAACTCTTTCTTTAGAAATATGACCCAATATTTTATGTCACAATATGTATGACTTATCTTTTATCAAGGTTCTCTTTCTAGTGATCTGTTCGACAATATATGCAGAAGCATACATCTTATTAGAGGCAAGAAACATTCTATATAAGCCATATGAAAAGAAGGTAGTACCATTATGTTTTGCATTGGAAAATAACTTTACAATGAAATTTTTAATTACAAAAATGTAACCTTCTATATTCAAAATAGATACAGAGATCAAATTCTTTCTAAAAGATGGTATATAAAATGTGTCATATAATACAAGCTTGAAACCTGTGTCAAGGTTTAAATAAACATCCCTTATAGTGATTACGTTAACTTCTTTGTTGTTGCCCACCATTAGTTTTTCCTCCTTTTTATTAGGCGTTCACTTTTGTACGAATCTCTGCATTGTGGAAGCATCATGAATAGAGATTCCACTATCTAGCCAACAAGAACTTGATATGGATATTTAGACTCATGTATCATACAATCCAAGGAGTTAACTGATAACTCTTAGCTTTCTTTCCAAGTTTTATATTTTTGTCATTCAAGCTTTTTAAGTCCCTTCTTCTTATATAATAAACACCTCATACTCATACTCTTTATAACATCTGCAAGACCTTTAGCAACATTAGATTGACCAACATCTACATGTGGAGGAAATTTAGGTTTCTTACCTTTAAATTTATAGGGACTTGCTTTGGTTGCTATTAAGGTTGTATGAGTTGTATTCTTTAACTTTTATTCTTCAACAACATAATGGTTGGCAGTGCATTTATGTCTTAGGCTTCATCCTGAGAATTGTATGTGGTAACCAAAATACCAAACTCTAATGATAGAGTATTCAAAGCTTAGTGCATAATATAAGCATCAGGAATATAAATATTAAATGCCCTTAGCTTACTTTAAAGGTGCACCATTCTAATTATGTATTGCCTCACTCTCCCTACTTTTTTATATCTCATAGAGTATAATTCCTTTAATAGGGTACCTATTTCAGTATTAAAAGATACCTTATATCCCTGTGAGACGTTATGAAAGAAATCCCTTGCTATGTTTATTTTAGAAGCTCTCTTAGTAGATGGTCTGGTATGGATCTCTTTATAGTTAAGTAACACATCCTATTTGACCTTTCCCAAGCTGTATATGCTACTCTCTCAACCTCTGAGCTAATAGATGCAGGTGTCGGTGGCCTATCCTTGACCATGACCATGTTGACATCTATTATCTCTAACGTAAATGCTTCCACTTCTTAAAATAAGGGTTCAGTTGTGACGTTGTTACTATTTACAGAGAAGGTGACTGCAACATTGATAATGTAACGATCAGTACAAATGTAGGATAACATCGATTCTCAAAGCCACAAAATAGTACTTATACTAAGCATCTTATCTCGTATATTATAAAACTTGTGGTATGAATATATAACACGTGCAGATAAGCCCTTCACATAAAAGCAATCAGAGTGCACATCAAAAAATTTTTTGATTCTACCACATATGAGCTTAAGTAATGAATTTCTTCTATCAACTACCTTTATCCACATCTCAAAGTCTCATATAAGGCCAATGGGCAGAATAACCAAACACAAGAACAAATACATAACCAAATATATAAGTAGAACAATTCAAAAATTAACTTGAAAGGCCACTATGGTGATTACATTCTAATTATTACCCAAATTGATCTACAAGCACGAGGGATATACCTGTATGTTATCCTCATATTATTCTATATAGGCATAAAATATGTGACAACTCATCATTCATAAATGCAAAATCCTTATGCATATATTCATTATCATATATCAGTGTTGAATATATTATCAACAAACTTTACTTGAGAATTTATCATAAAGAAAATCTCAATCAAAGTGATAATGTGACGCCCTAACACCCCATAGGAGGACATTGCAAGTGCCACACACAGAGAACATACAGAATACAAAACATTTTGTAAAAGCATAGCATTAAAAAATAAACATTCCAAAATGTACGCAACATTTCATACATGAATTTCCAGAATCTTAAACAAACATACATTATATGACAAGAGCTTAATACAAATTTGTTCCAAAAATAGAAACCAACCTTAAACATAATTATTACAAAAACTTACAACAATTTAGAATCATACACTTTATATACAAACCCAAAACAAACTCCAAATACATTTTTATCAAAACAAGACTCAGACTCCATTGGCCATTGCGATTGACTCATCCTAGTCCTTATAATCTTCACTATGAATCTACACAGGGCAAATCCATTATGCTAAGCATATAGCTTAGTGAGTAATAACTAATCTATATTAAATAATTTCTTTAACAATAAATCAGACATAATGCATTTCAAAACATATTTTATAATTAACAGAACTGCATAACACAGGAGGTTATAACCAGAAGACACCGAATCAGAACATAATTTAGCTTATGTCAGAATCAAACAGATATCATAATACAAAATCAGATGACTGCTAAATCTATTTACAGAAGCGGATAACGGGACTTATACAGGAGAGACCGAAGTCTCGACACCGAAGTGTCCAGGAGAGACCGAAGTCTCGACACCAAAGTGTCAAAGGAGAGACCAAAGTGTCACAGAAGAGACCGAAGTCTCGACACCGAAGTGTCAATAACAGAAGACATCGAAGTGTCACAGAAGCAGCTGTAGACCCTTCTAGGCATGCCTATTTACCCACAATTAGGACTCAATAGTTTTAAAACAAAACAAGGTCATTTCAGACATTTCATGTGCAAAGCAAGTAGTCAATCATATTCATATGCAAGTAGCACTTCTAATGATATAAACATGCATCAAACGCCTCGGATAATTATGGTCTGAAATCTAGAATACAATCAACATAAATCAAATTCAACAAGCAGAACAAAGTAAGGTAAATAACACTTCAATATCACATTCATCAATCAATACCTCAGACCTTTATGTCCAGAATCAGTACACAATTTATTACACATTCATCAATATCAATTTCAATTTAGTAATAAACAAGATAAATCAAGGTAAGACCATCTTAGGTTACTCACAAAAGTTACCGTCTAAATTACTTACAATTGCTCTCGTTTGCTTATTGCCTTGAAGTCTTGGCAATATCTAGAAGTGGTCGTTCTATGCGTTCCTCTATAACATTTAACACATATACAAATCACTATAGTGCATGATTAAGAATTCATTAATGTATATTGAATATGTATAATGCATGTTTATGACAAATTTCGAGTATCTTATTGTAATTTTCATCATCAAACTGATCAGATATCAAAGCCCTCATTAATAACATTTGGTACTTATAATTTGGAC
>JAOQMR010000003.1:11264080-11281533 GCA_027563865.1 Erythroxylum pelleterianum | reverse complement strand
TAATTTATTAAATAATTCACTTATCAAATATTATTTTTATATTATTATACAAATGATATAATTTTTATAATTTACATCTAAATTAAAAAAAATTTCTCAAAATTTTTTGTACATATATAAAACCACTTAATTTATTTATAAATAATCAAAATCAAAATAAAAAATATAAGCTTGATCATATAAATCAAAAAAATTTTGGAAACTTCTAATTCTCCGACATTTATTGACTCAAACGCGGCACGTGTACAATTCATGAACAAATCCACACCCCATTTTCAGAGGCCCACATTGGGTCATTGAAAGTAACGCGTCAAATCTGGCGCGTATTTTCGGATTTAAAGTATCCACGGTTACCTTTTTTTTTTTTGATATATGTAACCAATTAAGACGCATGACAAGACGTGGTTGGATTTTGGTGAATAACGCGAACAACGTAGGCCGAAGAGGGAGCGAGTGTATTGGTGGGCCATTATATTTAAGAAAAGATAAATAAAACCTCAACGGCAACGGAATAACTGCCAAGGAGAAAATTTTCAAAAACCAAAGCAGAGGAGACGATTCTCATCTTCCTCTCTGTTTCATCGCCGTTTTAATGAGAAGGAAAATGGAAGAAATCGAAGAGCAATATATTTGTTGATTGATTTCATATCAAACATTATTCTCCGGGAAATTTGGAGTTTGGATCGTTCCGTTTGTCCTTTTGCTCCGAGATAGACGATGAGCGGAGGCGGATGGGAAACGGTTAGGTCATCGAGGTCCAGGCTGGGGCGTGACTTGAGTTTGACGGGTCGTACGACGACTCGGCCGGTTCGACTTGGACGAGTCCAGCCTCAAGCCCCCGGTTACCGGACCATTTACTGCAATGACCGCGAGGCGAATCTTCCCGTTGGATTCAAGGTTTTATGTTACATAAATGCTTGGATAGTATGTTTGTATGCGTGTATAAGCTTTTTTGTCGAATTCATTTCGTCTGTTTGTTTGCTGAAAAAAGTGATGGACTTTTTCTTTGAATTATTTGTTGTGCAACTAGAAATTCAGTTGACTTGGTGCAACTGATTTCTTAGGCTTTATTCTGATGTCAAGCATAGGTTTCGTTAATATTGAGCTTGAACGTTTTTGCTTCACGGTGCAAAATTGTAGGTACCCATGCTTGCTTCATTGATGAAAGCATGAGGTTATTGCATGTTATCTGTTTTATACATGTTATATGCTAAGATAAACGTTCAATTAGATATGAAAAGGAAAGCTGCTCTTGGTATTTGTGCTCAAGCATTGACAATTAGTAAAAGGAAACACTCAACAATGTGCTTGGAGTCGAACGAGGTGCTTCAACTGAAAGATTGTTGGAGCACATTGCGTGTGGGTTTACTGCACAATGACCCTGATTAACTTTAATTTTTTTTTCGATGTTATTCATATAAAGACCTTTATGTAAGCATAAGTATGTGTCTAGAAATTGACCTGTCATATACTTAATCAAACCCTCAGAGATAAGCTGTGTCTCCGGGATGAATTTTATCCTAGTTCTTTTTGTATGCAAGTAATTTATCCTAAGACACGTCAGACATATTGAAAACCTTGACCATCCTCCTTGATTAATGAGCAGGCAGTTGTATCCGTGTTGCCTTATCAGGTCATCTTCTGGGAGTCATTTAACTTGTGAAAATTGAAATGAAATTTATATATGCAAAATTCATTAGTAATGAGCAGGCAGTTGTATCTATGTTGCCTTATCAGGCCATCTTCTGGGAGTCATTTGACTTGTGAAAATTGAAATGAAATTTATGTAGGCAAAATTCATTATTAATGAGCAGGCAGTTGTATCCATGTTGCCTTATCAGGCCATCTTCTGGGAGTCATTTGAGTTGAGAAAATTGAAATGAAATTTTTATCTGCAAAATTCATTCATAACTTAAACTTGTCAATTAGTCTTCTGTTGACAAAGTCTATTGGGAGTAGCCAAGATTCTAGTTGAATTGTTCCTATCTGAAGCTTCATTTATCAAAGCTCTAGCTTTCAGTTTTTCTGCATTAGTTGTTTTTGGAAGTTTTCGTGCTAATATGTTTTGAAGAATGTTTTTGATATATGTCAAAGTATGTGGTCAGAGTTCCATTATTCAATCCGTTTTCCTTCTTTCTGCTCAAATTTGCTTTCTTTTTAATTATTTGAGGTAAATTGTTTCAGGGCAATTCTATTTCAACTACAAAGTACAATTTCTTTACCTTTTTACCAAAAGGGTTATTTGAACAGGTAAACTAGCGTTTGGAAATGGAATGTTGATTATTTTAGACGTCTTTTCCCTTAAATGATTGGCTATGTCTGCTTGAAATCTTACATGACTTTACTTGCAATATAATGTTTTGGCATTTATGTTGATGAATTGCTTAAGAGCATCAATATTGAATCAAGGGGCTTAATCACTAAATGATGGGTGGACTTTATTGCTTCTAGTGATTGGGTTAATTGGGCAATTTACGATGAAAGGAGATTAACATCTATAGTGTATTTGATAATGTTCTAGTTTCCTTGAATTCTCACTCTAGATATAAGCTGTGCTAATCATGGACTGATAATACATCATCTCCAATGAAAAAAAATCATAATCTTGGGATTTTTTTCCCTGTAATTGATTTTGAATTTTCCAAAAAATTGCTCAAATCAGTGATGTTTGAAACAGAACTGTAGTTAATTGGTTGAGCTCCATTATCTGTATGGTAAGGTAGATTTATCATTCCCCTGTCATTTGAATAGTGTGATCCTTTTCCTGAGAATATTTTCTGCTGCAATGACAGTTCAGGCGTGTGGCCAATTGCTACTTCCTGTTTATCTCAATTTTATCGATGACTCCAATCAGGTGTGATAGTCATACTCATTATTTGAACTAAGTGTATTCTTTCCTTTATATTATTTTCGCTATATAGTCTTGTTACATTTTTTATTTGTCAAGTTGATGATGTTGATTTAGATTTGCAGGATGTTATAGCCTTTGTAACAATTCATAGACAAGATTTTCCCCAACAATGTTGTCATGTAACATTTTGAGTTTAATCATCTTACTTTAGAACATCGTAGGATCTACAGGAGAAATCACACATGTTTTTGAATGCACGAATGTTCCCAAGCATATCAGAAGTGAAGCTACAAATTAATGTTATCGGTCACAATAATTAACATTTATATGACTATCTGGTCTAAAGTCTTGCTGAACATTAAGTTTCCTGTTTGCGACAGCTATATAAATTTGACACATGTATGTGTTGTCTTTAAGAAGTTTTCTGATCATGCAGCCCAGTCAATCCAATTACGAATGTTGTACCTTTGAGTTTGGTGCTTTTAGTCTCTCTTATTAAGGAGGCATTTGAAGATTCGGTGAGTAATGCAATCATATCTTTTCTTGTTCTTTCAAAAAAAAACAAAAAAACAAAAGGTTTTCGAGTGCTGCTGAGATTATAGTTTATATGTATATTTGCTAGTATAGGGTTATATTACATACTATACTGTCAACAAGAACAAAACCAAATGTCTTCTTTTTTCAAATTTCTTTTAACTTGATGCCTCTTTTATAGTGTTTTTTCCGGTTGGGTGGGGGGAGGGGGGGTGTTGGAGATGATGAGGGCAAATTTTTCTGTGATTGACGAGGGAAAGCTACTTATTTCTTGTTTGTTTGTTCTGTTATCCTCTTTTGTACACAACAGAAGCGCTTTCAGAATGATATGGTGATAAATAACAGTCTCGTAGAAATGTTGCAAAATCAAAGGTGGGAGACTGTTTCTTGGAAGAAATTGCAGGTTGGAGACATTATTAGGGTGGGTATCCTGAACTATTAAAATTTCCTTCTTTTCGATTGAACTGTGTTAATAATATGGTTCGCTAGCTTACTGAACAAACATTTTGGAACAGACGTTTGGCTATTATGTCCACATTCTTCATATTGTAGGCTGAATTTGCTTTGTCTTTCAGGTTAAACAAGATGGATTCTTTCCCACAGATCTTCTTTTTCTTGCTACCACAAATCCAGATGGTGTATGCTACATTGAGGTTTCCTTTCTTTCATGCTTTGTAGAACCATTATTTCATAAAAAGCATGACCTTAAGTTGTTATCAAGCATTGCCTTTTCTTATCCATTTTCAAAGTTTGGCTTTTGTTGGCAGACATCAAATTTAGACGGGGAAACAAACCTCAAGATCAGAAAAGCATTGGAAAAGACTTGGGATTACTTGAGTCCTGAGAAAGCTGCTGAGTTCAGAGGTTAAGTTAGGTTTAGAATATTAAGTACATTGACTTGAAGTACATAGGTGCATATATACATCCAAATTACATTCAAGTACCATCAATGAGTTACATTAGGGATTAATATCAAGCTATTTATGTGTCTGTAAGCTTACTTTTGCTACCCTTGTCAGCATCGTTGCCTTCTGTGATTGTTATGATACACTAAATTATCTTGGGTTGGTCAAACTGTTGAATATGTATAGTATTCTACGTAAAGAATGGGCTTTGTTTCATGCTCATACTTGGAATTTTCTCATGCACCACACCAATACCTCGTGAATGTCATCTTTCTCTTACTTTGCAAGCATTCTTATATTGTTTCATTAATACAGGTGAAGTACAGTGTGAGCAACCGAACAATTCACTCTATACTTTCACTGGCAATCTTATTATTGATAAACAGACACTACCTCTCAGTCCAAACCAACTTCTATTAAGAGTAAGCTCCAAATTCATTTCCTCCTCAATAATAGTTGCTTTTATATTTATTTGTCTTTTTCCCTTAAGCTCCAAATTCATTTCCTCCTCAATAATGGTTGCTTTTATAGTTATTTGTCTTTTTTCCTTTCAGGATATAATTATTTCCTTGAATGCTTCTAACAAGCTTTTGTCTCCGCCTTGCCCCAGGGGGGGACTTCACACTACCTTTCTTGGCCATTTGTTATGATATGATGATAGGACTAATATTGGTTTTATTTAATTACTATGGTTTCATGTCCTTCCAGGGCTGTAGTCTCAGGAATACAGAGTACATTGTTGGGGCAGTTATATTTACTGGTCATGAAACAAAGGTTTGTTATTGTGCTAATAATTTGTCATTATAGTGCTTATTATCAAAGGCATTGGCCTATTTGGTTGTACAATAATTATGCTACTAATTTCTCCTTATTCTCCTCAAAATTTTTCTTGTTAAGTTGTGTTAGTGCCAAGAGTTTTGACTGTTGTATTTTGTACAAATGTGGAAGTAATAGGTTTGTATTTGTACTTTAATGCCAGAGAAACCGATCGTGTTATCATTTTTTGACATTATAATCTTGCTGCTTAGTTTGTGGCCAACATGTGGATAACTTTTTATGGCTGCCTGGAATCATGCAGGTTATGATGAACTCAATGAATGTTCCTTCTAAGAGAAGTACATTAGAGAGGAAACTTGATAAACTTATACTCATGCTTTTTGGAACACTCTTCATTATGTGTTGTATTGGAGCCATAGGCAGGTGAGACACGGGCTAAATTGTCTTCTGTTTTCTTTTGCTTCTTTTCTTTGGACTTTTTTCCATCAAACTTGCTACCTCTTGTGTTTTGTAAATTTCTTGCATGATAATGTTCTATGCTTTGTGTAATTATACAGTGGTGTATTCATAAGTCGCAAGTATTTCTACCTAGGGCTTGAAGAAGGTGTGGAACTGGCATTTAACCCTAGCAATCGATTTGGGGTAATAATAAGATTGCTATATTTATTGTAATTTTTGTCTGTTTCCAGCATTATTTTCTTGATTTTTATTCACCTTTTTTATTTTGTAGGTTGTTGGTCTGACCATGTTTACCCTGATCACACTATACTCTACAATAATCCCCATCTCATTATATGTTTCCATTGAGGTCAGTTTATAGGCCAGGCTTCATGCAATTTTCCTAGACATTAGGTTAGCGTTGCAGAATGTGGCAAATTTTTGTTAATTGATTGCAATCTCATGTCCAGACGATCAAATTTATTCAATGCACTCAATTTATCAACAAGGATTTACATATGTACCATGCTGACACCAATACCCCTGCATTGGCAAGGACTTCAAATTTGAATGAGGAACTTGGGCAGGTAAATTAATGCGAATGGCTTCTCCTCATAAAAAAAAGGAGGTCCAACCAATAAAGATTTTTTTTTATTCATTCCTAGAGTTGAAATACCTCATTTAAGAATTGGTCGTAATCCACATAGCTTTTCTTTTGCTGAAGAAATATGTCCATTATGTTGGAGGTGTGGTATGTAGCTGTTTAAATTTCTTTAAATTGGTTAGTTTAATCATCTACATGTCTAGTACTTTAATTTCTGTGTATTTTTTCAGGTGGAATATATCTTTTCTGATAAAACAGGAACTTTAACAAGAAATTTGATGGAGTTCTTTAAATGTTCGATTGGAGGTGAAATTTATGGATCTGGTATAACAGAAATTGAGAGGGGAGGAGCTCAACGGAGTGGGATGAATGTCGAAGGAGTATGGTTCTTGGCCTTTATGGAACATGGACAACTTTCTCTGCATGGATTAAGATAACATATTGACATTAGCACCTTTTTGTACTCACTCTTGTAGCATGGAAAATTGTTGGGTAAATATTTTGTTGATTTTCGTACAGGTTCCTAAATCAACTAATGCAATTCATGAGAAGGGTTTTAATTTTGATGATCCAAGGATTATGCGAGGAGGTTGGAGAAATGAGGCTAATCCTGAACTGTGCAAGGTAGTATACTTTTTATAGGAGTTTTTATATTTATTCGGTCCCTTCTAAAAGTAAGTGTTTAACCTGAAGCTTCTAATATTTTCCTGTTATTAGAAATATAATATATTTTATCCTTAGTCACAATCCAAGTTGCTTATGGATTTTTGGCTATTGCCCGTGAATGATCTAGGAAAATATATAATCCTCATCAATATTTTTTGCATTTTTTTCTGTAGTAATATGATATTTTACAGTTGATGCCGCTGGGAGTTTGTGATTGTTTAAGTTTTTGGATTAAATGCTTTCTTTGATATTTTGTCAGTGCCTTGTGTAACCAAGAGGTCTCAAGTTCAAGTTACGCAGTGCTTGTTTCCAGTGGATTAGTAATGTGTATGTTTGTTCACACTTTGTGTGAAGGAGTAGAGATGGCATTGGGCTGAGACTCGAGGCTCAAGCTCGAGTCTTATGTGATCCAAAGCCCAAATCAAGTTCAGGCAAAGTCTGAAATTTGTTATTTTTTAAAAAAGTTAAATTATTTAATTTAATTTAAAAATGACAATGACATCATTTTGCCTATGGTCGTTCAGGTTTCGAGTTGGGTTGAATCAAAAGGCCTTTTCTCGAGTCCAGCTCTTAGCCTGAAACTAAAACAAAAAAACTCTAGTAAGACTTGAAGCCCGATCAATTCGGGCTATGCCCATTGACTTTAGGCTAACTCGGGCCAGGTAAAAATGCCACGTCTAAGGAGGAGTGTTAGAATAATATGATCCATTCTTGGGACACTACCAATTGCTTAAACTTTTCAGTTGAATGGTTTCTTGAAAGTTTGGTTCAACACGTCGAAAATCCTATACTTTTCCACAAAAGCATGTAGATGCTAAAATCTAATATTGATGATAAATGCTACTTCCAGATGTTTCAAGTCTTGCTGAGGCTTGAAACTGTGCCTCATTTCAGTTATGCTATTCAGTTCTTATCAAAACTTTAGTAAATTCTACGAGTGTCAGGGTTCTCCCATTTTTGTGAAGTGTCTCGAACATCAATCTAGTAGTCCAAGTAAGCATTTTAAGTGCTACTAGTTTCTTTCCTGTGACAATTTAATATTTTCATTGTGGACTTACTATAAAAAAACTCTTATAGTTTGTTTTGAGTGTCCTTGAAGTATGCTTTTATGATGTATCAATCTTAAAAGTCTAGTAGCTTAAATCACAGCTTTTGCCCTTTACGTAGGAATTTTTTAGATGCCTTGCTATATGTCATACTGTGCTCACTGAAGGTGATGAGACTCCTGAGAAGATCACTTACCAAGCTGCATCTCCCGATGAAGCTGCTTTAGTTACTGCTGCAAAGAACTTTGGCTTCTTTTTTTACAGGTTTGGCATACATCACATGCTTGCCATTTGTAATTCTTTCCTTTCACTTAAAAGGTGTTCCTTGGCAACCAAATAAAAGTGGTTAATTTAACACCAATTACTTTTTAACTCTGCTAATATGGCGGTTATGAAATTGGTTTTTTTTCCTTAGGCGAACACCTACCATGATCTATGTTCGTGAATCCCATGTTGAGCAAATGGGGAATATTCAAGACAAGGCATATGAAATTCTGAATGTTCTGGAGTTCAACAGGTAAGCACAAAGTTATATTTGTCAAGGTATCATCTCATTTTGGATAATACTGACATCATTTGTATCTTTGATCTTATAGCACAAGAAAGCGACAGTCTGTTGTTTGTCGTTATTCCAATGGTAGACTTGTCTTGTACTCTAAGGTATCATTTTTACTAAAATATCCTTATTCTACATTTTTCTGGGGAGGGTACTTAGCCCTTGAGGGAGGAAGGTTTGAGTCAAACCTGAGACTTGTTCTGGGCCCTTTAAGATGGAAAGTGCTCTTGTTGGCTTGGGAAATGACACGTGGCTGGAAACCCTTTTTTTACAGGGAGCTGATACTGTGATATATGAAAGATTGGCTGATGGAAATGATTCTATAAAAAAAGTAACTAGGGAACACCTGGAACAATTTGGATCAGCTGGACTACGTACTCTTTGCCTAGCATATAAGGATTTGAGCCCTGAAGTATATGAAACCTGGAATGAGAAGTTCATCCAAGCAAAATCGTCTTTGAGGGATCGTGAGAAGAAGCTAGATGAGGTACAATCTACCTGATCATAAGTTTTCTCCTGTCCTTCAACCTCCTTCAATTTTGGTGTCTATCTTGTTTGAATGTTTTGTTGAAAGATATTATCAACTATGCTATCGTTACTCATTGAATGCCTTGCTGTTAAACTTTTAAAGAAAGATAATGCAATGTGTATTTTTCATATTGATTTGTGTTTTATGTATGAAACATTTCTTATGCAGTTGTTGGGGCTATTATTTAAGTGTTGTTCTGGTAATAATAGTAATGGTATATATCAAAAGTTGGAAAACATTATAAGAAGATACTGTTTTCTTCCTTTGTGTAAAAAACTTTCGATATTTTAACAATGGCTAAAAATACTATTTTGGTCTACTTTCTTATTATTGAAATCTAGTGAACCAGTGTGCTGAAGGGGGCTATATGCTTGGAATGGCCGGTTTCATGCCTTTAAAATCCCAGGAATTAATCATCCTTTAGATAATATGAGTAGAAGTTTGGAACAGTGAAGTATATACATTAGAAATCGTTCTCTCAGGATTGTTTGAAGTAGGATCTGGTAGAAGTTTGTATACGTGAAGAAAGACCTCTTTATAGTTCTTAAGTGGTTTTATTTGCCTTTTTTTGTAATGCATTGAAGTTATCGTCTTTTACGAACTGAGCTAAATGCAGGTTGCAGAACTAGTAGAAAAAGATCTTATTTTAATTGGGTGCACCGCTATAGAAGACAAGCTTCAAGAAGGAGTACCAGCTTGTATAGAGACTCTTTCTAGAGCTGGAATTAAGATCTGGGTACTAACAGGAGATAAATTGGAAACAGCAATAAACATAGCTTATGGTGATTTTTTACTTTATTTTACGTTGTCATTCCCCAAATTTTTGACTCTTGAGTTACGTGCCAGCTTTTATGAATGCGCAACTTTTTAAATATGTCTTCTGTTTGTCATTAACTGCAGCTTGCAACTTAATTAACAATGAAATGAAGCAGTTCATTATCAGTTCGGAGACAGATGCAATTAGAGAAGTGGAAAACAGGGTAAGAAGTTCATTATAGTTGGATGGATTTAACTTGGGATTGCACAATTTATTACACACTGTTGATTTCTCTGTCAAATGATAACTGTTGTTACAGGGTGACCAAGTAGAAATAGCTCATTTTATCAAGGAAGAAGTAACAAAAGATCTGAAAAATTGCCTTGAGGAGGCACAACACCAATTGCGCACTGTTTCTGGACCAAAATTAGCACTTATTATTGATGGAAAGTGTTTAATGTACGCATTAGACCCAAGTTTACGAGTGATGTTACTAAATCTAAGCCTGAATTGTAGTTCAGTTGTTTGCTGCCGAGTTTCTCCTTTACAGAAAGCACAGGTGATTGTCCTTTTTGCATTAAAAAACTTGTAATTTACCATTTTGTTAAGCAAGGAAATGTTGTTTCTCTAAAATTTTAATTTCTATATTTATCTGGTTTAAATCACTTAATGGTTCAAGTACTACAAATTATCATTAATATATTAATTAAGAGTTTCTTTTTTTTTTTGGGTAAATGCAAACACAAATTTTCTCACATTACTATGCTACATTGAAAGTCCACATTGGTTTGGTCTGATAACAGATTCTAAGTTAATGCTTGTATACATAAGCTTCTATTGCAAACTGGAGACTATTCATATGCATACTTAGATGTATGGCTGGGTATAAGTGCAGGAGTAAATTAAAACCTCAAGTCAGAATTTCCTTTGTTTAATTAGTTATCTTGGTGCGACTGCATATTTTGAGTATCCAAGCCTTTGGTTGAGGAATTTGTATTCAATTTTAGGTGACTAGTCTGGTCAAGAAAGGTGCGTGCAAGATAACGCTTAGTATTGGAGATGGTGCTAATGATGTTAGCATGATTCAAGCTGCTCATATTGGTGTTGGAATAAGTGGGTTGGAAGGGATGCAGGCAGTAATGGCTAGTGATTTTGCAATTGCCCAATTTCGCTATCTAACAGATTTGCTACTTGTGCATGGACGTTGGTCCTATCTTAGAATATGCAAGGTCTGAATTTTACAATCTTCAAGTCCTTAATCCTCCATTCGGTTGATTTCTTAACAAGAGTTGGACACATTTGCTTCTAAAACTGATTGTGCTTTTACGCTTCTGCAGGTCATCACATATTTCTTTTACAAGAATCTTACATTCACGTTGACTCAATTTTGGTTCACCTTTCATACTGGGTTTTCCGGTCAAAGATTTTACGATGATTGGTTCCAGTCTCTGTATAATGTTATATTCACAGCCTTGCCAGTGATCATGGTTGGTCTATTTGATAAGGTGATTATGCTTACCAAAACCTTGAATTAACCATCAGTTTATGAGTGCTTCAGCACAGATTTACAATTATCTGCGATGAGTTTGAATTATTGGCTCTCTTAGGAAAAAATGTGTGTTTTGCTAGGACGTCAGCGCATCCCTGTCCAAGAAGTATCCTGAGCTCTACAAAGAGGGGATAAAGAATGTATTTTTCAAGTGGAGAGTGGTAGCTACATATGCTTTCTTTTCAGTGTATCAATCTCTAGTGTTCTACCACTTTGTGACTGTTTCCAGTGCTCGTGGTAAAAATACCTCAGGCAAGATGTTTGGGCAATGGGATGTTAGCACAATGGCCTTTACATGCGTTGTAATCACAGTTAACCTGCGCCTTCTTATGATCTGTAATTCAATTACAAGATGGCATTACATTAGTGTCGGAGGAAGCATTTTGGCTTGGTTTTTGTTCATTTTTGTATATTCACTCTTACGGGTGAGTCAGTTAATGATCTTTTCCCTCTTCATTCTGATATCAGCTCATAATAATATGACTTACTGATTTGCACTTCATTTTAATTGCAGGAGAATGTTTATTTCGTCATTTATGTCTTGATGAGTACCTTCTATTTTTATATCACACTTGTTCTTGTTCCTGTGGTTGCACTCTTCGGTGACTTCATTTACCAAGGGTAAGGTTCAGCAGCACTAATTTGAAACACTTGGATTTTAGTTTTTTCTATACATGATTAGCATATTCTTAATCTTGCTGGGGCATTAAATATAGTTGTTCATTTTAACCCTGAGATTTGACTCAGGGTTCAAAGATGGTTCTTTCCCTACGATTATCAGATCGTTCAGGAAATTCACAGGCACGAGCCTGATGACAATTCCAAAGCTCGACTGCTTGAGATTGGGAATGGGCTTACACCTGAAGAGGAAAGGAGCTTCGCTATAGCTCAGCTTCCAAGAGAACTATCTAAACATACAGGCTTTGCATTTGATTCGCCTGGATACGAGTCATTTTTTGCTGCACAGCTAGGTGTATATGCACCAGCCAAGGCATGGGATGTTGCAAAGAGAGCCAGCATGAGGTCACGACCAAAGGTACCTAAAAAGAATTAAATAGAGAAGATATCACTGTAATAATGGTCTTTTTTCTTTTTAAAAAAAGGGTCCATGCCTCAGTTTAGTTGAATTAGAAAATTGTAAATTTAGTTGTGCATTTCTCTTGTTCAACAATTCTTATCTAATTTTTGCTTCTTCACTTATATATATCGATGGAGATTTCTAAGTGGTAACTGATGAACAGCTAACCAAATGAAATGAGCATTTTGGTAGTGCAAGCCGATTTTAGTCGGCAACCCTATTTGACAATCAGCGGATTGCATTAGTTGTTAGCTGATAGCTGATAGTTGATTCTATCAGCTGATTGTATTAGCTGTTCGTCATTTAATATTTGGTAAAATTAGCTATTTATTGTTAGCTGTTTATATGTAAAATGACTTATAACGACATAACTTAAAAAAAAGATATGGATATTATATATTTTAGTATTTCGTTGAATATTCTTATAAGAATTTATATTTTAGATATTTAATTCTATAAAATTAAGTTTATAACTCTAAAAAAACATAGAATATATAATAATAATAATAATAACAACAACAATAACAATACTAATACTAATAATAATAACAACAACAACAATAATAATAATCCATTGCTAAATTTTCTATTAATATGAATAATGTAGTGAGGTATATCATATTAGTATTTTTATATAATATGTATGAATTTTATTATTTAATAAATTAAAAATAACTTATAAGGACATGACTTAAAAAAATTTATAAAGTCACGATTAGATATTTAATTTTACAAAAATTAAAATTTTGACAATAATAAAAATAGACAAATTAAATTTTACAAAAAATTTATAAATGTTTCGTGCATAATTCATAAGTATAACGCGATGCATGACACTATTTATAATAATTAATTTTGTTACAGTGTTATGAATCAATTATGCTACAGTGTCATGCATGGCACTGTAGCATAATTAATAATAATTCAAGTATATCACAATATAGCACAATTAATTAATTATAATTAGGTATAAATTGACTTGCAAAAATTAATTAATATATAACTTTATTTAGGAGGGTGTGCTTGGGTTTTTACTTGTACATAATAAGCTAATATATGAAAACGCTACTATTGTGTAGCTTTTCAAATTTCAGTCGTTTGAGATAAAACAACCATTTTTTTTTTTATGTTCTTACCGAACAAAAATTTCAACTGTTTGAAATGGTTAAACAACTGAAAGTTTTGAATCAGCCAAAAGTAGCTGATTCTTCGTTCACCAAAAGCAGCCGAAGTTTGCCAAGTGGATGTGATTTTCTCTTTCATTTACATGCTTTTCCTTCTCTTTATAAGCCCAAATAGTTTTCGAGCAAAGAAACGCAAGCATCGAAACAAACTTCCTATTGAGGAGAGGATGAGGATGGCTTTTATTTGCAAAATACATTTGTACATCTAAACCAAAGTAAGGAACGCCCAACTCACGGGAACATACCTTGTGGTCCACGATTCGCTTTGGGTCTTATTATGGGAAAGTGCTTTGCACAGTTTGTACATTTAGGGGGCGCTTGATTCACAGAAAATAATAGAAATGAGAATGAGAATGAATATAGAAATGAATAAGAATTGATATAATCATTATAATTACGATGGTTGATTAAGATAAAGGAATTATTACCGTGATGGTTGGTTTGTTAAAAATATTTAGAAATAAAAATTTGTTTTATATCAAATTTTAAATATAATTTAATTAATTATATTTTATGCACTCTATTTATAATGACAGAATGTTTAAAATCAAGTATATTGTGATATTTCATTTCCAATAGCTCTTGAAAAAAAAATACTCTATTATTTTCTTGTATTAACATATTATTAGTTACATAATATCCTCAAAATATAATTTAATAATAAAAAATATTGTACAATTCGTCACTAGTTAATTCCACCCTTTCGTAAATTTTCTATCTGTTGAACATGGAAAATCTTTTGAAACCTAATAGTTTTCTTTGGAAGCATAATGGCCTTTTCTATTGCTATCTTGTTTCAGGTGTGAAGGATTCTCGACATTCCTTCACACATATCCAATAACATGTGATTTTATTATATCAAAATGTGTAAGCCACTTAGTTTCCTTATTTATTCTAATTTTTGTCGTCCTAATTTTGGTCGAATGTCTACAACTTCAGTATTTTGAGTTTCATATTGAAAACTTACTATTATGTTCTGGACTGACTTATGATCAAATGGTGGGTAAGGTGATTACTCAATCAATGATCACAACTTCTGAATTTTCAAAAGTGCTATCAATACCTTGTGACACATCATGATTTGTTAATTTGAGAATTTAGGAGAGCACAAAGAGATAAAGAAAAAACAAGAGCTAAAACAAGAAAACAACAACCTTAGCCGATGACTTAAATAGAAAACCACCAGCGTCGCGAGGACGGAAATACGTACTGAGTTACGACGGCAGGTTGGAGAGATAGAGGACAAAGTTAAGCAGCGGGTAACTTTCTTCCAACTACTTGAATAGATATGAAATGGGCTCGCTTTTCTGTTGGTTCAACTTCAAGCCTCTTCTCCTTTGGGTTGCTTTACGTCGAACCCCTGAGGGTAATTGTTTAAGAAAACCTATTTCAATAACACTTCAAATAATCCAATTTTCTTTCCACATTTCTTATTTTATGACCCCAAATAACTGCTTGCTTATGGATAATGGTAGAATAACTTAGTATTTGGTTGATCACAAAATCGAATATTTTAAGCCAAAGATTGCTTGCACTCTAGAGAAGCTCTACCTTTATAGTACCACCTTTAGAGCCGAAAAGACACCATAGTGCACAAAACAAAGCAAAAGGCTAACCTTTTTTACAGAAGCAGACCAGGATAACTGAACCCGACCGCTTGATCCAATGGAATTATTTGAAGTACCCAGAGGTGGAGGCGGAGGAGGAACCGGTGGAAGCTGCAGGGACTGTTTCTGGTTCTCACGGAAGAGAAGGGTAGGTAAAAGAGTGAAGACAGTGCTCATAGTTGCTGCAAGATCTCACGCCAGAAAATAAAACAATGATTCTCATTCCTTTGAATTACTAGTGGAATGGAGGATTGCTGAGAACTGGATAATGGAAATGTTACCTCTTCAATGATAGCTTGATACCAAAAGTAAGTTTTCATTTCATACCCATATATTTTTTCCCATTACCCCCAAACAAGCATACCCTGATTCTTTAGCACTTATCTCATTCCCCATACGCATATTAGCATCATTGAAAATTGTTATATATTTTCTATTCTTCCTCACTCTTCAACCATACTACTTTACTAAACTAAAACTATTTTAATCAACTAGTACTAGTAAAAGAATACATGGTTTCAAAAAGACATAACTGAAGCACCTTTTACTATAAATACATGATAATTTTCTCCTTTAAAACCTAAACTGTTACAAATAAATTCTTTATGACTAAATACAAGCAATACAACCTTCTGCAATCCAAATAACAATCAATACATCAAGTAATGAAAGTTTGAGAACAAGAGTATTAGTAAAAACCATTTTTCTTAAACATTATTTGAAAAGGTCACAAACATTCAAAAATGCAAATACAATTATCACCTAGAAGCAAAATTCTAAGAAGTAGAATCCTTTTCGTCACCAATAAAATAAAAAGGGATCTAAAGCCAAATCATAAAACACAAATAAGTTTTTTTTGGTTCTTCAGATGGTCATCAACGTTCGGAGAACTCAGGATTAGGGCTTATCGAAATTTTTTTAAGAGATGGTGGAAGAATTAAAAAATTAGGAATTAGGGTTATGCTAGTTGTTTGATAATTTCTAAAATTTAAGTTAATCAAATTGTAATTAAGTTAATTAAGGTTAGTTATAATTTAATTATTTTTTAATTAATAATTTAAAATTTAAAATTAAAAATTAATTTAAATATGACACATGGAACTTCTTATGCTTTATGGGTGCCATTTGACATATTGGGACCGATGTGTTAAATTAAAAATATAAAATATAGTCACATCAGCACTAATGTGACATATAATATTTGAAAACTTAACTCCATCTATTTTTTTATCTAGTTAAAGTTTAGTTTGAATATTTTGTAAATATTAAGGTTCATTTTAAATGCTTCAAAATGTTCGGATTCAACTTCTATTTTGGTAAAAACATTAGCCTAAATTACACTTGTTACCATTTTGTTAATGGTTGAAATTTCTTTTACATTGATTCTTTAATAATAAAACAACAACGACGACGAAGATGACGAAGTCGACGGCGACAACGTCCCAATAGGAATGTCACTAGCATGCATGGTTTAAGAAGGTCTAAAAGTACACATCCTTACTCCTAGTTAATAGATATGTTGTTTCTGATAGATCCACCCAAAAAAATTGCAAAACGATTGAAAAAATAGCCAAATACATAAAAAAAATATTTGTATAAATGAAAATAAATATAAAAGATAAAAGATAAAATAAAATAAAAATGATAAAAAATAAGTAAATAAATAAAAAAATAAGAATGAAAATAAATAAGTAAATAAAACAAACAAGCAATTGTAAAAAGAATACGAAATAAAGAAACAAATAAAATAACTAAAGGAGTAAGTGCTACAAAAATATTATTTAGGCTAATTAAAAGACACAAGAATTGGAGAAAAATGTTCAAAAGGCCTATGAAAAGAGAAAGACATCTTTATGTAGTATCTTCTACTTGTATCATAGTTTGCCAAAGATACTTATTAATAGCCAATTCCTTGGTAAGCTCTAGTAGGGTTATATCATTCCTGATCACCTACTCTCAATTCTTCTTGGGTCTTCCTATTCTTCTCTTATAGTCTCTAGGTACAATCTTCGTGTATCTTCTCATTAGGGCGTCAGAATCTCTTCTTTTAACCTATCCAAATCACCAAAGCCTTGTCTCCTTAATTTACTATCAATGTTAGCTACACCTAACTTAGACTCTTACCACTTCATTCCTCATCTTATCTCTTCTTGTAAGGCTGCACATCTAGTTATGCATCTTTATCTCCATCACTCTTAACTTATGACTATGCATTTGCTTGATAGGCTAACACTCCGCACGATAGGACAAGGTTGACTTAATTACTAAATGATAGAATTTACCTTTTAGCTTAAGTTGTTGGACCCCAAACCTGTTATTTATTTTGAAGCATGATTTTTAATTTTGTGGACTTGTTAGATCAGTCATTGGAA
>JAOQMR010000003.1:11249678-11263980 GCA_027563865.1 Erythroxylum pelleterianum | reverse complement strand
CTGTGTAGCTCATCCCATTAAATTTTTCCCTCCTCAGGTGTGGCATCCGACGACGATTGATCATTGCAAGGCATCGAACGCTCCTCAATAGTTAGAGGCTTTTAAACTAAGTTAGTATTGTATTTGGATAGTACATGGAGCATCTTATTTTGGCATTTTAATGTATTTTGTTTCCCGCTTGGATTTGTTGAATATTTTGTTATTTTAATGACGTATTGAACATTGTGCTTGGTTGATAAATATGAGTCAAACGAATGCATGTTTGAGTGAGATAAGTATGCTTTCGCAAACTATTTCATTTGTTTGTCCCGACGACTCGCCTTGGGTTCAGCCTTGGGTCGGGACGTGGGCCCAACGGTCTCCGTTTGTGTTTATGTTCTGAATAGTTGGGCTCTGGAAACGGGGCCCAGCATAAGTGGTATATTCTTGTCGCACAAAACTCTTGAGGCACTCCTATATTTAAGCTACCTTGATTTGATATAGTGAATTATATCGTCATCTATCTTGCTACTACTTTGGATGATGGATCCAAAATACTTAAAATAGTCTTCATGTGGCATAATTTCTTTACCAATCTTGATCTCTACATCGGTTGCAATATTTCGACCTGAAAAGTTATACTATAAATACTCAGTCTTATTCCTGCTCAATTTAAAGTCCTTTAACTCTAGGTTATCCTTCCAATGTTTCAGTTTAACATTAACACTTTTTTGTTTCATCCACTAAAATAATGTTATTAACAAACAATATACACCAAGGCATATCCCTTTGGATATTCTTGGTAGGCTCATCCATAATTACTGCAAATAGGAAGGGGCTTAACAAGGATCCTTGTTATAGCCCGATATTGTTAGAAAAATGCTCTATATCTCCTCCTATTGTCTTTACTTTAGTCTAACACATTTATACAAATCCGTAATAACTTGTACATAGGCAAAAAGAACTCACTTAGCTTCTAAATACCTTCACATGACTTCCTTAGGTATAATGTCATAAGCCTTTTCTAAATCAATGAAAATCATATGTTAGTCCCTCTATTTGTCCTTATAATATTTCATTAATCGTATAAGGAGATGTATGAATTTTATTATGGACCTCCCTAGCATGAAACAAAACTGGTTCTCTAAAATAGGTGCATCTTTTCTCAGTCTCTTCTCAACCATCATCTCCTATAATTTTATGGTGTGCCTGAGCAATTTGATGTATCTATACTTATTACAACTTTGAATTTTCCCTTTGTTATTATAGAGAGGGATTAGTGTGCTAAGTTTCCACTCATTTGACATCTTGGTGGACTTAAAGATCATATTAAAAAGTTTGACTAACCAAGTAAGACCCTCTTTTCCTAGGCTCTTCAATACCTCTATAGGTAACTCATTAAATCCTACTGCCCTTTCACTCTTCATCTTCCTTAAAGCTTCTCTAATTTCTTCACTCATGATATGTCGACAACTAGTAAAGTTATGAATTTTCTCAGGAGAGCTAAGATTACCCAAGAAAATATTGTTATCTCCACTTTAATTAAAAAACCCATAAAATCAACTTTGTCCTCTACTTTTGATGTCATTTTATCCACAAACACCTGACCTGTTGCATTCTTTATACAATGATCTTGATCCAAGTGTATTTCTTTTTGTTCCCTAACTCTAACTAACTTAAAAATAGTCATTTGTCCATCTTTAGTATCCAATCGTTGATATAAGTTCTCGTAGCCTTAATTTTGGCTTATAAGACTATCTTCTTCACCTCTTTCTTTACTAGATTATAACTCTCTCTATTAGTTATCCTCTCTTTATCCGTGTTGCTATTTAATAGAGCTTTATAAGCAGTCTTCTTAATTTCTATCTTATATTTGACGTCTTCATTCTACCACCAAGACTCCTTATTATTCATAGGATCTTCTTAGTTTTTACTCCCCCTGCCCCTATTTTTAGTTAGCATCTCCTTCTAGTTTCCTTGCTTCTTCATACACTACTATATCCCTAAGTTTTTCTACAATATCTCCTATTAGATTATGCCATCTAACTCTATTGCACCTCTAAGAACTTCTCTTCTTTCTCTAACCTTTAATTATGAGAAACATGACCAACAATCTATGCTAAGTTGACAGACCTGTGTTAGGTATCACCTTATAATCCTTACAACTGGGTTGACCACTTCGCCTTACAAAGAAGTAGTCGATCTGAGTCTTTACAATTTCACAACTAAAAGTTTCTAAGTGTTCCTACTTTTTGTTGAAGAATGAATTGGTTACCACCAAATCAAATACTACCGAAAAGTCTAATAAAGTTATCTCACTGTCATTCCTATCTCCGTACCCAAAATCCCCATGGGTATAAGAATATTCTTCAGAGGTCGCCCCTATACGGTCACTAAAGTATCCTCTTGAATAAGTTTCTCATTAGGGAAAATATGTTGAATCAACTCATCTAGTTCTTCCCATAATTGATATTTAAGTTGTTCTTTCAGCCCTACTTGGGGTGTATAAGCACGCACCATCTTGAAAACAACATCTTTCACCATAATTTTTAAAGACAAAATCCTATCATTGATCCTCTTTACCCCTACAATGATGTATAAGTTCCTTGATAACCTAGGTACCTATACCATTCTATTACCACGAATACCCTAAATACCAAAGTTTGAACTCATTATATCCTCTGATTCTTTTTATAATAGCTATATTTTAATATTATAATAGCTATATTTTAATATCTTTCACTTTAATCTCCTAGATGCATACTATATGGATCTTATATTAGGCCAATCAACTCTAGTATAGACTATACATGTTAAAAAATGGACAGAATCTTATTAGAACTTTTTATTTTGGGCTAGATTTAACATAAACGTATATATTACTAAATAGATTTAAGCTTTGAGACTTTAAACTTAAATCAATACAAATCTATTTAAGTATATGTAAATTTTGCATATTCTAACTAGATTTGATTCTACTCATTTCAACACTAAAGGCAAATCAATTCGAGTTTAATTCTAAATAATATAAAGTTTTTAAAACTATATCAAATTCAATCATCAAGTCTATTTAATATTAAGATAGGTATTCTTTTAAGAGCACTGTGAATTAATAAAGCATTATGAACATATTAAAATTGGGTCTTAAAAGAAACTTAGACATTTATTACTTGAATTATTTCACAATTTATTATCAATATTTGAACAAAAACAAATTAAAAATTAAAAATGCTGAATTATCAATACCACAAAGCGGCTCAAGCTGGAGGATTATAAATGGCTCCGAGTAGTATATCCTAAACTTGTATTAAAAAATTGTCCACTTGTCATCCTAGACAGTTCAAAAATATTCAGTATTTGTAAGCTTTTCTGTAGAAATTCTTAGCGAAGAAGAGTTTGTAATCTTCCTTTATTATTTGTTGCACACGAAAGAGAAACGATCTTCAGTGGATAGCCTCGTAACTAGCATCGACATCTTTGACCTACCAGCTTCACCCAACCTCATGATCATCACGCAGTGGAGTTGAAAAATTTTGCAAGCTTGTGTGATAGTGACTGTAGGTTTTCGGCCAGTGACTCTTCATTCCCTTCATAATCATCGTCATCATCGAAGACCATATAGATGCCATACTTCTTCAGGTTAAACGCTTCAATGACTGGAGGCTGTCGCTTTATTACCTCTATTTTGCACCCGTCTCTCAACATGGAAACCAGCGGGTGGAAATGTGCGTAGCGACACAAGTAGATTTGATCTTCATGAGACCTTGGCACCCCCAGCAAGCGCAGGGTAGTGTCGAATACAGGCCTGTTCTGTTTCAGAATTCTGGCTTGAACATCTGGTAGAACTGGGATGCTGTGCCTCAAGTCTTCAGCCATCTGATGGTCAAGCGAGTAGACAATACCTATGATCACAGCCACAAGTTCACGGTTTTTACGTTCTGAGAAGGCTATTTCTTGAGCAAACCAATTTGGAATTTCACTTCCAGGCATACTCAGATCACGCATATTCCTCAAGCAAACCTGAAAAAGAAAATTGAAACGATATGCAGCCTGTTTATTTTGAATTCTGAATGTGTTTCTACATATTGGGATTGAAGTACCTTAGAGAGTCTTCTCTTAACTGAGGAGCGTTCTTGACAACCAATCATAAACAATCTTATCAAAGACTTCAAGCATTCGATGCCTGGAATGTCCACTATTTTCTCACAGTTGTTAAGATTCAGCACTTGTAAGTTCTCCAGGTTGGAAATATCAGATATACTGTCCAATTTGGTACAGTTGGACGCATCCAACTCCTGTAAACTTGAGGGAAGTAAGGGGAGAGACTTGAGCTCTTCACAGCAAGACAAGGAAAGTTTTCTGAGAAGAGAGAGGCCTCTCAAGCTGGATGGAAGGCTGCAGAAGTTGTTGTATCCCAGATCCAAAATCTCCAAAGCTGACAACTTCTGAAACTCATCAGGCATTTCGCCAGATATTCTCCAAGCACAAGCATCCAATTCTTCTAACAAAAAGAGATTATAAAAGGATTTGGGGAGTCTAACTAATTTCTCTTCTATATGGAGAGATTTCAGTTTCTGCTTCTTCATTTTCAATATCAATAAGTTACAAAGCATCCCAAAATTTTCCGGTAATTCTGTTATAGCAGTTTCCTCCATCAGCAAACGACGCAATGACCTCAAGTTTCCTATTGAAGCTGGAAGTTTATGGAGCTTTTCACACTTGTTCAATTTCAAGGACACAAGATTTTCCAGCATTCCGATGGACTCAGGCAACTCACTTAATTCTTTAGCACCTAACAGATTCAAGGTAGTTAGGCTCGACATGCTCCCAATGGCTTCTGGTAAGGATTTAATGGGTGTCTTTATCATTTCCAGTTTTTCAATCATTTTCAGATCACCAATCTGATCTGGCAGACATGTGATTGATGTATTACCTAAATCAAGTCTGTTAAGGGAAGATAGTCCTCCAATCGAATCAGGTAGTTTGCTCAGGGAACGGCACCATCCAGCGGATAGCTCCCTCAGATAAGTTAATGAACCAATTGAAGTTGGCAGCTCAGTGATCACACTGTGACAAACATTTAACTCTGTCAATGCTTGCATATTGCCAATCGCTTGAGGAATTTCAGTGACTGAATCACATGAAATCATACTCAGTTTCTCAAGGTTTGACAAAGATCCAAGAGAATCCGGCAGTTGTTTTAAAGCAGACTGGTTAAGGGAGAGTTCGTTCAAGGATATCAGCTTGCCCAAGGATTCTGGCAGCGACATGATGCATGGGCAACCGTTTAAACTCAGCTTCTCAAGTTTCGTCAGGCGATAAATAGATTCAGGTAGCTTTGATATTGCAGTTCTATCGAGAAGAAATTCTTTTAGTGAATTCATGCAGCCCAAATCCTCTGGCAACTCTTTCAGCTTTGTGCATTCGGAGAGAACAAGTTTCTTTAGAAGTTTCAGCCCAGAGACATTTGGAAATTCAACCAAGTTTGAGCATTCTGCCAAGTTCAAGTGAAGTAATGTCTTCACATCCCCAACTGATTTGTGAACCTTTGTTAGTTGGATGCAATGATGAAGATCAAGCTTTTCCAAGGATTTAAACCCAGATAAGTCAGGAATCTCCAACAGATTATGACAATAGCGAAGAACTAGAATCATCAAGTTTTCAGCTACCTGGAAAACAATGAATGATCATTCAATAAAGGCCAAATTATATAAGTAAACGACCTTATTAACAAACACTCAATTCCTTAGCAATCAGTAAGCATACCTTCTTAGTGCCCCAACTCCATAATCTTTCAATTACACTCTCTGAGAGATCAAGTACTGCAAGCTGTCCTGGGGAGTAATCAGAAGGAAGATTTTTCAAAGGACACCCTTTCCACTGTAGCCACTTCAGATCTCTAGGCAGAAGTCTAAAGTTTCCTTCCAACTTGGTATGATTGATCTGAAGCAGCCGTAGATTTGTCATTGACTTGAATGATTTGGTATGAAGTACCACCTTCTCTTTATCAGTTCCAAGTTGAAACCAAGACTGACATATTTGCTTCAGGTATGCAAGGGCAGAAGTGCAATTTTCTGCTTTGAGAAGGTTATTAAAAGAAATTGCAACAGTGTTTCGGTTCTCCACAATGATTTTCTTAATGAAATCGAGAACAATTCCCTCCACGGATCCGGTTCCCTGCTTCCAATAATATGTGGATTATACTTTAGAATAAGGAGTTGACATCATGAGAAGGAAACCAAAGAACTGGAAGCTGAAACCAACTGATATTTGCCAGGAATGGTGATGATTCAGGAATTTTTCTATAAAATTCGAGAATTGTGATGAGTTCGTATCAGTTTGCATGATGTCAGACTCAGTCTATTTTCTTGAACAAGAAATCCTAGTAGTTATTTTTTTTTCTCTTCCTCACTACCAAGTCCGAAATTACACCAGATGCTATCAATAAGAAAAAGACTCCTCATGACTTATCTTCAGATTCACATTTAGCTCTGATTATTACTATCAGGCTGAATAGAGATAATTTTTGGCACTGGTCTCAATCTGTGTGAGATCGTGTATTTAATGGGTGATAAAAGGGAGCCAAACTTGGATGATCTTGCCTATCCAGTTTCAAATGCAAAAAACTCCTTTGTTATGACATAGTTAATAAATTCTATAGGGAAGGATAAATCCTAATAAAAATGAAGGTGTGATTAAAAAGGGGAAATTTCAGCATACTTATATATTTGTCACGTTAGATGTAAGCATGATAAGTCGCCAAGATGTGAAACACTTTGAAGTTGCCTACAAGATACTCAAGGGACTCTAAAAAAGGTTTGATGTTTAAAAGACATGATCACTTTCAAGTGAAAATCTATACTAATGTTGCCTGGGCTGGTAGTGTTATAGACAAACAATCAACATTTGGGTATTGCACATTTGTTGGAAAAAAAATATTACAACTATGCATATTTTATTACAAGGGTAATGTTGGAAAAAAATATTACAAGTCATTCCATTCCATTCATTTTTAGTATTACTTTCAAACAATGGTCAAAGGAGTCCCTCTCTTATTTTATTTAAACTTCCAAACAATGGAGTGGCCCATTTCATTCCATTACATTACGTTCCATTAATTGCCATTCCATTCCATCCTAAACTCTCAAACATACCCTAATAAGCAAAATGTTGTGGAACTAAAAGCAACCCTTGCATATGAGATTTGTGGATTAAAAAATTACTAGAAGATTTAAAGTTTCCTGTATCACTTCCTATGAGAGTTTCCTTTGATAAAAAAGCTTCCATTTCAATTTCTCATAATTCAGTGCTTCATGATTAGACTAAACATATTGAAATTGGTAGGCACTTTATCAAGTGGAATAATTTATGTTACTACCTCTCGACAAGAGGCTTTACATACTCACTAAAGGTCGGTAGAAACAATAATTTGAAGTTCTAATAAACAAGCTAGGAATGGAAGAAATTTACAAGTCAGCTAGAGGAGGAGTCTTGGATTAAGAAATATTCTGGAAATATAGAAATTTGGCTTTAATCAAGACTGCAAATATATAATTTCCTAATTTAGATGTCTTATGTAGATATTTGCAAATTACCATACCTTTACATACGGCAGCAATACAACAAATTTTCTTCTTGGTATCAGTTTGCAAAAACATTAGCACGGGTTATTATAATATCTGCAGTACTATGTACCTTATCATGCTCCAGTAGATTGATGATCTCACCGCGATCCCACAGCCTACTACGCATGCCAGGATTCGAAACATTTTGTTCGTGAACAATCTGCCTTCCCATGTCTCTAACCTGATCGTGCATCCATAAAGTGTTGTCTAAGTCTTCACTTATTTTCATAAGACATTTTTCTGTAAGAATTGTGACAGCTATCTCACCCCTAAAACCACAGCCCTTCAATATATCAATCGCTTCACCTCTCCCCATTTGCATTCTAATAAACAAGCAAGCAATATCAAGGAATACATTCTGGACATCTTTATCTAGTCCATCATAACTTATTTTTAGAACGTCTTGAAGATGACGAGGTCGAATTTCCTGTAATCTTTCCAGGGCATCTTTCCATTCCTCTATCCTTCTTTTATCGAACAAGAAAGAACCAAACACTTCCAGTGCCAAAGGCAGTCTGCCCGTGAGAGACACAATTTGCTTGGACATATTCATGTAATCATCTGTAGGTTTCTCTCTTCTCAGAGCATGATAATTAAAAAGCTGTAAAGCTTCAGGCAAATTCAATTCCCTGACTTCATAAAACTCATTTACAATATCGTCGACCAAAACTTCTTTATCTCTTGTTGTGATAATTATTCTGCTTCCTTCACCAAACCAGTTTCTTTCTCCTGCAAGTGCATTAAGTTGGTTAATATGATTCACATCATCCAAAACAATTAGTACACCTTTCTCTCGAACCATAAGTTTTAATTCCCTAATACCATCCTTCACGTCATTAACAGAAGACACCTTATGTTGGGAAAGATCCTGAAGAAGTTTGTTTTGAAGAGATATCAAACCATTCTCTTCTAAAGATATTTCTCGGATTCTTGAAAGGAAACAACGATATTGGTAATGAGCAATAAGTTTGTTATAAAGAGCAGCGGCAAGAGTAGTTTTTCCTACTCCTCCCATTCCATAAAGTCCCAAAACTTGAATGCGTCTTGATTTATAATCTAACAACGTCATTAGTTGTTCTACACGAGAATCAAGTCCAACTGTGTAATTCGCTATACCAACTGGAGTTCTTCTCAGTTCTGTTGAAACTCTTCTGACTATCAGCCGAATCGCTTTTTGTTCTTCTTCGCTGCCAAAAAGCATATCAATCAACCAAGTAGCGAATATGAATCAGTAAAATTGCGAAATACGAACAAGTTCTACCACTAAATATTCTAAAGTAAGAGAAAGGATGTTATGATGATATGAGATTGGACTTGAATAAGATTGCTCTTAAACTATCTAAAACTACACGACAACTGATAGAATAATAGACTGACACTTAAGGAACACAGACATTTAAATATTCTAGTTCTGAAGTTTATGGGGTGACCCAATGATATCCTGCTTATATTAAAATTTCTCTGTTGATGCAACTTCCATAAACAATTATGACTAACCCTACTATTGGACAAACAAAAACGACGGCACATTATTTTATTGCTAGAACACAAATTTCAGAGGATAACATATGCCATGCTAATAAAGTTACCAGGATTTCATGTTCAGTCAGCAATTTAGATGTGTTCATTTTTGTAGTTTCGATGAAACAAGTAATGGCCAATCACTGTATCTCTACTGCAATAAAGTATTAAAATCGTTAAATTCATGGAGACAAAACCAGAAGAAAAACACAAATCGTGCCCTAAAAGGTTGTGCGAACTCCAATCTTTGTGTAATACAGAAAGGAAAGAGATGTAAGAAGAGAGAGTAAAAGCACCGAACTTTCCAACACAACTGCAGCCAAGACAAAAGATTTCCTCTGTTTCCAACAATCAAGAATTATTAACCGTGATTCCTCTTATTTGATTTGATTCAAAATTTATCTCCTTAACACACCAATTGACCCCTTTAAACTCAATCTCCTAGATCAAGTTAGAAAATTTCAGTGGTCAACATATATCACCTGCTACGACAAGGGAAACCTTTGAGATTACCAACCGTCTCCAAAGCTCGTCTCCATTTGTCAACCGATTCCTTCCCAAACCTCTCCAAGTGATTTCTAAAATCATTTTCGAACGGACCCTTCTGTCTACGAACATCGGACGCATTAACGTCATAGAACACTGGAAGTATCAGCCTACCAAGCTCGCAGATCCTGGCCAACTCGTCTAAGCACCAGTGGGAATCTGCATACCTTCGGGAGACTACAATGATCGCTGAGGCAGAGTCTTCTATGGCGTCAAGTAAGCTGGTACGAATTTCGTCTCCATGTGTCATTCCCACGTCGTCGAGGAAGGCTCTTATTCCATGTTCCTGTAATGATCCGTGGAGATGTTTAGTGAAGCCATGTCGGGTATCTTCGCCGCGAAAGCTTATGAACACGTCCCAGTTGAGTCTAAGAGCCGCCGGAGCTGGTGAAGTGGGGCCGTCGGACATTGTTGTTCAGATGTTAAATGCCTTTCGTGGTGATACGGTTTGCTTTGGTTCAAAGTGAATGGTCTTTGAAAAGATGGAAGTCGATGCAGGGCTTGACCTCATACCGCCGTAGTGAGAAGAGTTTCAGCGTGATTGACTTTATAAAAAGTTAATTAATTTGTTTAGTTATAAATTAGTTGAATCGGCTGATTCAAACCGATTTTTTAGAAACTCCTGTACAGGAGCATTGAATTGCTCCAGCTGGTCTCAGATGTTTTGTTGCTGGTCTCATTTTAAAAGATTTTCAACAAAATGTGTTATTTTATTTATTTGTCGTAAACATTTCAAAGTAATTTTATTTAATAATTAAGTCTAAATTTTATTCTAATATATTTTTATAAATTAAACAAACTCATATTAAGATAAAAAAAATTAAATAGAACGTTGCAAATTAGGTTATATAGATTTTCACTTAATAATTTCTAATCACCTGTTTAGTAATGTACAAATATCTTTCAATTAGTTGTTAAATGCATAGAGGGATAATGAAATATATTCAATTTATATGGATGGAGATATACAAATTTTAATAAAATAATAAAAATGTGCGAAATAAGTAATCTGATTGTTAAATAATATTTTAGTTAAATCTGCAGCTTCCGGCATGCATAAGATTGTGTTCTACACAGCTTTCGAGTATTCGCAGACAAGAAATAAGTGAATTCTGTCCTTCTATGCTGAATGACAAAGTAGACAAGTTTTATCTGTGGGTGAGAATCAGTGACATTAAATTCTTAGTCGATTCTTGATCACTAACCACGTAATAACAGAACCTTTATTATATTTCTAAGGAGTGATTCTCAACTTCTTTATGCTGAAGCTTGTCGTTTTCCTTTTTTTTTTTTTCCCTTTCTGGTGAAAGTTGGATCATGCATTTGTGTTTCACTTGCATAGGAAATGATCTTAACTTACTGGTTTCTTTCTTACACATTGTTGTTGCAACCTGTAACCAGCAATCAACCACTGCTCGAAGAAATAAGGGATAGGTTTACGTGCAAAAGTATTTGTTGGAAATGTGGTACAACCGGTACCAACTTCACAGTTTGATACAACTAAGAAAACACTACCAAAGAATACAGTCGGAACAATCATCTGATCAGCTTATGGTTACGTGAAAATCTTATCTTTTTTTGAAGAAGGTAACGTGAAACTCTTATCATACATTATTATTAGACCTCTCCACGGCTGCTGGGCTTATAGGAGTGAAACCCGTTGGAGACACGACAGCATCTACAGAAATGTCATACGGAGTAACAGGTATGTTGCCTTCCTTAATGAACTGAACTGAATATGACAGTGCAACTGTAGCCAAACAAATTCATGCAGAGAGTTAGCCAGAAAAAAAAAAAAGTAGTAATCAGAATTGTACTTTTGATTAGAGAATTCTTAATTTTGTTGCTATAGGATGAGAGGATGAATAAAAACAGTAGTAATTACCAAGAAGGGGCTGTCTCCATTTCCTCTCCTTCGCAAGATTATGGTATTTCTTCAGGAATACATCGTAGTAGCTGCCAGACATCATAAAACAAAAACATATAAGGTGGCATCTGACTAACAGCATGAAAACATTGAAGCAGAGAGGGCCAATAAAATTTCAGGAGTATTGAGTTGCAGCAACACACACCAGTACTAAGATAAACATATCTGATCTGTAATCATTAAGTGATTAATTAAGCACCCCAAAACAGCACCCAGTTCTAAGCAAACATAAGCAGTGTAATCACCCTTGCTTTTCTTTTCATTTTTGTTATCATGTCTTCTGCACGCTTATTAAGTATTCACCATAATCTTCAAAATAATGCCAGAACCAAAACACAAATAAATAAAGGCATATTTCCAGACACGTTATTTAGACTTCCATAAGGTAGTAATTGTCAAATATATATACACTGTCACAGAAGAGTTAAAATATGTGAACCCAATAAGTCCATAATAAGAAGCATTTACTGACCCCCCACTGCGGCCCAAACGTCCCCCTAATTTATCAAATGCAAGACCTGCCATACAGAAATGTTAGATAACTTGAAAATGCCAGTCCATAGAACTGTTCATTATTCATTATGTGACCAGTTAAGCAACAAAGATACAGAAAAATGAAACTAACCAGGGAGGAGAACCAAGTCAACTGGTTCACTTGCCTGCATAACTGCATTAAGTATCCCTTTCACATAAGTACTGCCAGAAGAAACCATACGTACTCGCAAAAACATGTGAATTACAATTCCATAATGAATAAAGCAAGAGAAATAGATCATAACTATGAAAGACATGAAAATTTTGCCATATGAACAACAGTTGTGAAATTCAAATGTAGAATTCATCCTCTTAGCTTTTAAATGAAGGTAAAAATATCAAACCTCCCTTAAAGAAAGGAAAACATTAATCTCACGATATGTATTTGCAGCAGGGGGAGAGGAATGGGACTTCTTTCATTGTGTAGGGCAGGGTTGTAGATCAGATGATTGTATAAGAGCTTCTGAAAGATCCACCAACTCTAAATTACATAATACAAGCAGCAAATATGTACAAGATGACAGAATTTGGAATTGCCAAAATGTTAATCATGGAGCAAAGATGGAGCTGAAAGAAGATTCGATGAGAAAGTATCATATATAATACCATCTTCACGATGATTTCCATCAGAATCCACTAAGCAAGGTTCCAAGATTTTCATCGAGTTTGAGACAAGATCATCAACACTGGATATCCGGAGCATTCTCATATTGCTATTCTTGTCCTCCACACGTGGAACATACAGCTTTGTCCTGCTCTGCGCGTTAACCTCTTGAGTTGAAAGTGAAATGTAAGAATCTCCAACCAGTCTAAAAAAAATGCAAATGACATTCAATCAATCATTAGCTAGAACTACTAATCCCATCTCGTTTGTAACTTGTAAAAGAAGTGGCTAACCAGTTAATAATAAGCTTTCTTCATGTGCTTCTGCCAGATCAAACATTTTACAACTGTGTAAATTATGATGGCCAAATGACAGAGATAACAACTCAGTAACTCCCAATCATGTCAAATATAAAGAACAAGACGCTTGAATATGGAGCTCTCAAAGTTATGTGCATCCACAGAATGTCCGTACTTATAGTCAAAAGTCGACCTCCAAATGGGCCATCTAAAATTCAAATATCTGCAGGTTTCTATGAGTCTATTTAGAGAATCCCAAATTTTCGATTATCACATGTTCCTTAAGAACCACCAAAATAGATAAAACCACGGAACCTATATCCCTATTAACAAGTCCAACACAAAAGGTCCACTCTTTGAGCTTTATACACATTTACTAATTCGAACTTGGTAACTTGGTAAAAAGTACTAACAATAGAGCTCCTCAGAAATTACAAAACCGAAAAACACCCACATACCATTGGACAAAACTTCAGATACAATCCTGGAAGTATCAACTTCTCGCAAAGAAGCGCAGCTTATATACGCACATAAGCTCTTACTCGCTTTGAACCAAGGAGCTTCTAGCACAATACGTTGAATTGCATCATCTAAAATTCAATAACATACCATGAACTCCAAATTAACAAATATTTATAACCAAATAATCGAGCCTACAAACCAAGCTAGTACACCTTCTAGGGATCGCTGCATTGGGTCCATAATCTTGAGCTCCTTGCGAATCTTGGATCTAAGAGCCCGTTTCTGTTCAAAGATTGCGTCGAGGTGGCCGGACTTTACAGAGTCCCTGTTCATTGTGACGGCAGAGCGCACGGCGAAGGAGAAGGGCGGCGATGGTGACGTTCGCCGGAGATTCGGATTGCTTAATATTCGACCAGAGATTAGCGCATATCGATGAAACATAGTTAGGGTTCTGTTGGTTGTCTGAATGCTGGGGGCATTCATCAAGTCTCTCACTTCAACCTGATGCCCGGCGGTTTGGGTTTAGAATGTAACTAGTTCTAAACCCGTAATATTAGTTACGAATAATAAATGTATAATTCGAAAAGAATTTGTTTATTATCAGTCATAACTTTATCAATTTGTTATTGTTACGACGGATAAAATTAATTAAAATTTGGATTTGTACTCAAAATTAAAACACAAACAGAAGTAAAAAATAAAAATATTGCACGGCATAAAATAAGATTATGATAAAATAGGACTATGAAAAACAAAATGAGTCACAAAATATGAGAGCCATATTTAGACAAGTACAAAAGATAGA
>JAOQMR010000003.1:11163818-11175664 GCA_027563865.1 Erythroxylum pelleterianum | reverse complement strand
ACTTTTTGCTTTCCAGAACTTTTTGCTATCTTTCGTCAGCGTCTTCGTCTGTCTGCTTTCCAGAAGCTCTTCGTCGATGTTCGACGTCTGCCTTTCGACGTCTGCCTTCAAACTTCCCAAAATAATTTTTTTAGAGCCAATAAAAATATAAAAAAGAAGAACCAACCTGAAGACGAGAGGAGGGGATGAAGAACAAGAAGAAACAAAACAGAAGAGTAGTGAAGAGTCGGCTATGGGAGGAGAACGTTTTACCTGTTATTTACGTAACTGACGCAGAGTATCATTAAAAAACAGCTTTCCGCAAAAGCTAAAGTTTGGGCTTTTTAGAGAAGCTTCAAATTTTAGCTTTTAAAAAAGCTGTATTTGAGCTTTTAAAAAAGCTGTTTCTACTCTAAAAGTGCTTATGAAAAATACAACCAAATACTTACTTTTTCTTCAAAATAGCTTTTGCGGTAGACAAAAGTGCTTTTAAACCCTCCAAAAGCTGAACCAAACGGGGGCTTAGACGTGGGAACATGTCTTGTAGTGCGTTTATCATACCTAAGACTAGATGGATAACACAGGAATTACACCTTACCATGTCGACGTCATGTTTCATAATGGTACTCTCTGCATCTCTTCCCAAAAGAACGTAGGTGATGGGCACATGAGGCTGTTCTTGAACACAGTGGGAACGTAGTGCTTTGTTGGCTTCATATTTCTTTTTGTTGTTCTCACTTCTTATATACGTCACAGAGGCCTTCAATACGGAGCAAGCACAGTCCCGTGTTGGGTATTCATTGCTTGTTATCTTGTAAAATCGTATGACATTAATACCAAAACAAGTAACCATGATAAAATACTTATCATTAAAGTATACATCAATCCGTCAATCTAAAGCTACTCAAGCATCATAAAAGTACTATTAAAGATCCTAAATGCTACAAAATTAAAACGAAAACAGTTTTAGCTTACCTCTCAATAAACACTTATTTAGCTGGACTTCTTACTGAAACATTTTTATTCATCTTGGGTCTATAATTAAAAGATTTTCTTCCACTCTTTTTTCTCAAATAAGGACTTATTATCTCTTAAATAAGTCACATGCCACAGTAGAATAAGGTTATAAAGCATCAAGTTAACATTACTTAGTAAGTTCGCTAATGCCCTTTTAATTAACAAGTTATGAATACCACAAGGAAAAAATAAAAGTCTATAGAACTTTTATTGTCTAGGGTAGTTTATTTTGCAATATGATTGAGCACTTCTCGATTAAAATGATTATCAAAAACTCTTTGATATATCCTTGTGCTTTGGCTCATCCTCTTTCTTTTCTTTCTTTTTTCTAAAAAAAACATCCTTTTCTTCCTCTTCTTTCTCTTCCTCTTCAACCTCCAACTCCTTTCGCTATTTAAAATTGTCACATCCATTTGCTCCCTCGTATTTAGCTTAGTATGGATAGACAAAGCATCTTGCGAACCTTTAGAGACAAGCTTAACATTATAGATAGAGACTTCAGTTTTTTGGAAGTGAATCTCATATTAGTGAAAAATGACGTCACAAGCTCCTCAACATTTAGATATTCTCTGGTGGTTGTTATTATTGAAACTCAAGTAGAGCTTAATTATTGTATACAAAGGTAGAATGCTATCTCTATGTGTCATAATAAGGGATATCTGGGGGCTAGTTCTCCATAAAATTTAGTTAGCTTATTCAATTGCCAGCACTTGATATTCATGATTGGTTATATATATTTACCATACTTCTCACTCCAATCATCTAATATCTCCATAAGCAAGTATAGCAAAATCCCTTATAGAAAATTGTTCTCCGATCATCCTGTCATTATGATTGGTGACTATAACATTAAATATCTAAACCCTGAAATTTAACCATAACATAAAATCAAGAAAGAGATCCTCTAAAAGAGATTAAGTAAATACAAAAAGAAACAAATAGATTATTAGACTAATAGAAATGAAGCCTGCCTAATATTACAATCCCTAGCAATGGTATCAAAGACTTGATTTGATAAAAATAAAATAAAACATGACACAATACTAAAAGAAATTACTAAGGCAAGTGCACCTATCATTTTTTATAGTATAATTTAGTGAATCAAGTTCTAATATCACAAGGACTATAATTTTTATTATCTAATCTAACATAATGAATGACTAAATTAGAAAAATAAAAATTAATAAAACTAAAGAATTCCAAAGTTACAATTGTACTCTTATAGTCAAGACATACAACCCCTTTCCTTAAGTATTTCAACCAAAAGTTTTCTCAAACTAAAACCTTCTCAGAACGCATTAATTCATTTTATGAATTAAAATGATAGAGTTTACTCTAACTCAGAATGATCATATGGTCTTATTCTAGTAAACCAATCAGCCTTTATTATTCATAATATGATCTAATTAATATATATCTTATGTGTTTTCTATTTCAATCCTATATATGAATCCAAGGTTGAATCTTTTACATTCGTTACTTTAATCTAACAAAATAAGCAAACATAAATAATTATCAAGAAAACAAGAATCTTTCGTTAAATCAAATAAATGAATTTAAAACATAATTTTAGTATTCATCTCAACTAAATTATTTCCCAAGTAGTTCATAATAATACAAAGAAACTCTATAATAAATAAGAAAGAACACAAGAAAGAAGATTGATTTCTCATAACTTGAATCTTGAATATTCTTGATGAATCTTGATGGATCTTCTTACTTTTCTGCAAGATTGTTTTCTTTTTAATCCCATTTGCTTTTTCTCTACCTTATTATTGATTTACTATCCTCTCATTCATCTTTCCCTCTTATCTCCTCTGTTTCCTCTATCTTTTTCATAAAACTCTAAAAAATTTATCAAAAATAGGTCAAATGCAAGATTGTGTAGGTTCCTATATCACTTTGCATCCCTCAATTTCTTTTTTATAATAATCACTACTACACGTGTCTGGAACATAAGACTTTGTTTCCTCGTATTAGTAATATAATTAGAATATGATAAGATGTTGGCAAATCCTAGAGAAACAAAATGATCCCTTATTAAATATGGTAAGAACATAGGTACACATTACTATCATATTAGTCAAGTAGAAACCCTCTCTTATAAATAGAATATGGCATGTTAGAATATGGAGAGGAACACAGTACCATGTTGGTCTAGTATTTTGAACGTTTTGCCTAAAATATGTCAAAGTTACTCCAAATTAACTAAAATGTTGAAAGAAAATATAAGTTAATTTAAGTACTAAATCCTATGAAAAACGTCAAAACATAAACATAATACTTTCAAAAATTATGATAAAAAATAATGTAATTAGAACTTATCAATGACCTTTGATTTGCCTTCAAAGAATTCATGTAGCACTGCTTCGCAATGTTGATACTTCCTTTAACTTCTCTAGTCTTTAAACTTTGTTAAAAACTCCGTGGCCAATAAATAAGGGCATACAACATCTTTGAGGAGGTACAGTGTGATTCTTCCTATAATCACATTAAATTTTATGTACCTCCTCATCATATGAAAATTGACCATTACTATGGCCTATATTGGGCACATTCCTACCTTCAAGAATATCGTCATATTTCCTTCAGCCGTCATTTGCCCTTAATTATAATCAATTAAAGCTGTGTGTAACGGTTTAATTTAGTTGATTGATAGTTCTAAAGGTAGAAATACATTAAAAAGTGGAATATTCATCAGACTACTATATCCACCAAAACTCTTTTAACTTTAAAACTTGAGATGATAGTTGAAATGACCATGGTGTCATCATTTGGATTTGACAATATTGCACTGCTTATATCAAAGGAGATCTTAAATCTTTGCTTATTCATCATGGGCTTATTTACTAGGTTGATTATATGTCTTGCCCATCTTCAAGCCTCTCTAAACTATCATGTTTATAACACTAACCCTAAGGGACTTGAACAAAAATTACCTGTATCATCTACTCGATGAACATGACCTCTCCCTTCTAAGCTCATTTTCACTTTATTCTACAAGCCTATAAGACAAAAATTGATTTAGCTACCCCCTTTGAAACAAACTAATCAAACTGTTCTTCAAGTCTCTGTAGTCCTCCATGTCATACCTATAGCCCATGTGAAATTGACAATATCTATTTATATTGTTGCATCTAAGCCCTTATGAGAAGGGTTTAAGAGGCCAAAGAGATTCCTCTATCAGACATAATTTAAGATCTTGCTCAATAAAACATTTAGACAATTTTAAGTTTCTGTTTTGGCAATTCTACTATTGTTACTAGTTTGCTACACAAATATCTCTCTATCTACCTTCCCTCTTCTTACTAGTTTGCTACACAAATATCTCTCTATCTACCTTCCCCCTGTTAATTTTATTTGATTAAGTTGACTACTTAGGTCTATCTAGAAACCTCCCAATTTCCTCTACTGCATCTCTTCAAAGTTATATATTTGTGCCTCTACTCTATCTCTTCAAAGTTATGCATTTTGTGTATCAACAATGACTTCCATATGAATTGATGTTTCTATAGGCCCTTCTCATATGCTATCACTAATATAGTATGATTCGTGTTTAAGATATGAGTTTCTTCCATGTTAAACAGCTAGATTTAATATTGTAGGTTTTCTTCTTATATTTGAACTATATCAAAGAGTATTGAATGGTCCTTAAGCATCTATTTGTTGCTTGAAAAGTGAAATTCAAAGTGCATACCAAACTGATTAAACCTGATATAGGCCTACAAGATAATGCCTAGTATTAATCTCTTGTTTCACTTACCAATGTCAAGGTAAGAGCCTTCCATTTCAACATATATGAGGCCTAATATTGGTCTATCATTAAAACAAAACTGGAGCCTTTAGTAACGATACTGTGAAATGTTGCAAAAACCTTAACTTTTGGCGACTAAAATTTGAAAGCCTCACCAAATGTCAATATTAAAGATTTTATATCTTATGGATTTCTTAGGAAAATTTTGAAGAATTGTTGTGTGTGATAGTATTCTTAAAATTAATAATGTTAAAAAGATAATTTTTAATACTAAGTGTGCTTAATAATTCTAAAGTTAATTATAATTGACATTTATATATGATTTTTCATTTTTTTTTCATTTTCCTTCTTCTTAAATTTGTTTAAATAGCTAATACATTCAAACTTTATAAATTTGTTTAAATCTATGGATTTATACACAAATGATTCTGTAATGATGCCTATTGTACATAGTATATCTCCGTTTATACAAATATTTCATGAAAGTATTGAGCATCTAAAAATTATAAAATGTTTTCAAAGTTTTAAATATATTATTGAAAGACACCTACTAGGTCATTTAAAACGATAAATATACCTTTCTAAATTATCTTTTTTGGATGTAAAAAGATAAACATACCTAAAATTTTAATATTAATAAGATCAAAATATAATAAATTTAAGTTGACAGCTATTCTTAATCGTTAATATTTATTAATAATAAAATAATAATACATATAAATATTGAAATATGATAAGCAATATTATATAATGATATATAGTAATTAATACAAGATTATAATCAGAAGTTTTACGATTCTTACAAACAAAACAATAAATAAAGTTTCATGCCTATTACCTTGAAAAGGAAAAGAAATAATTATTATTTTTGGATTCCAAGTGACATGAGACTCGGTAGAAAAGGTAAAGGAATTCTCTATATCTGGATTCTTAAGAAGTGTCCTTGCAAAGATCTTCCCCCAGGTGTTGGTTTATTGACACTGTAACATCTCGTCCCCATATTAAGGGTTAGAACCCAGACTTTAAAATGGAGAGAATAGCAATGTGAGAGTTAGAAAAATTTGCATTTCATGCCCAACAGCATGTCAGCATACATGCAAGTGAATTTGAATCTTTGCACATACAAAAATAAGTGTACATGCATTCATTGACAACTTCCAGGTATGATTGTTTTTAAATGTGTTCTAAATGTGCATTTGCATACGAATAAAAGTGTGAATTCTCAACTAAATGTTGAATGCCGATCTACGGTCCAATGATATATGAATATGATTAAATGGGATTATACAAATGTGATTGATGCATTTCATTTCATGAATACATGAAATATAATGGAGTTGTGACCAAAGTAGCCATCGATCAGAGCTTAAAGCTTAATGAGTGAAAATGAGCTTCAAGCTCAAAAGTGAATCAGAACCTCAGGCTCAACGTTTAATGACCCATGTATCTCCCAAGCAGATAACGGACAGTTATCAATGAGCCCTATATGGGAAAGTTTAGGCACTTGATCACAACAAAGTAACAAAGAGAAAGTGAGTCTCATGCACACTGCATATGCATAATATGAATGATTAAATGGTAATGAGTGCACAAAAATGTGAAATGTTGTGCATGTGATTGTGTGTTATGTGACTGGGTAAGCCATCGATGATGGTCACTCATTGAGTTCGCAAAAACTCACCCAAAATTTGCAATTATTTTTCAGGATCAGAAGAATACCCCATTAGACCAACGGGAGTATACCTATAGCATACAAATAAAGGATGGAGGTCGGGATTAGTTCGCGTCTGCATTTGTGTTTGTCCTATTTTGTATAAAATTGTATATTCTGAAACTATTGCACAAATGATTTATGTTGTAATGTAAAGGCATTATGACTAAAGTGTATTGTATGTGTGAAAGGGCCCAAATGGCTATTGATAACCTTGTTGACTGTATTATATTGATTGGAAATGTTTATGAAGGAAAGTGGGCCTAAATTGGTTATAGATTTCCGCATATTGTGTTTGGGGATCAAAAAAAAGTTTATACCAATTTCTGAATGATTGAGTGCTTTAGCACACCACCCTCACGGGGCACGGACTCGGATATCACCCACGATGTTGAGTTCGGGTCATTATGGGAGTCGGGTGCTACAGACACCCTTTTCTAACAACTTCTTATCTTTAACTAAATTAGTATAACATATAGTGAATGATTCCCCAAATGCAGTATGGCTCACTGAATTAGATGAATCGCTTGTAAGATTCGCTTTACCTAAGAAACAAATAGTATAAAATTTAAATATCTAATTAAGTCAAACAGTATAAGGAACCAAAATTTAAGCATATGCATACCTGCTTGAATAAACATAGTTTTGGAATCGACGACTATTCCAAAACAACCAATTTTTCTAATCATGTACGGACCATCGGGATATTCCCACCATCTCCATTTTCATCTATGTTCTTTTGAAGATTTGAGGAAGCTTTACACAACATATAGTATATACAATCAAATGCTCATCTAATGGCTTCATAATAGAAAATGAGATGCAAATAATAAAAGAAAAGAGGTAATTTAAATGATACTAAAAACCTTGAAGAAGAAGATCGGCAATGGAAGACAATAGGTGATTAATGTTTAATTGGAGATCATTTGTTGTGTATTGATTTGTTCTTCATTAGGGAGAATTTTGTCATATTCCTCCCAGCAAAGCTCATTTCTGCCATTGGAAACTAGTTGTCACGTCGACACTCTGTTAGTCCATTATATGGTTTCATCAAATATATTTTGAATAAATTGAAATATGTGTATGCTAAAAGATTTTCTCTTTTAAGAATAAGAGTATAAATATGTCGAATGGTTAGATTAGCTAGCATTACGCACTTTTATAAAGTTAATTTGATGATCAAAAGATAAGGCATCATGCAAAGTTGAAGTGATTTGAAATAAATTTTAAGATTCTAAACCATAAAAGATTGAAACATTCAAATAAATATGTACAAAAACATCCTGTGTAGAAGTAGCCTTGATTATCTAATAGACCTTTCATCAAACAGTTAGCAAGCTTTCCTCAAACAAGCACAGAAGGTGGAAAAAAAGCATCAACCCATACACATCCAACATAGAAACAAAATTCACCATCATCTAAACACAAACATAAAACAAAACCATTAACCATAAGTAGAATACCTCCACATAAACTCCAAAACGTAGCAGAAAAACATAACACAACAAGAAGGGTTCTTGAAAACAAAAAAGAAGAACAGCACCAACACAAGACACTACGCTTCTTCTTCGACGACGACGACGAACCAGGAGAAAATACAATGACTAACACAAAAATGAAAAGAGCTTCGTTTTGGTGTTAATAACTTAGTAGAAAACAAATAGAAAACAATGTTGTTTATTGTTAAACTAAATGACATCATTTTTTATTAACTCGAAAGACACTTAACATTTGGCAATGATTTAACCAATTGCCACCAAATGGTGGCTAATTACCATTTGGCTTGATCTTTGGCAATGAAATTATATATAATATATAAATTTTATATAACAGTATTGAATTAATACATAATAAATAGAGAATTATGATTAAATAGACTAATATATAACATAAGTAAGATAATAGAGAATTATGATTAAATAGACTAATATATAACATAAGTAAGATATGAGAACATTTATATATTATATATACATTCATAAATCATTATACTAGTTACAATTATTATTTATACATTCATATAACATTATATTAATTACCTTATATAATAATAATTAATGCAATTTAATTAAAAATAATTCCAATATAGAAAAATGGAAATCAATATTAAATATTAATATTATATTCTTAAAAATTAAATTTATTATTATTCACAATGATTGTAAGTTTAAAAATAAATTTAGTTAACAAAAATGTCATTTAAAAATTTACAAAACTAAAAACACAAAATTAATTTATAATACTTTTATTAATATCTTTTAATATATATGATTTGACAATTTTATGTGGTCTCACAAAACACTATTTATTATATATAAATTTTATACTATTTTATAGAAATGATATATTACAAAAAATTTGCAAAATACAAAAATCTATGTATGTGCATAGTATTGGCTTATAATTGCGTCACCAAATATGTCTTGAAAATCTTTGCCTTTTGTCATTTGGCGACATTTTCTGGAATCATCGCCAAATGTTGCAGCATTTAAAAAAAAGAAAATGACATCATTTGTTCAAAGACAAACGATGTCGTTTTTGCTTCATTTGAAACCAAATAACCCGAGCCCCCCTCCCCAAACCTTTTGCCTCTCTTCTCTTCATTTATTCTTTTCTTCTTCCATCATCATCGTCTTCTTCATTTGTTCTTCTGCCATCTTCCTTTGTCTGCTTGCATCTTCACTGGTGAATCATCGGTCGAGGTTAGTCGTTGATGCTTTGGTCTTCACAACTTCTGAAAATTTTATGGAGACCTAAGGATAACATTCACTGAATCCATATTGACCTACAAAGCATTAAAAGTTCATCTACAAAGGGGAGATTGAAGATCTTAAGTTTCTTACCTAAATCCATTTACACCATTGAAGATTTAGGTTGACTCACCAGTGACTATCACTCCAAATAAGATGTGGTTTCATATTGTTATAATAATATGAGGAATGTTGTAAGGAGTTCAAAATTTTGGGTTCAAAAGTGACAAAATAACATAACCTTATATAGGTCAAATATATACATCAAAACCTTAAAAGTTAAAATCCTAAAATGAAATAACAACCTAGATATATCTAACTGTAACATTGAAAGACAATTGATCCTTATCTAAATACAAGTATGGAATTTAAAAATTAAATAAAATAGTTATACAAGTCCTAAAAGAATGGAGCATCTTCGAAATAACAAAACCTAACTGTTTACTTCTAAGTCCATATAATGGCACATGGTAGAAACAAAGGGAAGAAGGTGACAAGTATCGAAATTGTTACTGCCCCATAACAACCAGATCAACCAAATCCTAGCCAACAACAGCAATCGACTTCATCCACCAATGAACCAGTCAGCAACAACCTCCACTTGCCTCAACTAGTACTGAGGGATCTACAGGTTTATTATTCTTTAACCCCTACAAATAGACTTATTTATGCTCAAATATATTTTTACATGTTTAATGTGTATTTTCTTATCATTATTCATTTATTGTCAGGTTCCAACATCAATGTCAGAAAAAGAAGTAGAAGTATAACTAAAGGTTGTGAGTTGCGATGAACAACAAGCTATCTGTACATATTGATGCCTCGCAAGGTCGTCCTATAGACAAGATTCAATCAACAGAATTGTTTAGGGAGTTGGCAGTAATTGCCAGAACTGAATTGTCTTACCTTAAGCACGCCTAGCAATTGAAGGAAGACAACTTGTTTGATAATGCTTTGCATAAAGTTCCAGTAAATTTTCAATTTATTTAATTATGTGCAACAATGTTTTACTTATTTAAAAATTAATTTCACTTTTACTTATTCACAGATGAAGCCCAATATCGTCGATATCGACAACTCTTATGTTTTAAACTGTGTGACTTCACTATGGAAACAAAGGACCAAGGATCGTCTTTATCGACTACATCAATATTACAAATATTTTCTTTTGGATGAGGAGGCAAGGAGACATGTTCCCGAATGGATTTCTCTAGAAAATTGATGCAATATGTGTGATTATTAGACCTATGCCAATGTTAAGGTTTGTTTTCTTTCTCTACACATTTGCTTCCATTAATCTTGTTACATAATTTAATGACAATTTCTTTTTTTTTTATTTAGGAAAAGTGTAAGAAAGACAAGGATAACAGAGAAAAAATGAAAAATCCTTACAACCAAGGCTCCAAATCATTTGTTGTCCTACAAAATAAATATGTAAGTTCTTTGTTTACAAGTTATAATTATATCGGTAAATACAATATTATTTATTATGTTTTGTATTTTTTCATGAAACAAAGTCAGAAGAAACTACATGGAGACCAGTGTAATAGGATCACACTTTACAAACTGACACACTATAAGGAAGGTGAAGGCTGGATGTTTGAAGAAGCGCACAATAATTATACAAGTATAAAAATTTGTTTAAATGTTAAGTTTATTTATTTATGTAGACTAACTAATAATATTTGAATTGAATATTGATTTTATTTTTAAGATGAAGGAGTTGTTGTAAACATCAATGTCTCATGGAAATGAGTCAAATGTAGATAACATCTGTAACAAAGTACTTGGTACACGATCTAGCTACATCAAAGGTCTTGGGTTTGGGCCCAAGCCTATTGCTTCATCCTCATACAGAACACCATATCTTCAACGCCTTGAAGAGGATAATCAGTCGTTTAAGACTAAACTAAAACATAATGAAACAAAGTTGGTCAAGCTTGAAAATTTAGGTAAAAAAATTACTTCCCAAATTATATAAGCAGCAAAAATGAAAAAGAGTCTTCGTCATTAAACTAATATTTTTTATTTTGTATATAAGTGTTTTTGAAATTGTAATTAACACCTTTTACACGATCAAATTTAATGATATTTTATTTTCTAGATACAATGCTTATAATTTTCAATTATTTTTATTATATTTTCGCATAACAAATTATACAAAAAATATTAATATTATATACAATAATATCGATTAAAACTATCAACAATAATTATAATTTACATCATATAATATTTAGTTATAATATATATTAAAAATTTAAAAGCGTAGCTAAAGACATTTAGTTACGTTTTCAAAAACTTAGTTAAAAACATTTGACTGCGATTCTGGCACTGTAGCCAAAATAGTTTTGCTACGTTTTAAATACATCGTCAACAACTTTTGGCTACGCTTAAAATGTAGCTAATACTTTTAAGCTACGTTCTCATAAACGTAGCTAATAAGTTTTAACGACAAAGACAAAGCGTATCTGATTGAGTCCAAGTTTATCATATAAATTGGCTACAATTTCATGGCTTTTAATGTACTTTTTGACTCTTAATTCATGATTTTGTGCTTAAATTAGTCCCTTGCGGTGAGCTTATGTTTTATGCAATTTGTTAGTAAAATTGTGCAAATTGACATTAATTGTAT